>VZRM01000248.1:479257-576376 GCA_013397955.1 Grantiella picta | reverse complement strand
AGGACGAGAGTGAAATGTTCCAAAGGCTGGCTCTTCTCTTCCCCTGCCCTGCCCAAGCACACCCTTTGTTTCTTACAAAAGAGTTGATGGTTCTTAATCACCCATCTATTTGTTGCTCAGTAACACTGATGGAGAAAAATTCTAAGGCATCCTCCTAACCTCCGACACACAATAAAGAAGTATTTTCTCATATTTAGATAGAGGTATTTAAATTTGTGATTGTTGCTGCTTGTCCTGTTGCTGGGCAGCATTGAGGAGAGTCTGGGCCCATCCTATTGACACCTGCCCACAGACAATGGGTGGGTGACAAATGCATATTCTCAGTGATGAGTTTCTTTTAATCTAGTTAATGACATAATTAATTACTGAAAATTAACATCACTTCTATGTGCCATTTTTATAAATTGAAGACGTAAGCTTAGGGATGTCTGGCTTTGAACATCCAAGATTGCTGAGCTGCTTGAAGTCTAAGGTGCAGTGCAGATTAGAAACTCCACCACACTCTCCTGTTAAAAAATGAATTTTGGTACAGTTAAAGTCAGATAGATCTTATTTATTGCTGTAACTGCTTCAGATGGAAAAATCCATGATGACAGTTTGCTTCTCTGTATCATTTATTTTCTTAATTGTTTTCCCATGGTGCTTCTTTAATAACAGAGACACATGGAGTCAGTCACCCTGACAAAGTGCTCTTTCAGTTAGCAGCTAGAAACTCACAGTTGATTTTAACCCAACAAGTGTCATCTTTCCTTGTCTTTCTGCAGTGTTTATGCAGAAAAAAAGTAAATTAATTCATCTTCAGCTACAGTTTCTTTGCAGTGCTGTAAACTTTTCAGTACTTCTGCAGCTAAAACAATTAAGTGGGCCAGTTTTTCTCTCGGCCAGCATCTTCTGTGCATCTTTAAGTGATACAGACTGTACTGCTGTTTTCTAGGGAATGCTCTTCATAATCTTAGTAGAAAGCTTACTGCTATATAATTATTTAAATTCTTAGATGAATTGACCCCACTGATTCTGCAGACTTTGTCACAGAGTGAATTTTTGCTGCTTCATCTAATCCCTTTCCTTTTCTCCCCCTTTTTTTTTTTACATTTAATTTTTGGCTGGAGGATGTATTCATTTTTTCAATCAACATCATAGCTTTTGACAAAAATATTGGTACCTCTGCAAAATAAGGGATCTGCTGAAGGAGCTTTTGTTCAGTTAGGTATAACTGGCTGTTGAAAACTTGGCTGTCTTCCAAACTATCTGAACACTTCCAAGAAACCCCATTTTTTGTTTTCACCTCACCACCCCTCTCATAGCTGTATTATCTGTAATTGAGGCAATAAGCCTCTCCCTAATTTTCTACTAGCCAATTCTTTATCCTTAACTAACCCATCAAATATCCATGACCTTGTTCTTGGAAAGAGTTGATTGTTTTCTTCAACACTACTGTGACAAACTGTCCACAAAACACCCATGAAAGATGGTGGATGACTTTCGTGTAATGGGTAAGGCAGACTGATGGCATGTTTGGAACAATTAGGATAAAGTTAATATTTTTTTCTTGTGGATTGTCCCATCTATATGTTCTTTCCTTTCTGTAGTCTGTGACAATTTGCTTTGAAGATGTCTTCCTAATTGAGCTCAGCTTCCAAACACAGTCCAGTCCCATAAAAAATGGAGGCAGTGGGTGGCTCAGTTGTAAAATTTTCATTGCAACCAAATCGTTCTACAATAAATCTGGCATATGTATTTTTAAACACTGATCATTCAGTGTCATTTCACTCTAATCCACCCCAAGAGATCTATTAATAAGAACCTTCCTTGTTAATAGATCAACCCCTTGCCTTCTTGGGGCAGGTTGTAACAGAGGTGAAGGACAGGGTTTTGCCTCAGGCCTCTGGCAGTTGTAGTCAAGCAGCTTTGCTGGAAGTTTTCTTAAAATCTTCAATTGCTCTTCTTCAAAATTAAGAACTACTTGCCTCATTACAGTATAGCTGGACACATTTAAAGCCACTGTCCACTTCCATATGAGTCACCCAGTCCACACTTTCTGGAAGCTTTGTGCGCATTCTTTTCCCCTTTGCACTTAAAGGTTTTACATTATGTTTACCCCAGGCTCAGAAGAAGAGAAAAAAAGGAAAAGTCTCTGTATTTTAAACGTCTCATGAGTCTCAGCTTACAAACGTAGAAATCATCTTCTGTGAGAGCCACTGTTTACTCTCTCCAGTCACAGAAAATGCCTTGTGACCGAAATCATAAAAAGTGTTTATTTGAATGTTTAAACCACTGACAGTTCTTTCATTCCCTGTTAGAGAAGTTTTAGTGAACCCTTTATCTTCTTGAAACACACTGTAGGTAAATCATCCTTGTTTACCTCTCTTTCTATGGCAATCCCTTCTAGCTTTCCTTTTCAGTCCTTAGAGGGGGAAACCTTCTTTTCTTTTGCTCACTGCCAGCCCTGGGCACTGCTTTGACACTTCTCCCAAGTCCTCCTGATTCATTGTGGCCCCACACAGAAGTTGCTAAAGACTGTTCCTGTTGTCCAGGGGCTTCAGATGCAAGAGGGGAAAAGTCCTGTTCTGTTTACAGTAAACCGTCACCTGCCTGCAGGGTTTAATGATGCAGTGGCTGCACTCAACAATGCTGCAGGACATCAGAGATATTATCTGTCTTGCTAAAAGCAGCAATGCTAATTTTACAGCCCTCTATTATGCAGGAAAAAAAAAGGGACATATTTCTGCTCCCATAATTTTGCTTTGCTATTTTACTGTTACTAAGACACCCTGCAACCAGGCAGGGACAGGTCAGGAGTCATCACAACGAGCTGGCATGAGCGAGTTTTTGGCTGGATGATTTGAGAGGAAAGGGCATCTTATCCCTGTGGAGCAGGTAAAAACAGAGTTAGAAAATGAAGTAGTAAAAGTATTTCACACGGGTCTTGCTCTGAATGGGTGCCATCAGGGAAATCTATGAGGTACCACAAAGCCAACATCCCTGCTGGGACTAGGACTAGCAGAGCTGTCAACTTTATTTTCCATGCTTGCCTTATAAATCATGCCTCTTTCTAAAGTTTTGGGCACCAGCAATGATCTCTAGTGCCAATGTAAGTCTATATCTCTAAGAAGCACAATTTTTCAGAAGAAGAAAACTGCACCAATTTTTCTCAAATGGCAAAAACATCATTTTAATCCAACCTTTTGGTGGGCAAGGGTCCCATAGTGAGGCCTGAAAAGCCATCCTAGGCAAAGCCTCTGGTAGCAGACAAGAAACATGGCTGTTTCATGTCTAAAGTTTAGACACTCTGGATCTGCTAGACTGTAGAGGTATTTAATCTTGACTCATTACTGTGAGTGATCTGTGAACATCCTGAGGAATAAAAGCTATGATTTAGTTTTCATTTATTTTCATAACAATATTTATCATTTATTGTAACTATGACAGCTTCCTGCAATTTGGGAAAACCTCAGTGTATTCTTACCTAATTTAATGGATCACCATGGAGCCCATATTGCATTTCAAACTCTTGGAATGAGCTAGTCATTATTCACCTGCCTCCAGATTTCAATCAACAGCTCTTGAAGGCAGAAAAATGAAAGAAAAAAAGTTGAAATATAATTACAGAAATCATTTGCTATCGCTTACAGAAATTAAACATGTTTATAGAAAATTGAATGATTCTGTAAATGCTTCCCAACAGGAATAAATTTACTACCAGACTGATTTATAATGATTCAGTCAGCAAATAAATAGAAGTAAGCCCTTGATGATAAAAAATTACTGCTATTTAGAAATACGATTCTGCTATGACGCAAAGACAGTCTTGATAAAATGACTTGACTGTTTTGTATTTGAAGTAGGGGAAAATAGTTGGAGACCAAGATCCCTTGGATATATAACTTAGTGATTGCATCATATGTTGAGAATGGGAAGCTTACTACAAAGGTTTTTGAAAAGAACCTTGCATGCTGAAATAGCAGATCAAGGTCTGCAAGCACACAGGCCTCATAGCACAATGTAACCTCAAAATCCTATATAAAATTAATTGTATCCTCCCAAACTACTCAACACCACTAAGTCTAACTGATGCTATGTATTAAATTAATTTTCTTCCTTTATTTTGCATTCCTAGATGGAGGACAGTAAATATAGAAATCAAATTTCAGTACAAATCAGAAGCAGATGCAGTTTTTTGTTTGATGCTCTGAATATTTTTATATATGAAACTTGAACTGAAAAAGGTGTGAGTGAAGGTTGCTGATGGACATTGTAACAGTGTGAAGAAGTGTTGAATAGTTCAAAAAGCCATTACTGTCCTCTGGGCAATCTTTTAAGTGCAGAGTGGGCCTGACTGTACTTACGTGGAAATTTATATCACACTTCTGTCAGTAGAATACATAGGTGGCTGATGGCTGTGTGACATGTAGGGGCATATAGAAGACTGAACTTCAAAGCCTTTAAGTGGGCAGAAATTTTGTCTGCACTCTGCCTCATCAAAGTAGTGCTACTTTTCTGCCCTTCCTTTTCCGATGGAAAATTGTCAAGAAATTGTACGGTCTGCCTCAGAAACACTCTTTGTCTTGACTCTTGATGATTAAACAGGTTTTGAAGTGCCAGCCACTTACTGTAGTCATGCTGTTGAGGGGAGGATAGAACAAGGCTCTAAACAGCTTAATCTCAAAACAGAGATCAGCTGGCTCTGTTTTTCCTTTGTTTTTGTGCTAGACTTCATCACTTCAGCAAAACATCGCTTCAGGCTGTTTTATTATACGTCTTCTTCCTTCAGGGAGGGTGTTTATATTTTAATTACAAGGCAGCGTGATCTCTTTTTGCAATGTTTGTGCCTGCTGTAGCATTGCTCCTCTAAGAGCAATCACCTTCAAGGGAGGGATGAGTCTTACTTTGTCACTTCTAATATTTGTTAGGTGTTAATGGACTTTGCTGGGATAATGCTTTTAGGTCTGCACAAGGAGTGCACAGGTGCCCTGGGCCACCTTTACCAGTGCAGGGTTTTGCACTGTGGAAAAGCTCAGCCCTGGGCAGGCAAGGGTCCATGGCTCAGGTGCCAAGGAAAATGCCATGAAACAGCCTGGGCTGGAACAGGCAGGCAAGCCCAGGAACAGGGAGAGGCACCACCCAGAGCAATGAGAGAGGTGATGCTGTAGTGTGCTTACAAGATTTTTTGCATATTGATGCTGTTCTGGAGACTTCTCCCAAGCAGAGGCCTGTACCATCCCATGTTGTAAGCGTATTGGTTTACCCTTTTCCCCTCCCTGGCTCCTCCCCTCTGGCTTCCCCTGGTTAGCTCTTCTGAGTCACCACGCCTCTCTTCCCTCTNGCCACAGACACGTGTCTGCCTGGCGCGTTCTGGCCCCGGGCGGCCCCCTCATCATTGCGGCGTGGGGTGGCCGTGCCTGAATTGCGATATTGCACTGCCGCAAGGTGATGCGGCAGCCGCATCTCCATTGCCCCTCTGAGGCAGTGGGCCTTGCTCTCACCACACTCACCCCAGCATGGCTCCTGGGCCTTCCTCTTCCCACACTCACCCCAGCATGGCTCCTGGGCCTTCCTCTCCCCACGCTCACCCCAGCATGGCTCCCACACCTTCCTCTCCCCACACTCACCCCAGCAGGGCTCTGTGGCCACAGCACCGAGGGTTTGCACCCCTGCACCTAAACCTGGGCTGACATCCTCATGTGTTGCCCTGACAGACAGCTGCTCCTGGGAATATTTACTTTGTCTTGAGATTTTTGTTCATTTGCTGGTGTTGGCCTGTGCTGGACCAAGCCAGGGATGCACTGAAGTAGCTGTATGTGACATGAGGAGACAGACTCCTCCTTCACCTTGATTATTAATAACATTTTGGCTTTTTACCCAGAACCCCTCGCTACTCAGGATGTGTCACTTGTTGCTATCTCTTGAATAATTCTCCTCTGAGGCTAATTTATGAAGAGGCCGTCCTGAAGGTGCTTCATGAGTATTAGTGAAGGCTGCCCCTTACAGGAAACTGTTATTTGTTACTGCCTTAGAATGAAATATTAAAAAAGTATCAACAGGGATGGCAGGTGACTGCTTTTGAAATTCCTTAAGGTTCAACATGGAGCCAATGAAAGCCTCTGAATCTACAGCCAGAGGCTACAGAAGTGAATCAGCACAACTGAGTGTGAAAATCCCCTCCACCCCCCAAATCTTAGTGTTTGTATATCTTGAGAGAAAAGTTAAAAGTAGTTTTGCTGAGAATGTACAAATACATAGTCAGCCTTCCACCAGATTGTCTCTTCAGACTTGGGTGTGTCAATGCTTATATACATTTGAGACAGAGATATATCACCAATTAAGCTCTCCTGGATGTACCAAGTCACCTCCAAGACTAAACAAAGTCCATGATGTGCTGGGAATAATTTTCTCTCTCTGTTAGCCTGAGCAACAGACTAATGTAGCTAGAGAGGTAATACAGAATAAGGGTCTGTCTGCACTCCACTAGGCAACCTACTCCCATTACTGCTCTAAGTTCCCACAGGAATTAAAACAGGATTAAAATTTAGAAGAAATTGCTCAAAATAACATAGAAAATCTAAAAGAGATTTTTTTCTTAACTTTTTCAAAGAATACCCTTTTCATTAAAACTTTTCTATTAGTGTCTGAAATACCATAAAACTGGATTAAGCTTTTTATGTCTTAGCATGCTAAAACAAGTTTTATAAGCTTTGCATGCTTTTTCACTAATCAGGACATTCTCTATTCCATTTGGAATCGTGTCAGGTTGTGGGGGTTTTTTAGGTCATTTTTTCGTTTGTTTTGGGGTGGTTTTTTGTTTGTTTGGTTTTTGTTTTGTTTTGTTTGCTATTATTTTTGGATGCAAGGATGTGCAGTCTAGGCAGTTATTACAGAATTAAAACCTGCTTCCCTTTGCAGAAGAGCAATTCTTCATATTGTGCAGTGAGACACACAGGAATTTAGCCTGAGGGGGAGGAAATATAAGTAAACAGGAGCCTGACATCTGTGAGCATGCAGGCATTTTTGCATTTCAATCCCCATCTGCAAAAGTTAGCTATTCTGGTTTTTTGTTTGTTTGCATCTGAGAAGGGATCTATAATGAAAAAAATTACTAATTCAGAAGATGACATAATCACTTAAATTCAGTTTTAAATTCCTGTGTATTTTTGGAGGCTTAAGCCATGGACACTTCAAATGTAAATCACTGCCACTTGAACACAGCTCAGGAGAAACATTTCTGAGCAATTGGCTCTGTTCTGTCTCTAAGAGGGTGAAATAAAAAAGTGAGGTTTGGATAAACATACGTGGGACCTTCTAACAATTTGCCAAGTGGAGTAAACAGGACTGAGTTTCTTGAAAGCAACTTGGTAGTGCTTTAATTTACAGGTACCTCTTTCACCAGTTGTGTTTTAAATCCCAAATATTTTTTATTGGAGCTAATACACTCTGTAACAAAACTAAAATGCTTTGCTCTCTGGAGCAGTCAAAAACTCTGTACCTGAGTCTGTCCCACCAGTGTTGGTGCCCAAGGGGACCTCTGATCTTGAGAAATAGCTAAATAACAAGAATGTCACAATGCTGCGACAACTTTGGGGCCACAGTGTGCACATTTGGAGCTGTTGTACCTCACAGTCATTTGCTTTCATGAGCCTTTCCACAGTTCTCATCACGTAAAGTCGCCTTAAGCAGCTTAAAATGTACTTGGTATTGGGATACATTTTGGACTTCTTCCAAATGTGCAGAAGTACAATTCCTAATTCTTAAGCCTGGAAGAAGTCTGGCTACTTGAAACTGGCAATACAATATGCTTTTAATGTCAGTGAGAGCAAGGCTGAACAACTTTGTTTTACCATTAACTCTCTGGGCACAGACTTAGACATAATGTGTTTATTTTATAGTCAGAGAACCCTCAGGGGAATCATTAAATGATTTCTTTAAATTGTGGTGTAAACAAAATATCATTTGTTATCGTGCTTCAAACAATAACTGGTTCTAGGGAAATTACCTTAATGAAGCTATTTCCCTTATTTCTCTCATTATTAATATATTTCTGTTATTATTCATGTCCTCTAGGGGATTTGCTGGCACTAGGACAGTTGTACACAGTTCATCCGTGGCGTTTTGTAGAGGGGATTGATTTATCTCTTTTATCCCATTCCTGAAATTGCAATGAAGCAATAAAATAAGCAGAAAATAGCTAATATACCTACAAATTCAAAGATGTCACCTCATTCTGGAAATTACAGCAAAGAACTGAAGTAACTAGGACCTTCTTATGTCCCAAAAATGGTTTAACTTGGATGAGAGGATGGGATAGTATTCATGTAGGGTTCTCCTGCACTTTAACAGCTTTTCCTTAGGTAAACCATCAAACATTCATCTGCGTTTTCATCCCACCCTGGGAGTGCAACACACACTTTCAGTTTGATGTAATAAATATGATCTGACAAACTCCCACGCAGCCCCAGCATCACTTCAGGTGCTTTTAACATCTCAGAGCTCTGGGCCAGTTGGCCTCAGTTACAGAGGTTGTTCCTTGGTGTTAGCTTTCCTTGATAGACGTGTACAAGGATACTCCAGATGCAGGTGATCCTGAATCACATTTCCTGGGAAGTCAGAAGAATGCTGTCCACAGTTAAATGACACAGCTGTGTTTTAAGCATATTTTCATTATCATTATAAAACATAGTGATAAAGCACTTGGCAGGTTTCTCATCTGCCATAAAAACTGGAATTTTAAATGTCAGTATTAGTTGCGCAGTGAGATAATTTTGTGTGATGGCATGATCTGGGACTTAGGACTGAGGAGCATGTTGCTGGTGGTTGTGGGGGAGCTTTCTTCTGAAGGGGACTTTCACCTTGCAGGAGACTACAGGCTCCACATGGCCATGCAGTCATGTACAAAGCTGACACTTACAGAGAACAGTTCAAACCCAGGTTACTTGTAGCATACAGTAAGCAAAACCAAAGCAAAACTCTCCAGCTAGGTATGACCTAAGATGGTGCTTCCAGGCAGGCTGCTGGAGTAGTGCTAACTGTGTGAGAGTGGGCCATTTGGCACTTCCAAAGTGTGCCAAACTGTACAAAAATACCCAGGCACTTCACCATATGCCGTAAGATTCAGAAATAAACTAAGCTGTGGTGTCTAGCAGCTGGTATGTCACAGATATGTAAGGCCAACAGAAGTAAAATCGTAACTATTGACATCAGAGACATGGTAACTGCCTTAGGCCAGATGGTGAATGCAGACTGGCATAGTTTCACTGACATGAGTGATTTTGTGCTGGTTGAGCCCAACTGATGTGCTGAACCAAAAGTATCACTGGCTGAACAAGAGTGAGTTGGCTGCAAGTTATACAAAATCAGAAGTAGCAACAAGATATCCCGTAACTTACAGATTCCTCAGAAGTGACACAGTGGCATAGTTTTATCTGTAGTCTTTCTTGATGCTTCCATTAAAGATTTATTTGCATTTTTTACGGTGCAAATCATCTGTATTAGCAAGTGACATCTGAGCTGCCAGTGGGGCACTGGGCAATATTTCTGCTTTGTTAGGTCCCTTTCTTTGAAGATACCGAGACTTTTCAAACTGATTTCCAAACTTTTTCCACTTAGATGGCTCTAAATCACAGGCAACACAACTGATTAATGATGCTATGGTGTTGTAAACTGATATAACCTGATGTCTGCTTAGCAGGCAGAATATAGTGGGCAAAACCAAGTACAATAATTTTTTTCATTGAATATAGCTTTGAATCTCACAAGAAGTACTGGAGCAACCCTGAGTAGCTGAAAGGCAGGTGGCTGGTGATGAGAAAGAGCTCAGGAGTTACCAGTCCTTGGCAGGACAAGGTGTCTGTCACCTGCTGCCTGCTTTGCCACCTCCCTCCCTCAGCTTCCCAGCTGCGCTTGGAGCTTGCAATGTCATTTCAATCCATTTGGTTCACTTCTACATATCTTAATTCTCTGTCCTACATGTGTGGTCCTCAGTGGTCCCCTCTGTGCCTGTGCAATCCTGCTGCCAAAATAAACCTTAGTGTTCCCTTCAACTTGTTCCTGTATGACCCAAAATGGTGGAATAATTTGGGTTAGTAACGTTCATACCAAAATTGCACTTGGTGTGTTATTTTTTGCCAAGATGATTTCCCTTGTGTGCCTCACAAACGTGCGGATGGCTTTAATTGAAATGGCAACAATTAGTCCATAGTAGTAGAGCTAAATGTTCAGAGATGAGAACCTCTTCAGCCAGGACCTCAGGAAAAATGGAAATAAATCCATCATTCTGCACATTTTTTCACAAAGAGGAAAATTGAAACAGAAGAGTAAAATTCTCACTCCTCTTTTCTCATTGGTGTCCCTTTAGTGTCAGGTAATTATCCTTGACTGCTGTTCATGATAGGTTGGAAAGGATTTTCACAGGTAGAATATCTCCCACTTACTAAATTAAGGAACTGTTTTTTCCAGTGATTTAATACGTCTTATGTGTATAGACATATATGTACTTATGCACACATAGATAAAAATATATGTATATACACTTATATAAATGCACACATATTCACAGACATAAAAGTCTAGCATCGTATATATATAATGTCCTGCTCAGTCCATTGTGTGTAAAATATTGATGATATTTGTCTCCTGTTAAATATCAGGAAAAGACTTAATTTTTTTCTTTTGGCAGTATTGGCATTGTAAGTTAATTCTGTGTCCTTTTTCCTCCAGGTATTTTTTATCAGCTCCTTAGAATGAGTCATTAATTGCCAGTATAATTTATACTTTTAAGATTCAATTGACTTCACTGCCAATTAAAGAAAATACTGAAAAATTTAGACTTGAGGATGAGACCAGGTAACATGAACTAGCAAAATATCAGAATGCCTCAGTCCTCTGCCAGTTTATCTGCCTTTGCAGCTGCTTTTCACAGACTTTTCTCTCAGCAGTGAAGTGGCACCCATATTGTTGGTGCTTATGTAGAAGATTTTTGTAGTCTCAGCATCCTCGCTGCACTTACTCAGCTTTGCTTTAGTGACCTGAATTACTACACTGATTATTCAGTGCCAAAAAACCCAAAACCAAATAAAACCTGCAGGAAGACCCGACTGGAAGAATGGGTGAGGCAAGTTATTTGCTTTTTCGGAACTGTAAATTCTGACATTAAAAAAAAAATGACCTGTAAAGACCCTATAAATTGAACAAGGCTTTTTTTTCCCTGAGTGCCTTTAAACTATTATTTGTGAAGGTTTCAACTTTCTTTTACAGTTTCAATGCTGCCACCAGCTGACTTAATTCCAGGTGCTTAGGTGACTTCCCAGGGAGTTGCAGCAGGCACACAGACACGACACTCACTGGTTTTTCTTTCTACTACCTGTTTGCACATCATGTCAAAATCAGGAGTAGCATGCAATTTCTGGTCCAGAGAATGAAGTTTTTCCACTAGACTGAGGAGCCCTGTGCCCCAGCAGCTGGAGAAACAGACTATGACAAACACATGAACTGTTGTGATTTGGACTCAAGGAAAAAGCAAGAAGCTGTGTCAAGGGAGATTTATATTGGGTATTAGGAAGAGGTTCTTCACCCAGAAAGTGGTTAGGCACTGGAACCTGTGCCAGAGTTGAAGTGCACAGCCTGACAGAGTTCACAAAGTGCTTGGACCCAATGCTCTTGGGCACATGATGTGATTCCTGGGGTTGTCCTGTGTAGGGCCAGGAGCTGGACTTTGGTGATTCGTGTGAGTCCCATCCAGCTCAGGATGTTTTATGATTCTATCAATTTTTGATCAATATCACACATAAAAGCTTGGTAAATGTAAAACTAGATAAATAATCCCAGATATGTAGATATTTCTTCTTTCTTTTTTGCTTGTGTTTTCCGTTTTGGTTTCTTTGTGCTTTTAAAATATTTTTTAAGTCTCATGACAATAATAAAGTGATACTTTGGTAATGTTTAGATGTTTTATATCTAGCTTGAATTATATACAAGTATTGTTTTCGAAGCCCACCAAAACACTGAGAATTTCTTGTGAGAGAAACTCAATATTCAGATTACTTCCATCCCAGCTGAAACAGCTGAGAGAAGACTAATTTAAACTAAAATCACAGATTGACTTATTTTTTTAGAATAAGCCACTGTTAGTTGCAATTAAAGGCTTACCAGATTAAAAAATCCTATATGCACAAGCATATATGCTACAATTAGACAATGGTGAGTGATTTTATCGTGAATTCAGACCTAGTGTGTGATAAGCTGTTGTGGTTCACAGGAAATGAAACTGCTTATACAAGGCCCATCATTGCACAGATATAATAAAACGTATCTGAAGAATAAGTTCTAAATAAAATGCCCATACATTTCCATCATATCAGACTAGGCAGGGTTAATAGCTTCTAAGGGAAATTATACTGTTTGCTTTATTTCTAGTCATCTGTAGCACTAATGACAACATTCAGTAGTATGTTAGATAAGTGACAGCAAGTATCTGGTGGCAAGTTGACAATTAAAGTGTGTGCTGTCTTTAGACATTTGCTATGAAAGGTGGTTTTGACTTTTCTTCCTTTGAAATGTATTATATCATGCAATGTATGCTGAATAGGACATCTGTTACAATTTAAAAGCACTGGTGAGAT
Source organism: Grantiella picta (assembly GCA_013397955.1). Taxonomy (NCBI): domain Eukaryota; kingdom Metazoa; phylum Chordata; class Aves; order Passeriformes; family Meliphagidae; genus Grantiella; species Grantiella picta. The sequence goes on along the minus strand of VZRM01000248.1, from coordinate 563,768 downwards.
ACTGATCAAGGAAAGAGGTTATATTTTAAATAAATAGTTGTGTTTTCAATCTATTTTGGGAACAATGAATGTTGATGTTAAATCTGCAATTATTTAATTCATGAGAGGATCCATGTTTCATAATTTGAACAGAGCAACTCATCTCCCTTTAAATTGCTCCAAAACAGAAAAAAAACCAAAACAAAACACCACCCCACCACCCAACCGTCACTATCTGAGTGGACTGCTTAGGTCTGCATAAATGAACTAGTAGGTTTAAATACTTCATAGTCAAAACATATTCAACTGCAATGCTGAATACTTTGGAGAAGCAAATCTGACAACCCCAGTGGCCAGATAATCTGTTAGGGAAGGTTCTTCTTCAGGCAGTTAGCACTTGCCATATGTCCTCAAGCATAAAGAAAAAGGTCCTCTGTAAATGTGTCTTATCAAACAATTGCAGGTGTTCTTATTATATGGGACCGACTCTTCCGTGAATTGCTACACTCTTGTTCTCAGCATTACCATTTGACAGTGAATTTCAGGTGCTGCATGCTCTGTGAGAAGTATTTCCCTTTAGCCTTTCCATTTCATTAATGTCGCCTTGTTCATCTTCCGAGAAAGGGCAAACGAGAGTCCTTTGAATTACCTTTTCTGGATCATTTATTACAAGAGGTAGAGGTGATAGAGTTTCTGATAATTAAGTTTGGTATTTCCTATTACAATATCCTGTTTTCAGGTGCTTTTAACTTTGTCAGACATGAATGCTTCAGGCTGTAAATGTCAGTGCTACGTGACCACCCTAAGATGAATTTTTTTTCAGAGCTTTCAGACAAAGCAGATTACACACTTCTGAGAAGGAAGAAAACAGCTAGGGGGAAAAAAAACCCACAGAAAGAGCAGCTTTTTTTCAGTGTTAAAAAAACCACTATGATGCAATTTTGATTATTCAGCTATAATCCAGGGCCTCTGGCTCAGGGTCTTGAGAACTGTGGGCTTAACGAGTTCTTTGAATAGTCACTCTAACAGTTACTCTGTGCAGCCAGTTGTCCCAATCTCTGTCTCCTTTCCTGTGGAGCAACAGAGGCATTCATGCCCTCATTGGTCCCAGGTCAGCCTGGGCAGAGTCAGGGTTGGGAAATATCAGTGTGGGGACACTGATGCTGAAAGGGGGAGTAGGGAAGAGAAAGTCAGGGCAGGAAGAAATGGTAACTGTGTGAGGAGACTGGGCATTGGGAGGATTCAGGCTCCCCCACAGCATCAGAGAAGGCAGAAGACTTCAGCTGCACCCATCTTGTGCTTCCAGCCAGCAGGTGTGGGATGATGGCCTGGGTGTCCCAGTCTGGCTGTGGTGACACATGTAGGGCAGGAGTCATTCCAGGAGCTGCAGCTGCAGTGCCTGCAGGTGATCCAAGCCCAGCACCAGGCTGTGATGGGAACAGTCCCCTGTGAATGAACAGAATGGAAAATGGAAAGTGCTTCAGAACAGAGGAATACTAGAGTTCAGCTTGTCAGTGCAGTGTGATTACATCTCTCTTGAGCACTCTATTTTGAAGTTTTCAATTATATGATTGCTTATCATTTTGGCTAAATGTCATCTCCTCAGTCAAAACACAGAATTAAACTTCTTAAGGGATAAATATCCCTTAGTACATGTAGTAGAGAAGATAGATCCTTGCAAGATCTCAGCAACACTTATTAAAGATGGTTGTAAGAGTTGCAGGAACCTGCTGGAGGGAAAAAGAATGGCCAAGTGATGCTGTGGAGGATTTACAATACAGAAGCTACGATTGCCTCTGCCACCACATTCCTGTGCAAGGGCATTCAAAGCGTACGGTGAGCTTTTCATATATGGTCAAAAATGTTCCTAATTTTCTGTGATATGGAACTCTGGGATCAGATCTATCAAAGCATTGAACACTCAGATTTGTTGCTTGAGTTAGAATTTGCTGTATAAGGCTCTGAAAAATTAAGGTTGAAAGTATTTTTAAATTGAGTACTCAAAATTAATGAGTTTTTTTAAACTCTAATAGCTGTGTCTCAGATCTCTCTTTGCAAAGCGGTTCCCCATTCATTTGCTGGGTATGTAAAAAGTACAAGTCATTAACAGATCTCACATAAAACAGGCATCATGGGAAGAAGCAAAAAATTCTGCCTCCAGTGTGTAGTTTCAATAGCCTGCAGGAGGTAAAATATGGAGAAAAACCAGACAAAAATATGGCAATAAAGAGCTACTAAATCTGTACTAAAAAAGATAAGGTGCCTAGGAAAAAAACAGTAACATGTAATTACCAGTGGTGTTTATGCCTACACTGGGATTGGTCCTGCATAAGCAGTCAAACAAATGCCCCTCCATTGCCTCTCCAGATATAAGAGGCTCAGTCTCCACAGTTTGTCCTTACCTGAAAATTTCACCACTATGATTTTAATGACCCATCCTTGAATGACCCCTCTTCCTGACCTACCTGTTGAAACAGAATCACTAAAATGAATATTCTGGAATAAGCAGCACTGCTCATTTATTGTCTCAATTAGCTCACTGCGGCATTGATGCTTGCTAAGCTGCTTTGTGTTCTGGTCCCTCTCCTGAGAAATCTGTCTTTACTAAAACTTTAAAAACTGTGACTAGATAGACATAAGTTTTTACATCAATCTTTTTCTCCATCAAAGTACCAAGACAAATACCTGAATACTTGGCTTGGAAAAGGTTAAGGGAAGGGGTGGGGGAGGAAGTCCATTTAAGCATTCTCTTCCAGTTCACCTCCAAATTTGGAGTAAAAGAATTTATTTTTTTTTCAGGTCTTTAACTGCACTGGTTTTGTCAGGAAAGGGGAATGGTCCTCAGAAAAAAAAAACCAACAGAAAGTTATCTTCTATAAACAAGTTTCAGAACAGGAGATGGACACAGTACTGGCTGGGCTTTTTCAGCACAACATGGAAAATATGGCACATTTTGGCAACAATGTCTAGTGGCTCCTGACCTCTAGAGCCACAGTGACACAGTGCTTCTGAGAAATGCCCAAGGCACCAGGAGGGTGAGGTCTGAACAGTCCTGCCCATCTCTGGGACAGGATCAATTGCAAACACTGTCCATAATAGATAAGACATGGAGTTTCTGGGAAGTCAAAATGCACCCAATACCAAGCTGTTAACAAAATGTGTTTCTCACATTCGAGGCAGTGACTACCTTTTCTCCATCCAAGACTGGGCAGCTGTTGATTCAGGGTTTCTTGGTTCAAAATTTTTTCAGAAAGAATGGGATGGGTGGGATTCTCCAGCTGAATTGATGAAAAGTCTGACTGCCTCTAGGCAGCAGATAAAGACAACAGAGTGAAATTTGTCTGATTTAATTCAGGTGTGTGTGTTAGGATGCAGTGACTCATGTCCTAGAAATTCCTGCTTCTCCATTGACTACAAAGGAGGGCGAGGAACCCACCTCAGGTTAAGGATGTTGCACACATCTAGATTTAGTGGTATGAAACTCTCCATGAAAGATATTGCATTTCCTCCCTCTAATAGGCACAGTAAACAAGAAACAGACGTGCTACACTACATTATATAGGAAGTGAGTACGTTCCTTACAGTACGCAGTTAGTCCACATGGCAGAGCTAGAAGGATGAGAGACTCCCCACAAATGTGGGCAGATGCATTGTTTTTAAGCTGAGCCAGGCTCAGGAAATGCAGGAAAGTAGCTGGGAATGGGCCATGTGCAAGGAGTGTGAGAAAAGACACTTTGCCTACCCTGGGTTATAAATTAGTTTGGGTTGGAAGGGACCTTTGGCCCCATCTGTACATCATGTACTGTGTCTAAAAATAATGTGACACATTTTATAACTGATCATACAGCAAAGTCTGTGCTATTCAGAATTTCATCATTATGATTTTGAGTTACAAAAGACATTGTTCCTTAGCTTGATGAAGGACTGCCATTTGGAGTGGCTTAATGCAGACTAAATAGTAGTTATGAGGATAAAATCAGGAAGTGAATAGTAATTTCACTTGTCTGTTCATGATTAAAAATCATATATTAAAAATCATGCAATGCTTAAAAGATAATCTAAGAGGGTATTAATTTTAGTGGTGTGAATTATGTAAGTCCAGAGAAACACATTCTAAACTATGCATCGTAAATAAAATAAATTTCTGGTAATTAAACCAATTTCTAATTTGGAAAACATATTTTCTGCACCATTTAAGACAGCAGGAGCCCAATAGAAGCATTCATTTGAATGAACAACTTTCACAGTGTCAATTCAGAGGTTCTAAATGACAATAGACAGAGTTGTGAACAATCTCCAAACCATATATAAAAGTGGTGAAGTACTATTACAGCTGAAACAATGTTCTCTTAAAGTGAATGGGGCGATTTGTGCCCTTAAACTAAGAACGTATTTAAGAGTTGCAATTCCTGTAACTAGAGGTGCACTGGTATTCTGTGAAATTCTTCCATTTGGCACAGAAGACCCTGGCTGAAGGGTTAGGAGTACTGTAAGGGGTATTGCATGAGGATGTGGTATGATTTTTAACCTGTGAGAATTTATAGGAACAGGGTTCTGAGCCCTGAGTACCTTATCTGAACTATAGGCCATAAAAGGTGAAAGCAGGGCAAATGTAAGAGGAGGCTGGGAAAATTCTACATGTGCTTTTAGCAAGCAAAAAGATCCTTGGGATAAGATCAATGGTTAGAAATATGGACATCAAAGGAATAGCAAGTACTATAATTTTAAAAGCACTGGAATTAAGGAAATGATGGCATTAGCAACAATTCTTCAGCTAGTAAACAAGTAAGCTCAGAGACCATCCAAAATGTATTTTTAAAATAAATGCAAGGACCCCACAAATAAAAAAAACAAACAAACGAAAGAGACAAACTTGTGATTTCTAATGCAAATGATGAAAAAACATTTTACAAGGATGAAAAGGGAAGGAGCCTGGTGGAGTGGATCTGAATTCATCAATGAAGTGACTAAATGACCAGAATATTAACTTTAGGCTTTCCAAGAGATGTCAATACAGACTGTGACCAGGGTGTGTGCAGGAAAGTCCATTGCACAGCCCCTACCCAGCAGCCTCAGCATTCCATGTGGAACATGCAATAGTCCTCAGTGCAGGCATAAAAACTGACCTTCACTCCAGGGACTATGGAAGGAGGATACCAGAAGATAATGTATAATAGGGGGTATTACAGCCTGCTAATAAAGTATGCTACACTGTTTAAGAGACAATTAAGTCACAGGAGAGGAAAAAAGGAATGTAAAAAGCAAACCGAGAGTCATCATACTGGGAAAGAGGTAGGAGAATGAAGAGCTAAAAAATGCCAAAGTGAGAAAATAAAGAAATGTGTTTCTGAGCACAATCTGAAGGAATAATAACCAGCTCACTTCCCAAATTCTCCTGTACATCCAATACACGTCTGCCACCAGCATCCTCCATCACTGCTCAAGCAAACCAGCTCTTTCAAGTCCTCTGGGCATCCATGCATGCTAACTGAGCTCTGATGTTCTTCAGGACAGACAGATTCTGATACTGGATGAATCTAACATGTCCTTTTCCCTGTGGCAACTTTGATGCCTGTGTGAAATGAAAGTGAGATAATAGAACTGTCTGTTCTACCCAACACTGCAGCGCTATCACATTTAAATGCGTGCGCCTGACTTTGTAAAATACAAGAATATTAACTTCAAAAGTTGACCTACACTGACTATTTAATATTTTCTTCTTTTCTATGCTCATCATTTTTAAAAGCTAGGAGTGAAGCAATGTTGATGCAAAAAAAAAACATTTAAACTTTAGCTTTACTACTGGTATAAATAAGAATTACATGCGTTTTGACATAGGGAACTAGGCTAGGGGACACATCTATACTGTTACAGATTATGAAATTAGAAGTGCTTTGTAGATATTTTTATATTTATATATACTCATACCCCCACAGAGTCATGCCTCACTTGAATATTGGTAAAGTTCAAACGTAAATTTTGGGTCTAAGATTGACTGACTGTATTAACCAAGTGTATCTTGGGATTTATTTTTTATATGAGCTGAAGGACTGACATTACATGTGTGGAATGCTGATTAAAATGCAGAATTGAAAGAAAAAAAATAATGGCAACCAATGTGTGTAGCTTAACAGCAATGAAATGCACCAATAAGCAAAATCTCCCTGATGTACTGGCAGAGATGTAACTAAATACATTAAAAGAAATGGCTGAAAATATGATTGTGTGATAACTCACATGAAAAGTGGTGCTTACGAGCAGAAGAAATATGTTTTCTCTCCCAAGGATGTGATCAGCCAGAACTTACGTATACCAAATCAAAACTGACACAGTTAAAAAATATTTGCCTAGATAACAAAATGCATGACTATATCATTTAATATTTGCCTTTGCTTTGTAGGTTGATTTTATTACTGATAATGAAATTTCATGTTTTATAAATCTCAGTCTATTTGCAGTTCTGCTTCTTATCCCTTATTCTCTATACTTTTGAACAAAGTCCCTGAACAAATTGAAGTAGGGCTATCGGTCGGGGGAAGGGAGGCCTCGTCTAAGCTGGTAACCTTCATTAGTGGCCAATTCATTAATCAAAACAGGCAACAGATTCAGAACGGTATATGTAGAACACAAACATTAGGTATTAGCAAGTTTCCAATTTTTTTCCTAATATTTTGCATTTAAAAGTGTAAATATTCATCTCAATGGAAGCCATTGATTTTACAGTCACAAAAGGAGTAAAGGGATCAGTTTTCAGATTACAATCCTCAAGTGAGTGTTAGATTGTGATTTGTGACAGTGGCTGAGTGGAAGGTCTGAAAGGGGCTGCAAAGGTGGTGGCACAAGGGCACCAGCAAGGCTGATGAGTGCTTTCCTTGTGGGACACTGGCCTCCTTCTCTGGTAGCTAAATCAGTCAGGTCACAGCTAAGGACTTGTAAGAAATCTTTAATTGCTGCTTGATCAGCTGCAATACGAGAGATGAATCCAGCTCTCAGTGACTTAATGATGGCAAGATTTCCGTGGGCAGCAAATCATGTTATCCTGCTCTGCAGTCTGCATTGGAAAGGCGCTGAAAGAGCAGTCCCTCAAATCTAATGGAAAGCTGTGTCAGATTTATGTCCAGGTCCCTGAAATGATGTTCTTTCCTGGCTGAGGAAGTCCATTGTCAAGAAATAAATCGCAGGAGTGTTTTATGCTATCTTGTAATGATACCCTTAATTCAGCTCTGAACTACTCAGACTCAGATTGATAGGACAAAATGTAAAAAGCTGTTATCATAGATGGGTTAAATAAACATAGTCTCTTTTCCAACTGCAGCTGGAAGGATGGTTCCAGATTATGTCATCACAAAATGCCCTTAATAACTGATGGACCCACATGTGTGTCCAGATGCTCATCACTGCTTGTGACAGCTAGTTGTCCATCCCTGCCCATATGGCTTTTTGGATTGTCCTCTGGCTTTATTCTTGGCTCCCCTAGGATTAAAAATATTGAACTAGAAGAATAAGTTATCGCATGACTTGATGTCCTTAATGATTAGCGTTCTTTGTGAGCCCTCTTATTTTTGTGTGAGACCATGTACAGAGAGAGAAAAAAGAAGAAAATCAAGCAGAAATCTGGGAACATGGGAGTGAGAATGTGGAAAGAGCAAGAGAACAGGAATATCTATTTTACAAAGGGGTGGAAGACAGGCCATAGGGAAAGCATGAAGCACACGAGGGGTGAAAAACAAGAAGAGACAGAATGAACCAGGAACATGACATGAGTAAGGATTACGTGAGTGAAACAGAATAATTGAAAGTGTCCACAGTTTTCAGAAGTGATTGTTTACTATGCAGTTCTTCTGTCTGCACTCCTCTGCTCCTGCCTAGGAGGCAGCTTTTTTCAGTGACCTCTTCTGAGGGGCCTCATTCATATTTCCAGCAGATTCCTTGCAGGACCTGCCTTTCTGGGCCTGGGCTAGACCCCCTGGTTGTCCTGTACGTGCTGTATGATGGCACATCATGATGAGCTGCTCCATGACCTTCCCCAGCACCAAGGTCAGGCTGACAGCCCTGTGGTTCTCTAGGTCCTCCCTCCAGCCTTTCTTGTAAATGGGCATCACATTCACTCACCTCCAGTCCCCTGGTACCTCCTCACAATACATTTGGCCAGGACTGCTGGTAAATGATGGAAAATGGCTCAGCGAGCACTTCCATCAGCTCCCTCAGTAGTCCCAGGTGGATCCCATCCAGCCCCATAGACCTGTTTGTATCTAAGTGCCCTAACAGCCCACTGACCATTTTCTCTTGGCTTATGGGGATTTTGGCTCCTCGTCCCTGTCTTCTAGTTCAGGGGTCTGGGTATCCAGAGAACAACTGGTTTTACTATTAAACACTGGGACAAAGAAGGCTTGAATTACTTCTTCCTTATCCTTTGTCACTCAGTTTGCTCCTGCATTCAATAAAGCGTGGAGATTTTCCTTAGTCCCCCTTTGCTTGTTAATGCATTTATAGCAATAATTTTATTATCCTTTACAGCAGTAGCCAGATTAAGTTTTAATTGGGCCTTGGCCCTTCTACTTTCTCCTTGCATAACCTCACAATATCCTTAGAAATAAATTTGTTTGGGTTTTTTTTTTAATTCTTCCTTTATATTTTATACTTCTTAACAGACAGCCTGGGGATTTGTGTGCTGTGCATAATTTCCAGATTCCATTTATCCAATTATTGCTTTCCCTCCTCCCTTTACAGATCTCATGATTTTTTTTTAATCAGTGTTTATTTGCAGGGTTTACTAAGTGACAGATAATATGAAATATGGCTTTAGGACAGATTAATATATATCAGCTTCTTATGAAGCCTGGGTGATAAATGACACGATGCATGAGTGAAAGATGGGCTGACAAATCTCAGAATGATAGCGTGTCTCTTTAATGTCTTTGCTACAGCCTGCTCACATATCCTTCTTTGAACACAGCTTGGGATCAGACCCTCTATTTTTCTTTTCAGGGTGAAACCAGAGATCCATTGAGATAATATATATTCTGCTTGCATGAAAAAGCATTTGTGATTATGATGCATTCAGCTGGGATCTGTTTCTGCTACACCAAGAATATTCTCTCTTCCATGAAGTCTTATTTGAAAGTTAAATAGCAGCAAAGTGAAGTCATGGTGCAGTCTGGGAACTCTAATAGCTTTCTTTCTTGTGGCATTTAAAAAATATATATATTCAAACCCATGGAAACAATATAATTTAAAGTAGTCTTTCTGTGATGACCTGAAAGAAATGACTTGCAAAAGAAATTCAGTAGTTTCAGACAATCAAAGCTTGACTCAGTTCATTTTAGAGCTCAGGAGGGGTGTTTGCTAAATGGAAGACAGAGTCAGTGCAGTGCCTGCAAAACAGGAAAGTGTGTTGGGACATTTCTGCCATTTGCATTTCTGGTTCTCTCTCCTGCAATGTGGCAACGTGAGCAGCAATCTCATCCATCAGCAAGGGCAGGTCTGGAAGAACTCTCATGCCAGGTGTCATGGATGGCTTCAGAAACCAGAGCCTGCTGTCCCTTCCAGAGGACAGGGCACAAAGCAGCAGGGGACACCCTCAACAATGTTGAGCACACCACCTGGGTCCCATGGATTTGGAGACCCCTTGGATATGAATCTGCCCTCATCTGAGGACTGTGAAGAAGCTTGAAGAGTGCTGCTCTTCATCATTGCCACGTGGGTTTATTAATTTTAGGAGAACAGGCCCTGTTCTTAGGCCAAATTTAAAAGTAAGGCTCTTCTCAAAATACTTCATCTACTACATTCAGATTTCCTTCATCAAGGAATTGGGGAAACATGGAGAAAATAAACTATTCATACTTTTATGCCCTATGTGTTCCAGGTGGAGCTGTTAAAGCTACTATGCAAAATAAATCAGTGTATATGGGAAATATAAATAGGCCTTATCTCTTGCTTCATGAGATCTAACGGTCTAGGATATGCTGTCATGGCAAGTCTCTAGTGACTGCCAGGTCCATACACCATATCCAAAAAATCCTTCTTTTGCTTTTGTCCCTTGAGAATATAGAGATTAGCACAAAGGGTTTGCTAAAACAAAGTTCTGGGAAATGTCAGTAATGGCCCTTTGAGCCACGGGCTTTTTTGGACCATTATTTGAGCTCCAATCAGGCAATGGATTGAGACATACATTTTACCTTTAGTTTCACAATCAACATGTGTGATGGTGAGAATAGAGTCTGTGGACCTTGACAAATTATTTAGCATAAATAAAAGGTTTTACTAAATCCTTAGAGGTAGGATTTTATCCATAGTAACCTTTGAACTCTCCAAACCACTGCCCACCACTCTTTCTCCATGGTCAGAAAAGTCCTTTGGAGGTCTTCTGATACAGAAGAGAAGGTCAATAAAAACAGTAATTGCAGCATGGTAAATGCCACCAAAGAATTGTGGAGAGTGCTTTTTTCTAGACATGGTGTGGGTAAAACAATGACCATTGCAAAGAGCTAAAAAATAAGCTGTACCAGTCTCAGTTTTCTTGATACCATCCAGTTTGGTCACAAGCTGCCAACAGTAGCAAAGTCTGTTTTGGATTTTCTGGATTCTCAAATGTTTGACCCCATGATAAATGAAAGTATTAATTGAGTGACAAAAGAAGTGTCATGCATCTGGTCAAACTGGCCAGCTAGAGAAACTCATATTCCTCTGCAGACCAGAATTTGGGCTCCCAGAAACTTTTCTGGGTATATCTCAGGCTCCTTGGAAAAAAAACATATTTTTCTTCATGCTCAAAGAATGGGAAGAGGTGATTGGTTTTGGAATGTTGTCAGTGTCCCATCCAAATGTGCTAACAACAGACCATTTAGTCCAGCACATGAAAACAGATACAGGAACAGTGTATCTTACTTACCTTTCTTCCATAAATGATTGTGAGGGTGAAAGTAGGAAAAGGTAGAAATCAGGGAACACTGTGGAGGGGTCAGGTAAGGAAGAGATTTCAGTGACAACCCAGAACAGGACTCCCTGGTGTGGAGGAGCTCTATTATAGCAGCTCTGCTACCCTGAGGAACCATCCCACCATGCAGATGCTCTTGAAAAAGTAAAACAGAAAAGCAGGGTTAAAGGATTGCCTGTTTGATATCTGCAGCCCCTGTCTGGGCTTTTATTTGAGAGTGTCACTTGTAACTGCAGCCCTCAGGAAAGCTGCTGGCCTAGAAAGGTCTAATTAGCACTGAATCACCTGTCCCCTGCTTGCTGCCATCCCACCGGCACTGGGAGCGGGTGGCAATAAACAGCTCAGTGTAGGTGGCTCGCTTTTATTAGCTACCTGGAAGCTACTGAAAGGAAGAAAAAAAAATAAAAATAAAAGAGTTCCCCAGCTGAGAATTGAGCCAAAACCATCAATTGAATATGAGGCTGGAAAACGGCAGTACTGCCATAGTTAAGAGTGCAAATAGCAGTTCGTTCCAGTGCTGGAGAAGGGCGGATAAACTCTCACTGTTCCCTCTCAACTGAGTCACTGCTTTCTTTGCTGCATGTTAAATGAATCATTCCTCTCATTTTCCTCTTTGTTATAATTTGAGGTTGTGTTTTCAACCCTTTCCTGACCAGTGTAGAGGAATGCTGAGATGGTCTATTCGCAGAAAATTGAGCAGGTATAAAGTTTCTGTTTCCCTTCCACTGTTGTTTTGGGAGCGTGAGAGATGTAAGGAAGGGGGAAAGGCAGTGACCACAAGCAGTAGGTATCATATATCTAATCCAATCTGAGGGGCACACCTGCAGCACAGCACTTGGCTTCTAAGTGTGTGCCAAAAATAAGAGATCCTTGGCTTGCCTGTCCTACATGAAACTAGGAGTTTTTCTAATGGGACCCATCAGGTAATAACAATTATTTCAGTCAAGATGTGCCTCATTTCCACTGGCTTGAAGAACAGAATTGAGCTAATTAATTAAAAGAGTTTGGGTCATGATCAAACCAAAAGACATACAATTTGCTGATTAAATTGACTGAGGACACAGCTGCTCAATGTGCTAAAATAATAGTATGAACCTCAGGGTTGTTTTTAAGGAGTGCTGTAATTTCCTTTCCAGCACAAGCTACAGTAAAGTACTGTTCACACTCCTTCTGTCAGAGTAGCGTTGCCTTCAGCTTACCTGAAAAAAACAATCTCACTTCAAGTGAACTTCAGGGTTGAGTACCTATAGTAATTAGAGCCCTGAAGGACCTATCATTGAGGAACTTTTAAAAGCTTTGCTTTGATTACCTGCTTTCCTGTAAAATGGATTATAACTCTTCAATATTGAAGTTACATGTTTTTGTGTTCAGTTAACTTCAAAATATCACTAAAAGGAAATTTTCTCATGAGTCAAATACCATCTCTACTATTTCCATAGCAGCATAACCATTAATTATTTGCAATTGTTAAGCTGAATATTTACTGCTAAATTAATGTCCTAATAAAATAGTCCTGTTCTATGAATTAAGCATTACATTTCTGTCAGAAATTTATGTGAAAGAGTAACTCATAGATATTTTTCTCACATTATGAAATGAAGAACAGTTGAATTAACTGATGTTGCGTATAATTAGACTGCTAGAAGTTTGGTTCTGTATCTTGAAAGACTATATATATTATCTGAGTTTTTATAGTGGTGCTGTGTCAGAAAGAGCATTTTCATTTCAGCAGCTAAATGATATGAATTAACATATCTTAAAAAATCAATCCATACAACTCATATCAAGCTCAACTGCTCAATTCAGATAGAACATTTGGCAAAGATTAGAGGAGGACAATAAAGATGATTGAAGTTACAGACCAGCTTTAAAATGAGGAGCAATCAAATAAATTAGTCATCCTCAATTTCCAAAGGAGGTGACTGAAGTGGATGCAGCAGTTTTTTATGACGTCATGAGTAACCCTAAGTTTCTGACTTAAACTGGGCAGTGAGGGCACAGTCTTCCTTAGCTTAAAATGAAAGGCATCAAATGAACTTAGCAGGATGCTGATTTAAAATAAACAAAATAAAATTTTTATTCATACATTACATAATTGTGCTATGACACTCATTGACTTATGATGTTGTGGATGCTATAAGTTTGAATGTGTGGGAAACAAAAACCCATTAAGGGCTGTTAAATACAAAGATATTGATTAAGGTTTAGGAGTGTCTGAACCACCAACTGCTGGAGACTATACAGCACATAAGGAAGTATTGCAATGTACTTGGTCTGTCCTGACAGTCTTTTGTAAACATGCACATGTGGTCACTGTCAGAGACAGGATTTGGAGATAGCTCAATCTCTGATCAGCACAGCTATTCTCAGATTCTATGGCTGTTAGAGTTGGGGGTCTTTTACCAGCACTATCTCTATCTAACTAACATCTGACACTGTAGGTCTTAGCTTTTGCTGCTGAGGAGTTCCTGGTCTTTGATCCAGGCTAACACAGCTGGAAAATGCAAAGATGGAGTGCAGCACTGTACCTCACAAAGCAGCCCAGCAATTAAAAATTGTAAGGATCTCTACAGGTCTTCAGTGATGCTGAGCGTGAGCTATTTCAGTGAGGTGCAATGAAGTGGGAGGGTGAAGGGAGGGAGTTTGAATCTGCAAGGAGAAAGAAACTTCCTTGTCACTCTGAATGCATAGTTTAGAGGATCAAACAGCTTTTGAGATGCATCATGTAATGGAGGCTGCAACAATCTGTATTGGAAAATCACTCTATTTCTAGCCTAGATTTTTGGTTAAGTGGGCACTAGAGAACTGCTCCATTTTGTTGTCTTGGTCTCTTCAATGAGAGCAAGTTCTTTAGCAGCTGAAATTCCCTGACTCTTAGATTCAGAAGTCGATTCCTAAGTTGCCCTTTTCACATGCCAGTAAAGACACAATGTATATTTCATGCCTTAATGCACAAAGTTAAGCAAGCCATCAACATAGAGCGCTATCCTTGTTCTGTTGTCAACTGTCCTCATCCAAATCTTCAGAGAGCTCTTTACAAAACACTGCATATGTGGAAGAGTTTCTTAAAATTGTCTATTCAGAAGGGTATTTTTCCCCCTCTATTTATTCAGAGGTAATTTAGAGAGGAAGCATTAAGTGTCTATTTAGTAAGGAGATCACTGCGGGACACAGCAGATAAGCTGGCTGCCCCCAGGGGTTCCCAACATGCTCAAGGCTTGCATTCCATCCTGAAAAATCTGTTAGACCCCACAAACCACGCCTGGCAAATGCCTGCATGTGAGCATCCAGCTCTAGGGGTTTCACTGCAAGACACCCCAGTAAAGCTGCTCTGCCCAAGAACCTTAGGACTCTGTATTCACATCTGAAGCCTCCCTGCTTAAGCATAGCCACGGATGAAAGCTGCTGTGAATCCATGAGGCAATGCCCTGTGCCAGGTGTGAAATGACAGCCCCCAAGGGAAAGGCATGCACAAGACATTAACATAATTTTCAGCACAGCAGGCTACAATTTTCTGTTCAGTATTTACAAGGTTTTCCAGGACGTTTCATTAGAGGGAGCAATCCCTGACAAGCATGTGCTGTGTTGCTCTTGATTGACACATCTGACAAAGACCATGATAATTGCTGTAAGGAGATGTCTCTGACCTACAGGAAGGCACACAGGCATGGTCTGGGGAGTGACAGATGGGAGAGGGCTCTTATTGGAGTCTTTAGTGGACAATTAGTAACACCTCACTAGCCTGGATTGCTCACTCTTTTCTGTTAAAACCTTGATTTCTGAGGGAAATTAAATTTTGCAACTGCATAGTTTGTTGGCCCAGCCATCCTCCTCTCTCACATTCCCTCTCCAGTACCTACTGGAGAGTTCAACAGGAGTGAAGATTAGAAGAGAGGGAGTCTCAAGGACACGTGCTTCTGGAAAGGCGCAGTCAGGTGGAGGGAAAATCAGATTTGCATGCCCCTTGACAGCACATAGCCTGATCATAGGATCTTGCTGGGATGTCAGCATCCTGACTCACTGGCGTGACCATGGTTCCTCCAGTCCAAGCACTGTTGCCTCACCCGTGGTTTGGCATCCTATGGGGAATAGGGGACTGATGAGGGAGTACGAAAGGGGAACCATTACTGCACGAGGAGCAGGGGAGCTCAGCTGCTCATCAAAAACCATGTGTTTTTTTCCTGATGGAGCTTTTGTTGTAGCTGGCTGCACTAAGCACTGTTGCAACTCCTCAGTGGCTTGTTGCAGCCATGAGCCAAGTGCTGGTTTAAAGTCAGTCCTGCTGAAATTTAGGATCTTAGACCAAACTGCTGCTTAGGAGAGAATAGAGCTACCGCAGGAAAGATGACTGTGCAGAAGCCTTTGTATCTGCTTGGATGACAGCAGAACAGCACGGAGTTTGTGATCTGACTAGAAGGAAACAAAGACCTGACCCTCACGAATGACACCTTCACAAGCTGCCAGTGATCAGGCACAGCTCCAGCAATACTATCTGATTCAGACAGGGCTCAACAGGGTGCAGACAGCATCGATGCAGAGCTGGTATGTTCATGGTGACAGATAAGAAAAAGGCTGAGAGAGGATGTAGTGTGGGTTCACAAAAACATTGAGGTGATGAATGGGGTGGCTGCAAGAACTGCTATTCACCAAAGCCTACAATCCTAGAAGATGAGGTCAATTAGGAAATGAGTAGACCGGTCTGAGTGGGACAACAGAAAGTATTTTTGTAAGTAATGGAAATTGAGTTTCTGGAATGTGCTGCCCTGGGATGGAGTCAGGCAACATCATCAGGGTTGGTATCATCATCATTCAAAAGGGTTTGGACAAATTTGGACAACAGGTCCATAAACAGGCAGCAAAGGGAGTAGGCAAGGATGTAGCTTCCAGCATCCCTAATGCAACTCTCGTGGGTGCTGGGAGTAGAAGAGAATACCCTGCAGAAGATGGGCTCATGTGCAGTGAAGCAGAGCTAAGGGGACCCTGGTGTGACCCTACCAACACCTTTCCTCTTCTTCTGCCCTAACTGCAACAGCTACACTCAGAAACACTCCACAATTCTGCACAAAGTCCTGGGTGGTTTCCCACATAACAACATTAAGACTTCAGTGATTATGATATTTCTTGAGGCTTTCTTTGAGAGCATAGTTTTCCCTATCTCTAAACCTATTTATATTTTTTTCCCTATGGCTTTAACAGTCCAGAAACTCCATTTCCTTTGGAGGACACTCTGTAATCTCCTTAGCAAAAAAGAATAGAAGGGAGAAATGATTAATAGTTATTCCTTTGCCTCAACCTTGGGCAGAATTGTAATAAATGAGGAATAGCAAAGACCCATATACATATCCTCACAATTTGCAGAAGGCCAAATGTTAGCAAGCTGTTTGCAACAAGAAAAAAGAGAAAACTTCTGGTTCAATCTCATTTTCTGTGTTCCAGCTTATTACAAATGTCATTTAATAAAGAATTATCTTCACTATGAATTTTATTTCCTCTGAAAAGAAAATTAAGAATCATTAGCAAGGAAAAAATGATTCAGTCTTTTCAGAGATCTAGTTATGTTGTAGAGCTCAGCTGCCAAATTACGATAAAAATCCCTGGGAGGTTCTTTCTGTGCAGTATGGAGAAATAACATGTAATAGTCAAGACGTTCAAATAGAATTTAAAACAAAGCCTTGGAAATATCTAACTAAAGATACAGCAAGTTCCTACTTGTATTACTGCATGCAACTTGAAGATTTTAACCAGAAGAAGTAAATAGTTACAGGAATGGCTGTGCTCTTCAGAAGCTTCCTAATCAAACCTGCTACTCTTAATTGTTAGGTAAATATTTTTAATAAGGTATCCAATAGCATTCAACTGGGGCTGGCGTGATTCTTGGACTTCTCCTGTGCAGGACCAGGAGCTGGACTTGATGATCCTTGTGGGTCTTTTCAAACTCAGGATGTTCTGAGGGGCTAAAAAAGGATCTCAGATTTGCTGCAGGAAATACATTGCAGAACTGCCTCGGGTTTTTTCCCCAGTTCACATTATTCTGAAGGCAGGGAAATCATGCAAAGGCAAACCCAGCTACAGCTCCTCTGACATAGACAACAATATTACATATCCATGTAGTCCACAAAACAAGGTTTTTGTGCATGAATCTATTCTAGGGTTTTACAATAAAAGCTTTATTTGAACCTAGCTATTTATTTATTACTTCCATTTCTATTTAACAAATAAAACATCTTGATCTGTGGGGTTTTTTTGGTTTTTTGTTTGTTTTTTTGGGTTTTTTTTCCTTGCTAAGTAATTTGCTTTTGCACCAATTTTGGTTTTCATCATAATTTCAATTTCCAGTTAGTGCACTAAATCAACACCCTTTTTGTTATCTTTCCCCTTACTAACATTTTCTTCTGCTCCATGGACTTCGACAGCCCAGCTCTCTAGAGCTGTCTAATTAAGGAGGAGAATTGAGTTAGAGTTTGAAGTTTCTGTTTCTGACCCTACTAGTGGTAACTTGCCCACTTTTCTAGCTGTACTGTTAAACTTTCCCTGCTCCTATGCCTCTTGGGGTCTTCCTGGTACAGATTTTTTTCTTGCAGATGGTTATCCCCCTGGAGAACCATAATCCAGCCTGAGCTTCTGCATGACACCAGCATCAGAGCTTTGCGCTGTCCTTGGCATACTAAGCCCATGCATCAAGCTTGAGTTATGGCAGCATGATGAGAAGAAATTCAGGCTGTAATTCATTTTGTATGACTTATGATACCTACAGAACACAAACTCACAGGCTAATCAGTTGGCCAAAACTTCCTTTACAGTCAGTGGGGAAAAATGGGCATTTTCCCCTACAATTCATATGACTACTTCCCCTGTCCGCTTCAGACTGACACAAACTGGGACCCCAGGATACTGTTGTCTCCACATTCCCTGTCCAGAGAAAAGAAGGTGACTGGCTCACTTTACCCATGGGCACTGTCAAGATTTAGTCAGATAGGTCCCATCCTCATGGTCAAGTGGTAGAAAATCCATCATGATTCCAAGAAAACTGTTCCAGTGCTTGAGCACCTACTCTGTCTTGAAAATTTCTGACTTATTACAGCTTTGGGCTTTCAGCACAGTTTTTTCCACTTGATTAAGGAGAAAATCTATTGTCAGGCACATTTTGCCTCATCTGCCCTCAAAGCATATCCGGTGTTTAAAATCATAAACTAGTATAACCTCCATTATGTATGAGAAGTGACTGCTGAAAGCCATGCAGCAATACTTCATATGATGTTTGTAATGAGAACTAACTGGCTATGCAGCAACAGAGTCAGGACTCCTAGGTGTAGTCACAGCAGAGCAACCTGGGTTTGAGTGCAGACACCACATGCAGACTTTTCTGCTCCAAACCCATGCACAGAGTGTGTTTGATCCAAAGCTCTGCTGCTGTGTCTCCACATTGGGCTATAAATGAGGCAAGTGATAGTCATGGCAGAGAGGATTCAGGAGATTCTCAAACATCTGAAAAGACAGTGAGAGAGCAATAATTTCTTTTTCTTGTCACAATTAAAATAAGGACATCCTAGAAATAACTGAGTTGTGTCTTGGAGGTAATTTCCTCCAGCAGCTGCTGCTTCACCTCATGGGGACAAACTTCCCAACTCCCCTGAACAGAGCCCTGACTGCATTTGGAGCTACACCTTCACAAAAAAACAGTCTGTTCTATGGTTGCAACAGTTTTCCTTCCCTTTTCTATCACCTCTAGCTCAGGGAAGAAGATCATACTTATATTTAGAGCTTAAACAACTAAGGACAGGGCTTGTTCCTTTACTTTTTGGATAAAAGCATCTAAAAAACATTTTTGTTGTTAGTTATATAAAAGTAATAATCTGACTCACTGAATCACCACGTAAAATACAGTCAAAAAAAGGACATTTATTCCAATTAATTTCAAAATTGAAGCTATTATTTGGCATATGAATGCTAACATTTTACTAGCACTTTTCACTGCAGAGTTGCCAGTTACATCTGTATCTATGTCATTACATGGTTTGAAGGTGCAAAACTGGGGTACTTCTAAATGCTACAACATGTGTTACTTCTGCTCAGTTTGCTTGTAATAAATGAGCTTTTATTTCAAAATAAAACACTTCTTAAAACAGTTAAGTAAAATTAGATGAGAAAAATCTCATTCCGAATTAATTTCAGGGTAATCATTGTCTACAAGTTTTTACAAATCTGTTTTGTTATCTGTTTTCCTGGTCTAATAAAGGATAATTAGGTGGGCAATCTACTTGGAAATCTAAATGCCATTAAAGCAAAAGAATGGGCTTCTTTTTGATAGAACTTAAAAGTCAACTGAAATATGCCCATGAATATTAAGCACTTTCTCTCCTTTCAAGACTTGTCTTCATTCAGCTACCAGTTTTCCTCAGAAAATAACTTTTCATTACTGTTTCCTCATGCCTTCTAAATGAAACCAGTTTAGTACCCAAATCAAGCCCTCTGATTTCTGAAAATGTCACTGAGGAACAAAATACCATGGAAGAAGACAGTATTTAATTCAGGCCTAGAAAATGAATGCATTTCAGGCAGCTGCTGAATAGCAGTCACACACCAGCTTGGATGATTTCTGTAACTTTTATGTGCCATTTTTTACTTATTTAAAACATGATTAGTAGATTGTATATCATGATATCATTAGAAAAATGGATTCATTGCACTTATGCAGAGGCCTAGTGTTCTGGGTAGGTTATTCCAGACTCACACTTGCAAACCCAAACACATTCAATTTCAGATACAATTGAGTTGTTGTTTTTTTTTGTTAAAATCATAGTCTATGTTAAATTAGCCAAGAATCATTAATGCACCTGGGAAACAGTTTTCCTCTAGGAATACCAGCACAAATACCTGAGGTATCATTGCGTGAGACAGATTGCACAAGAGGGTTTTCCCAAGACAAGGTGTCTGATGTGAGATGTTGTCTTCTCCTGACCACATTCTGCCTCTGGCCTCGGGAAATAGCAGTTCAGATGCTGCTGTCAGTCCCTGACACAGAAATCCTAATAGAGTGACAAGAAAAAACAGGCATCTGTGGTGATGGCTACTGCAGAGATGTATGCCCAGGCACTGGCAGGTTGCTTTAGCAACTGCAAGGTTTGTCATACTGTGTGTCCACAACATCTAGAGTGCACTGCAGGAGTGTCTCAGTGCTCGCCACAGCTGGAACTCTTGAGTTCAGAGGAAACTTCCTCCCCTGTGGCTCAAGGCTAAAGTTATGAAAACTTTGGTCCAACAGCATATTGTCTGGATAGTCAGCAACCTATAGACTTTTGCCTCTTCACTGAGAAAAGGAGCTACTAGTTTGTCATTTTACAGGAGGGAAGTGGTGGGACTGGAGACTGGATGCAGGGCATGTAACCAGGTGTTTGATTATCCCAATATATCCCAATACAGGCACAGTGTGGCTTTGCAGCAATGTGGGTCACCTACAGATACTTTAGGGTTAATTCCCCCAGGGCAGACACATCTGGGGGTCTCCATATGGTCTGAAGGGAAGCCAGGTAAATCAAAAAGAGATGATTTCTCTTCTGAGTGATAACATCCAAAAGCACACAGAAAGCCCAAACAGGAGCAAACGGGTGCTGGTCCAATGCTTTTGTACACTCATGACATGATTGTCATACAGAAAGGGAAAATCTCAGTCTGTTGAGAGACCTGCTTGTCAAAAAAAAACCCATGTGAGACAGTTATCTGGTATATAATCATGAGTGAAATGCTAGGGATGAACCAAAGGCTTTGAAGGGAAGAACAAAGCAATGTGTATCTTGTCTGTGGCTGTCACTTCGCTTGACAGCCATGGCCTGTCTCCTCTGTCTTGTTAGAAATTATGTCAAACCATTTATTTTTATCGTTCTCTCTATGCATCTGGGAAAATGTGAAAAGAGGAAAACAAGAAATCCAGATGTGATTAATGTAAGTATCATTTGATCAGTACTTTCTTATGTGAAGGAAGACAGAATTCAGCCCATAAAAAGATACTAATCA
Organism: Grantiella picta; assembly: GCA_013397955.1. Lineage (NCBI taxonomy): Eukaryota > Metazoa > Chordata > Aves > Passeriformes > Meliphagidae > Grantiella > Grantiella picta. The sequence continues at coordinate 542,842 of VZRM01000248.1, read as the reverse complement.
GGAAGAAGATGTACAATAGAACAAAAAAAAAGACAGTGCAAATAAGAAAAAAACCCAAAAAGTAAAAAAAAAAAAAAGAAAAAAAATCCAAAATAAAGCACGCTAAAATATTCCAAATGAGCTCCTAAGCTTCCACTTGTAAACAGTTGAAACTAAATTTCATTTTGTTTACTACTGTGGGATGACAATTCTTTCTTCAGAGCTGTAAATGCTCATTTTCTAGATGTGAATCACTTCATTTCATTAACAAGCAGAAGCAGATTGCTGCCATCTTTATTGTAGCCAAAATATTATTTTCGGTAACTGCAAATAACAGGGTCTGTTGACTTGCAGAGAAATGTGACATGCTCAGGATTTCTAATTTATAATAGAAGAAAGAGAGAAAATATACTGGAGTGACATAACTAAACTCAGTGTTACTATTCTAAACAAGACTCAGAGTTGCATTATTGTAAATAGATAATGAGAGTTTCTGTTGAAAATTGAACCCACCAGCTTTTCAAATAAACATAAATCAGTGCATAAATCACTGATTAACTTCATTGGAACAAGCTGTACAACAGCCCAGAAGCACCAAAAAGCCTTGGGGGTATTTCTCCTGGGCAGGCTCTTCTCAGAATTCCTGCCAGTGCTTTTCCCAGGTTATAAATGGCTCAGACAACACTTTTCACTGTCTCACAGGAAAAACCTGTCCTGTTTTCACCTCCTCATCTAACTCCCTTTTCTCTTTGACCTTCACCTGGAAAGTTGCAGGTTTGGGAAAAATAAAGCATTTGTCTTGCATCTGAGACCTGGAGGAGCACAGCTGCTGGGTGCAGGACTCAGAACAAACCCAGCACGAAGACCAGCAGCACAGAGCACAGGCTAAAATGCTTTTTAGCCACAAAAAAAAAAGCTATCAGGGGAAAACAAAGACAGAGGCATCTGCACATTGGCCAGCAGGCCAAGACTTGGCAGGACAGTTCATGACAGGATAGGACAGTATATGAAGGAACATTTAACTGATTTCAGGGTCAGCATCACCCACAAAGCCTCCATCACTTAAAATTTTGGGTTTGCTTTAGGGAGACATAAAATCACTGAAGGTACTGGAAATGTATGATGCAAACAGCAGCTGCACACAGGCCATGGAGACTGTTAAACACTAATGAAAATGGACAGGGACTATACACCACAATACAGGGAATATACACCACAATTTTTTGAAACAGAAAAGGTACTTAGATGTCTGACTGCTAGCAAAACACAAGACTTATGCTTGTAATTTGAGTTAAGATCTTACAGGAGCTCATGCAGCAGAGCAAACAGAATCTCTGGGTATTGTTTTAGCAATATAATCACTCTTAAAACTTTTTGGATAACAATTTTACACTAACCTTAATATTGAACTGTGATGAGGAAACACAAAGGCAAGGTACAGCAAGGCAAAACACAAGGCAAGGAAAGGACAGGGATTTGATACACTGTGATAAAAGTGCAATTATTCATCTCAGTGTGTGAGGAATTAGAAAGGAAAGAGAATAGTAAGATATATATGCTGACAGCTGATACTCTGAGGCATGCATACCTGTTGTGCCTGCTCAATGCAATTGCCCAACATGCATAACTAAAGTTGTTCCTGTGTCCTTTCTCCTAGCAAAAATACATTTTTGTATAAAGTCACAGCTCCCCGACTCTGTCTGACTTGGTCCTGCTGAAATCAATCAGGTTACTCAGGGAGAAAAGTTTCAGACTGCTCAATTTTTAGCAAATTTTTTCTACTTGAAAATGCATTATATTTGATTCAAGGGATGGGATATAGTCTGGGCCAACTTTTATCTTCTGGAGATGAGTTTATTCATCCTAGTGAAAAAAGATGAGTCACTTCTTCCCTCCCTCAGATGATAAGCCATAGACTGTGATGAAAGTCACTTGGAATTTAGCTTCATAGCCACTAACAGTAGCATCATTAAATCTGGTTTTAGTAGGAGGGAGTAGATGAATGCACAGTAGATAAATTAGGGGCAGGCAAGAAAAGAATTTAAATAGAATATAAATTGCTTTTTATTCTTTAATGTATGTGTTATCATAAAACGAAGTTATTTTCCATTAAGTGTTTTGTCTCCCAAAGCAGAAAATAGCAACAGAGTGCAGCCCATGTAGGTTTGTTTCTGAACACAAGTTCAGTGTGAAGTCCTGCTATGGGAATCTTATTATCGTAGTTAAGCTGTAAATACATTCTGTAACAAGCTGGCCTGTTTTCTTCTGGGGAGGAAAGTTTCTAGGGAGAGCAGTTGAATAACAACTCTATTTGCAGCAGAAAATGAATTATTTTCCTGCCCTATTCCACTGGACTTGTCACTGACAAGGTGCTGTGACTACCTAAATACTGCAGAAAATATGCAAAAATTGTTCAATTGCCTTCTTTTCAACATTAAGCTCTCCCTCCCTTGGGGAGATTTCTTCTCTTTTACCAAGAGGTTTAGCTGGAAATAGTTCTACAAGGGTGTCTTCTTATCACAGTAATACAGTATTCAGAACCTTGTATTGGGAAGCTCTATTCCTTTTTGGTAACTTGGCCTGTTTTATTTTCTCCATCCTTTAGAAGGGCTCAAGCACCTAGGAAGTTATTTTCCAGTTTCTTGTGTATTTCTTAGATCAGCTGCTTTAGTGTGAGCCCTACCTTCTCACTGAGAGTTGGAGAAGCCTCTTGGATGGGAAGAAGGAATTTTTACAGGCAGGGCTTGGAGAGGATTGTACCAACACAGCAGAGCTCTTCAAGCCCTGGTGACACAGCCCCACCAGAAACATAGCTTTATTTTCACCAGTCAGGTTTTTAACACCACTATGTCGCAAGTTAGAAAAGCTTTTATTTATTCCTGTCCCCAGATAACCATTAACAGCTCAAGTGAGAAGCACACATGCCAGCCCACAATGGCTAAATCTCATTGGCTTTTTTTTGCCACAGATAATTTGTGCTCATTCTTCTGGACCCAAACATTTCTTCATCATCAGGAATTTAATTTTACCTTAGTTATTGCTCAAATTCTATTTAAATTGGAAAAAAATTACAACATTTCCTTTAAACAGAATTTTGGTGGGCCTTGAAGCCAATGAAAGAAGTCAAGACAGAAGAAATGGTCCCTGTTTCCAGGTACATGATACTGCCAAAAGGCTGAGAACCTTTGTTTTGGGAGCCCAGGTCCAGACCAGGCCTGCTTGGGCATGTGCAGCTCCCAGAGAAATGATGCTGGGTCTGGCAGACGGGGCAGGGATCTGCTGGAATTCTGCTTGACTTCAGCAAAGTTGGCTAAACCTGAGGTGACCTTTTGGGCAGTTGCAGCCACCTATCTAAACTTACATTGCCCAAATTATCACTGCTTTCGTACTTAATGGCTCTATCACCAATTGTCCCCCTCGATTTACTCCTCCCTAAAATTCAGTTCCAGGTTAAGTTATCATTCATGTCATCTACAGAAAAATAGTGTATTTTTTGTGAAGAGTTCAAATTTAATAGGCAGCTCCAGGACCATGTGGTAACCCAAGCAGTATTCTCTAAATGTGGGAAGAGCCCTGGATTATTTATGGGAAGTAAAGATTTAGGAAATGAGTTTTTTGGGATGGATGGATGGACAGATGGACTGAAAGACAGATGTGGAGGGCAGGAAATGGTATAGAAATCTACAAGTCACTAGCTAGAAGTCCCGAGAGAAGCTCTGTGGGAAAGTCCTGATTCTTATTCATTTCTGCAGACAAGAGAACCTACTATTTTCTTGAGGTAGAATGCCAGTGTTATCTCCAGCCTCTGCCACAAAAATGTTCGTTGCACTCTTGGGAAGGGGAGGAAATTGAATTTAGCCTAACTGGAGTCTGTAAATGCAGTGCATAGTCTTATTTAACAGCAGATCTTAAAAGGCTAATATGTTGAATAGCTCTAGGTGTATAGGACACTGAGCTATAGTTAAAATCATATCTCACAGTCATGAAATTCATAAGGAGAGGAAGAAAAGCACTATAAAAAATCAGTGAAGCAGCTGTGATGCAAAGAGCAGAGTGGAAAGGACATTGCTGCCGAGAGCTTTCATGCAGCACCAAGGCAGGCAACAATTCCTGCAACTGCAGCTGAGAAACTCTGATGGCACAGAGTGGTTTGCCCACATCCCACTGTGGGACTTCCATTGGCCTGAACAAATCCATGCACAGCACAGGCAGCTGTGGCCATGACTGCCCTGCCTCAGGCAGGAACTCGAAAAAGAGTGAGATTCAGGATTATTACATCTTCTAAGACTGGAACACAGGAGTGTTCATTTATTTGGTATATCCCTATAGCACTTTCCTTGGAAGTGAAATGCATGGGTCTCAATTGCCAATCTGATTTGCTTGGGTTTTTCATTGCAATAGGCAGCCAAGTAGGGAAAAAACTTCAACCAACCAAAAAAAAAACCGACACAAAACACCCCAAAAAACCAGAAAAGCAACATCATAGCTTAAAATTACAAACCAAAGGTAGTAAATTTAATTCAGACAAATTCTTTACTTGATCCAGACACTACTTGCCTCTTCATCTCAGTTGTCACCTTTATTCTTTCTTTCCTCTATTTCCATCAGCCTCCAGTTTCTCTTCTTGTCCTGTCCCTGCAAGGCACAGGGTATTTTTTCTACTGACCCTACTCTCTAACTGGTTTTACTGATTTAAAATTGATTAGCATTTATTAGCAGCCAGAATTCCATGTACCACTCATCTATCTTCGTTTGAATCTGCTCTGTCTGAAGAGGAAATTAAGTGACTTTCATGGTTCTTGTTTGCAAACTCTAACCTAGAGGCAGCTGCACAAAAGGAGTCAGACCTTCCTAGGTGGGCACCTCACTTCAGGGAGGTGTTGGTGAGCAAGATCTGAGCGTTTGCAACTGCTTGGGTCAGGCAGCTCTGGGAGGAAAGGGATTGAGACTCACACCATGTGTAGCACATTCTAAGGTAGCTCTTTGTCAAGAATGTGAGACCCTTCAGGATCCCAGTGCTCACCAGGGACTGTTGACATGTCCTAGACATTCAAAGCCAGTTGCAGGATCCTGCTAGATCCAAGTATTTAGCTGCTGGGTTCAGAGGTATGCAGAATATTCTGATGTCCCCTGTGCAGGTAAAAGGAAGAAGTATCACAGAGGAGAGAAAGAAAAAGGTAGAAAAATGAAGTGGGAACAGGAGAATTAGAGGTAGAAACCCTCAGTAGATCCAGTGTGAGTGGGATAATGATTAGTATTGTTTGAAAGAGAAAATTAAAGGGAAAATGCAACGGTAAGAGAAGATATTTTCTCTAATGATAGTGATAGGGGATTTTGGACTTTGAAGGTAATTTTTTCCCTGAAAAGAGATGGTCTTCAAATGAAGCTAGATGAATCAGGCTCTCTTGTAAGAGAGTGGATGAACCAGTTTCAGGAGAACATGCAAACAAAAAGCTTCTCATATGAAATCTTGCCCAAGATAATAAAATCATTGGGAGTGAAAACATATGCTCTCCATAGCCGAGCAATCATCTGTTCTGTTATCAGAGGCCAAGAAGTTCTGCTATCTATAGGCCATTGGCAAGCACCTTTGTAATTAACTACAACCATCATCCAATTGGGAATCCACTCTTTTAATTAACTCAGCGTGGTATTTCAGCCACATCTGTTTATGTCCAAAAGAGATTCTCATTTGTTACTTGCTACAAAAATATTACTGTGTTGTAGGAAAATTATTGCACTTGAATGATTGTGCTCAGTTCTCTTCTAAGGGAGAAATACAAATTAGAGATAAAAATAGAGGCATCTGAGGGTGCATAATAGTAAACATGATATTTTTCCTGATTAAAACAAACTGAGATTTGCCTCTTACCATCTAACTCCAAACTCACAGGACCACTCATGCTTTAGAAATATTCCTCTGAGTAGGAATTTTCACAAGCTCTTGCCAGATTTCTCTCAGTTGACAGCACATTGAAAAGAGCTTTGTTAAGGAGATCAGTGAGCAAAGCCCAAGGCATTTACACTCAGATGCATATAAGCAGGTGTAAAATTCTGGTATCTCCACCTGGGTTTGTTCAGTATATTGTTCTTTTCAGCTGTACACATATTGAAATGTGCAGAAGGGACCAGTTTTGTTCTAATTTGGCATTTCTGTTATTGCAGAATTAAGCAGCTGGAAAATAAAGCTTGAATGTGATGAGCTGTGGATGGCTCAGGTTGTGAGGGCCTTCGAAGAGGATGAAAATCCAGTGCTGGAAAGTGACAGAAGCTGCTGGTGGGGAAGGTAAGTCCTAGGCTCAAGTCTTGCTCCTGAGGTCAGGAGTCTGGACAGTAGCTGTGACCTGGGGTAGGATCACCTCTGACTAATCATGCTGACGTCCATACAAACACCTGCAGGCTTAGAAAAGCAGAAGTCAAAAATAGAAGTGAGTGTTTTATTACCAAACCCAAACTGAGCTCTTTTCCACCAAAGCTTTAGCCTGCTTACCTTTTTACCTTGTTTAGCACTGTCTGGCAGAGCAGAATGCTTCTGCTGTCTCCAGAAACATCACCTTAGGGACAATGCCAAGGAACAACCTTTTAAGCCTTATTTTATCTGTATTACATATTGGTTTCAAAGCATTACTTAATTGTATTGATTAAAACATTAGGGTATCCAATTATTGGGAACACAAATCACTCTGTTATATCAAACTTACATCAATATTTATTATCAAGTTACCAACACTTCTACAGTTATTATTACAATTTAACTTTCTATTCTAATTAATCAAAAAGAATTGCAGCAAACAGCACAACCAATTAAATCAACGTTTCTTTGTTTTCCTTTGTCACAAAAGGTCATTATTCATCTTCTGGGTAACAAGACTGCATTTATATATCCATTACATCTGAAGTCCATTCCCCTATCTAAAGCAAACTTCTCAGAACTATGTTTCTGCAAGGAATTGTTCATATGAAACTGTTCAAAATTAATTGTTAAAACAGAATTTCCAAAGTTGGAAAACAACATCTTTGGGATTATACTGACAAGCACTGTCAATGCAAGTTTATTTAAATATATGCCAATATCATGTTCTGTTGAAATTTTATCAGTCAGGTCTTCTTATATGTAAAGTCTAATAATAAAATATATATCTGAATCTGAATGAATTGTTAAGAAAAAAGGAAAGGGAGAAAGAGAAAGAGAAAGAGAAAGAGAAAGAGAAAGAGAAAGAGAAAGAGAAAGAGAAAGAGAAAGAGAAAGAGAAAGAGAAAGAGAAAGAGAAAGAATGGAGGGAGGGAGGACAGTGAAGATTTCTTGTAGTAAGAGGCCCATAACAGGACACAGGATGTGAGGTGTGGCTTCACCAGTGCTGAGTACAGGAGGGCAATCACTGCCCTGGTCCTGCTGGCCACACTATTGCTGGTACAGCACAGGTGCCACTGTGTCGCTGTTGAACCACTAGCAGAGAGAAGAAGTCCAGGTTCTCAGTGTGGCATCAAGAAGAAGCTTTTATTAATTAATTCCAACTTATATAGGCTTTTCAAAGGTCACCCAGATTGGTCAGTTCGAAACCTCCCCCTAGGCCTGATTGGCCAGGCTTGAACTGTCCATATCTCAAGAAACTGCTTTAATATTACATCCAAACTTTATCTTTGTTTATAAAAACACAGGAAGAGGAGAGAAAGAATTCTCATGGGAAAGGTCTGTGCTAGCCACACCACTGGCCTTCTTGGCCACCTGGGCACACACTGGCTCATGTTCAGCCACTGTCAATCAACACCCCCCAGTCCTTTTCCACAGGGCAGCTTTCCAGACACTGTTTCCCCAGCCTGGAGAATTGCCTGCAGTGCAAGATCCAACACTTGGCCTCATAGAATTTCATGCAATTGGCCTTGGCCATCAATCCAGCCTGTCCAGATCCCTCTGTGGATCCTTCCTGCTGTCCAGCAGATCAACATTCCCTTCTGCCCAGCTTGGTCTCAGCTGCAAACTGATTGAGGGTTCACTCAATCCCCTTGTCCAGATCACTGATAAAGGCACAAAACAAGAGTGGCCCCAGCACAGAGCCCTGGCAAACACCACCTGCGAGCAGCCACAGCCTGGATGCAGCTCCAGTCACCACCACAACCTGGACTCAGCCATCAGCCAGTTTCTCACCCAGTGAACAGTCCACCCATCCAAGCCATGAGCAGCCAGTTTCTCCAGGAAACTGGAAAACCCCCAAACATTTAGAAGTTTCCTCTTGTATTGTTGAGCACTTAAGGTTTTTGAAAAGTTGCTTCATAGTTCAAATTTGTATTTCGTGAACATCTGAGACTCAAAGAGCTTCATTACACGTTTACTATCTGCTATAATGGGTTTCACCTTAGAGGATCTCATATTGTTCATGTAGTCTCCTGACTATATTTCAGTAGAATGGTAATCCCAATATCCTGTGCTGGATAGATAAGAGAGACAATTAAAGGATGGATATAATTAATTTCCAGGATCACGTCTTTTCCTTTTTTGTTTAATTATTACATAATTACTCTTTATTGTATGTATTTCAAATAGCAAATAATGGCATTGTGTCAGTACCAAGATAATGATGGCTTAGCAAATTATTAATGTATATCCAACTCTATGTGGCTTACTAGAGAGAAAATATAAGAATACTTCAATCTCTCCTATTCTGTGTATTAAGAGACTAGATCCTGGATAGCTGTAATATATTCTGAATCACTCTCCAGCTGGAATACATGAACTGATTACCATTCCCCTTACTTGGTATACTGTTAGAAGTTAGGTCTGCTTTTTCTTCTGCGTTGTCTTCTTGTTTCTTCCCAGCTACTCATTTTAAATTTATATTTCTGAACTTTATTAAAATGCTCTGAAATGGTTCTTACATAACTTCCCATTAAGAAAAAAAAAAAAGGCAAAAAAGGCCAAGAGTCATTGTGCCTATAATTTAAATACAGCTTCTGAGTTACAATGGCAGTATTTCATATTGACATTTTAACAGAAACTGAAAGGAGTAAGGTGATGAAGCATAAAACAGCAACACATCTAAATAAATTGATTTTTTCCCCCTCATAACAGAACATCAGTCACACATAAAATGCATCCATGTGGAGCAGGAACAGAGCACAAGGAAAAGCCAGTCATGCAGCATCCATTTCCAGGTCACAGTGAGGGAGGGGTGCTGCCCCAAGCTGGCACCTCCTGAACTGCTCTGCTGCTGCTTTGCTACCCTGAGATGGTTCTGTGGCTGGGGAGAGGCAGAGCAGCGGGCAGGGCAGTGATGCAGCCACAAGTGAGTACCACAAACAGAGCCAGCTGATAGCTTGAAGAGCTCGTGGCCAATGCAATGCACTGATTTTGCTTATCCAGATTTGGAGTTGGCCTTGTCAGCTGGATCCTGGTGGGTAGGAAGGGCCTTGAAAGAGCCCCTGCATCTATGGGGCACAACAGGAAACTCTGGCAGAGACAAGCAGGTAGAAGAGAAATCAGTCCTTGCAAAGCCTCCACGTGGAAACCACAAATTACCTTGTGAGCCGGTGGGAGCACAGGCTGTTTTATATCAATAAGTGAGGTATGTATTCTCTTAGAATTCTATCTATTCTCCTAAACACTGTTTTGCTCTAAGGAAGCTCTTCGGTCACCAATTACAACTTTTCTTGTAGCCAGAGAGAGAACAAAATTACCAAATGGGAGTCTAAATCAGATTCACCAAGATAACCACGTTTTACCCCAGGGAACAGCACACTCCATCCAGCTCTCAGAGCGGCAGAATCGAGTAATGCTGTTCTCAGAAAAAATGCAGTAGCTGAGGGGCGAAGGCCAGCAGGATCCGCCAGAGACAAGGAAGCATTGGAAACAATCACCTGGTGATTATAACAATTGGGTTTGAGGATATGAAGAAAATCCACATTTGGGTTGTTTCCCTTGTAATTACAATTGCATTTTGGTGACAGAAGATGGGCAAACCATGGTGTCCAGCATTGCCCTGCTGCACAGAGCCCCAGGGGCCACAGCTGCGACTGACCGCAGAGGAGATTAAAAGGGCTGCTTCCCCAGGGAAAGGAGGCACATCAGTTGTGCTCCTCCTGGCCAAACAACCATAGCAGCATAAGGTTATTGGCTCAAATGGATGCCAAGGCTCAAATGGAAGCCTGTGTGGGACACTCCTTTTTAAGGTATTGCTCGAGTCTCCAAGACTGAGCAGCAATAACAATCGGCAAAAACATACAACTCCTTTCATGCAAGGCAGGAGTGGGGTGGATGTTTTGCTGGGAATCTCTGCAGCATGTTACTCTCTGTCCCTTCTTACTGGATCTCCCTGTTCCTAGCCCCACTCTAGGTCTAAACACGGAGCCATACATTAAAAATGCCCTTGCTCTTCCCCACTCCCTGTTCAGCCAGCCTGTGGAAGAGCTGCAGATGCAGTTTAAGTGCCTGTAATGTCACATTGCCAAGCCTCCAAATGCTGCCAAATTTCTCAGCGGGAAGCCAAGATGTGACGTGGCATTTGGAATGATTAAGTTGCCTTTATGCACCACAAAGGGCACAAATGCCATTACGAACATGAGTGATTTGATGCATTTACAAACCATTTTTTAAAGCAACATTCATGGAACAGAGTGCTAACAGAGCTACTCCAAAATGTGTGGAAATGAGTCCAAGTGAAAGTGTTGTGGGTGGATACAGTGTAAGTTATCACTCAGAAGCTAAGCCCCTCTTAGGCCCATAAACAGCAGATGGGCTTAAGCAAAACAGTCATTTATCTTAGTTTTTACAGCCTTGGCACTTCATCCTAGCTGCTGATGTCCAGTGTGTCTGCAGCCCTTACTGCGAGAGATTAATAGTCTTTGTCAGATGCAAACCATTAAATTTTTCTTTCAGGACATAATTATTTTGTTTAATTGTAAGCTATTTATGGAAGTTACTCTTAAAATAAGAGATATCATATAAAGTTCAGATCATTACGATTAGAACTGGAGAAAGGAAAGCACAAAAGCAAGACTGTCATTCTGCACATATGAAGAGATCTTTTTTTGGTGACATTGAACTGCAGGAAATGGATGTTTTTGAAGCTTTAAATGTGCTTCTAAACATCACCACATTCAAGGGATGCTGGTTTGCTCAGCAATGAACCAAAGGTGCTCCCCAGCCTGCAGATATGTTGATCTTGAGCATGCCATTAATAAAGCCCTTTATGAATAAATCATAGAGGAGAAATCTCAAGCTAGCAGCAAAATGAGCAAACTGATCTAGCTCATTCCAAGCCCAAATTTATAGAAGACCTAAACAAAGCAGTCTTCCTACATACTGATAATCAATTTGTTTCCCTTGCAGTTTTCTCTCTGGGATCATGGTATGTCATTTGTATGCAAGGTAACTGTTCCCACTAAAATGAATAGGGCTATTTTCAGAGTTTTTCTTTTTAAATTAAAAAACCCAAATCAAAACAAACACTAAAATTTGCTAAAAGTCATCAACCATTAAGAATTTGTTTTAAAACCCACTTGGTAGTAATGTGACCTTGTCCAGTGAGAGGTTAATTGAGTAATTTCTGCTTTATGCACTCCACTTGCTGCAGTGAAAGTAGAAAGGGTTAAAACAATCTAGGAAGACAATCAATATTTCATTTCTTCGGAGCTAAGTAGCAGCCAAGATAAACACTTCTGATGAAGATGTTTGTCGGACCAGTGCTTTTCAGTTTTACAAGGACATCCTGATGAATCCTCCCAAAATTCTATGGGAATGGTTAAATTTATTCTCATCATTTTGTGGGGGGCAGCATCAAAACACAGCCAGAAAGGCTGACATTTCAAATATGCCTGCCTTAAATTAGGATTCAATCCATCTTTTGATATCTAAACAAAGGTCTGGATAGAGGTTCCCTGAAGCCAGATAAGTTTTCAGTGAGTATTTAACTGTGTCAATCATTTCAGATTGGTCATACAGCAAATGCAAAATTCATAAACCTTTTATGAAAACAGGCAGAGGCCTTGCAGAAATGCTGGTGCTAGAATTCAGATGTTTCTTGTTTATGTTTCCTATTTTGTATTTCTGGCATAGATAACACAATCTAATAACACTTCTACACATTCACTTTTATTCCAAATAGCTACAGGAATACGCAATAAGCCCCAAACTGGCTTTGGAAGTGGATCAATACCATTAATTGAAAATGATTTTATGTTTTGTTAGAAATATTTATTTATTTATTTACTATTCAACCAGTTCTAAATTTTCTGCATTAAGGGAATTTCTGCAGAAAAAACTAGCAAATTATTTTTCAGAACACATTTGCAGAAAAGAGTGCTGTGTTATTCAAACCCTTGAGTTCTGACTACAAGATTCTGCTGCCTCATCTGGTAAATCTGATCCTATTTCTACCAAAGAGTGGAATTTAATTACAAAGGCTTGTGAGTACATCATACATAATGATATACTCACAGATGTTGAGTCTGTCAGCAGCTTTCTCTGAAAATTAACAACACATAGCAATGCACTCAGGGGAAAATAGCAGCCTCACCAGTTTACTGATGTGTATATGAGTTTTTCTAAGGCAACGAAAGGCTTTTGTCCAATTTTAAACAAAAAATTTTATTCAGGTCTGTTTATATAATAATAGGTTGTAATTTCTGATGTTACATATCTAATTGATAGTATTTTCAAAGGGTTGTTGAGCACTTAGATGTATAACCTTGAGAAAATATGCTGAAAACCTTATAATTAAAATGAAATAATGATTTTTTTTCATTTTTATAATATTTAAAAGTACTTAAATGACAATTAATCTATACAATCCTCTCTGAGATAGGTAGATGATAGAGGATTGATAGATAGATAGACATATAGACATATAGGTATTTAGACAGGGAGATACATAGATAGATAGATAGATTAGATTTGAAGAAACACTGTTCCAGTAGAAAGGTAAATACCAAAAAATCTTAAGTGCTCATTCTTCTGCATTGTGATTTGCACATTGGAGTTCAGTGAAAATAGTTTAATTCTTTTGTTGAAAGATACTTTAGAATCTGTATTTTGATTTACCATCTCAAGATAAAAATCTTTTCTGATATAAGCACAGGAGGTAAAACTCTTCAGTTTTAGCATCTCAAGGAAGCCTTTGCAAATAAACACTCATAAACATGTTGTAAATAAAAATGTATCCTTCAAGCCCAGAAAAGAGAGAGTTCAGCAATGACATTATGAATTCCCTTAAATCACAATAGCATAGAGGAGGCGAACAGAAAGATGACATAATTTAAGAACTAGCAAGAATTCTAAAACAGTCAAACAAACAGAAACATTTACCCCAAATCATGAAACATTAAACTTGCAAACTTAGAGGTAATTTTGCAGGCAAAAACTTTAGTGAATTCAAAAATTATTCAGATGAAGAAATAAAAAAAACTGTCATCAGTATCTCAGCATGAAGGTGCAGCTAGAACCTGTGCATCAGGAGGATCATGAACTGCTGTGAAGCTGGGAGATTATAACAAGGATATGTTGTTCCATTCTTAAAAGGTAGCCCTTTTTTTCTGTTGCAGACCAAAACACACAAATAAGGCTAGAAGGACCACTGGTTTAACTCAACAGGGTGGCACATTATTACTGTTCAGCAAAAGGTGCACCACTGTTAGATGGAAAAACTCCAGGTCACACACCAGTTATTTTGAGCAGTTAATTCCTGCTCTGTTTTCTTGTTAGCAATTTTGGAAGACATACCTTCTCTGTTACAAATTGCACTTGCAGAGGTATTTCTTTAGCAACAGAGGTAAACAAATGGACATACAACAAATCATTCCAAGGAACAGGTCAGTCAGGGGTAGAAGGCCAAATTGTTTTGTTGGCCTATACAAACTCCCCCAGAGTGACCACAGATGGTGAATGCCTGGTGCAGCTCTAAGTTCATCAGAAAGATCCCCACAGCCTTCAGGATGGGCAAAGACAAGCCTTTCTTTGTACACTGGCCAGAGTTTTGGAGGGCTCCAAGGGTGCCCAGGCTGCATGCTGAGGTGAATGACACCCTGGGGAAATGGGATGGGCTTGGTACAACATTCAGTTGTGTTTCCCATCGGAGGTCAATGCCACCATTCACTTGAGATAGAAACTGGTAAGACTGGAACCACCTGTGCTATTTCAGATCAAGGGATAGAAGTGGATGCTGTACAGTAACAATAATAGCAGCAGAAGGCTGAAGCGTTGCTTGTGGTTTGGTACAGCTCTCTGCCTCTCTTCCTGGTTGACACCTGACACAGAAAAGGGCTGAGGCAAACCAGGAGCAAACAGCTGGAGAGTGGAGCTCAGTTGCATAGGACAGTGTAAAAGCCTGATTCACACAGGGTAATGCCTAGAGCAATACAGCTGTGGCTGAAACATCTGAGATCTTTCTTGATAAACACCTACTTCTGTGTAATCTTCTCTATGTCAGACCGCAGACACCAGCAGGGCATGCAAAGGAAAGTTTCCAAAGTAACAACGGGACGTTCCAGGTCACAGTTCTCTAAAAATGGGCATTGTGCAGCAGGACAGTAAAAATAAAAAGGGATAGCTGCCTCATTTATGAAATTAACTAAAGTCTGACTGTAAGAGTGACTCATTGCTCCAGAAACAGTCTGGGAAGAAAACATTTCAAGCAGATTCACTGCTGACTTATATCCAGGAAGGGCAATGGACAGAAAGAAATCACTAGATGTATGTAGAGGGTACCTCAGAGATCATTTGGCTGATCTTTCCTGTTTTTTCCTGTCCTTGCAAGGGGCATCATGGTGCAAGGGGCAGTGGGAATGGCTGTGGTGACTGACTGAAAAGACCTCGTGAAACTCTCAGGTCCAACAACAGTAATCTCCCTTAGAAGTATATGATGGCAATTATCTTCACACTGTGAAATGCACAACACAAAGAAGCACTGACAAGGGAAATTACAGTATTTGAAGGGTAAATTCGGCACTATACCAGCAGATGTGTAATAAGCCAGCCAAAGAATATCACAAGTGGATTTTCATGCTCGTTGTTTCTGTCCACCTGCAGCAGCTTAAACACTCCCTGCAACTCAAAGTGTGGAGTGGTGCCACTTGTTAATCTCTTTCTCCTGTTGCACATATCTATGGGCACCTGTATCTACCAAAAATTTCTCATCCTCTTGTAATGGGACTAGTTTTGGACTAGGGCAGGACTGCTCCTTTTCCTTTTCCTTTTCCTTTTCCTTTTCCTTTCCCTTTCCCTTTCCCTTTCCCTTTCCCTTTTCCTTTCCCTTTCCCTTTCCCTTTCCCTTTCCCTTTCCCTTTCCCTTCACTTGCAGTGATGGACTTTGGAGCCTGTCCTACAGCTGAGGTAAATCTTTCCAAAAGGCTGTGGACCAGATCTTGAACAGTCAAACAAACCCATCAGCAACTGCACTGGTTCAGTTTAGTTTCTCTGTCTGCCTTTTCTAGGAGAAATAATTTGCTTCAAGGGCTGAGATTTCTTTTTAGACCTCTGAAAGAATACAAATACCTAACCCAGAAACCAGGAGGAGCAATCACTGCACAAAAATAAGGCTTGCAAAGCAGGGCAAGTTCTCAAGATACTTGAAAGGTATATTGCTGTTAGGGTTGGTATAAGTAATATTCAGTAGATACACTTAAACCCAAACCAATATTTTTTCTTGTTATCTCTCCTGTCTCTCAGGTGTGAGATCATCCAATAAGCACATCTGCTAATTTGCTTGCACATGTACTTCTTTAAATCTCTCTCGCTGTTTAAAACTCTGTTAGCTGGAATTCCCTAGTCGCACTAATTCCCAAATAAGAACAGATACCAGGTATGTTTAGTCTCTGATCCAGAATGCTTTGTAATATTTAATTGATTAAGGGAAGTAAAGATTAGACTGATGTTGTAGAGGTGTGGGGTTTTTTGTTGTTTTGTATTGGTTGTTTTTTGTTTGTTTGTTTTTTGCAATACAGGGTACTCTTAAAAATCAAGAGCTCATGCCTGTGGCTCACAGGTTAAGATCTGGAATTTCTGAAACAGCATCTCAATTAGTCACACTCAGTATCAGGCAAATCCCTACACAGTTTGTGGTTTTAACATGGTATATGAATTTGTAATGCCATGCTGGTAGAATACAGTGCTCATAAACACCATAATAGAGTTCTACTAAAAGAGAATGACAAGAAAACTATAAATGAAAATTTGGAAAAAATAAATGCAAATATGGAATCACTGTTCCCATCTTATCAGATCTAATTACATGCTTACGTTGGAAAATATGGGCAAACAATATTGAAATTCATTAGTGGAGGTGGTTAAATCAACCTTTAGCTGAAGCTCTGACATACAATTTTTTTAAAGCTACCTGGTCCATGGCTAGGAATAAGGAAGAAAGGCTACCTTTGTTATTAAACCAAATGTATTTTTAAAACTATATTTGAAATTATTAACAGCATTGAAATGTTTAGAAATGTATGAAAAACATTACTCTGGAGCCAAATTTGTTGATTTTATATGAAAAAAATCACTACATGTTTTAATAGGTCTGTGGGTATTTAAAAATCTGATTTAAAGGTATTTTAATGTATTTCTTATCTTATTCCTGCAATATTTTAATAAGAAATCTGAGAAATCTGCATAAAACCAAATTCAGACAAAAAAAGCCCAGCAGGCAAACTGCCAGTTTCCAAGACTTCATCCAAAGCTAGCCTAAACATTTCAATTGATCTTTTCTCATTACATTACCTGTCCTGGGCAAATCCCATAATTTAGTCTCTCTTGGAAGGAGATATTCCAGGAACAGAGGAAACAGCTCCTCAAGCAGGCCTGAGATCAGCATCTGCTGCACCTTTCTGATGCTGCTGATTGCACCCTGGCCAGGCAGTGACCATCCACCTGCCCTCATATCGAGTATGAGGCTCATAAGACCCAACATTTCTGGTTTTCACCCTTCTCTCTCCTTGCTATCCTTTATGTAATTTTCTCCTTATCTGATTCCAAATTAGTATTCAGTGTAGCAGGCTTGCCATTCCTGCAAAGTGGTGTTGGCAGAGTGTTCTAGGACCCACTGGGCAAACACAGCTAATAATCTGACTGCTGTCCATAGCAATATATGGTTGTTAGACTTGTTTTGATTTATTGTTGACAACATAAAAATGTCTTATGATTGTTGTGTGTTGCAGAAGAATTTTTCATGCAAGTTGCTTTGAAATGAACAGTGAAAATGCATCAATCTATACAGACTCAGGGCAAAATCATCATCATTCACTGTCAGTTTTTGAAACAAATTGATAACAGGTATAGACCTTGTCCATTAAGCCCTCAACCTGCAAACACTGATGTAACACACAAATAATTCAGGGGAAGAGCAGGTGACTACTTCCATGTGTGCAAGGACTCTCAGGATGGCCACCCAGAGGTGAAGAAAGGAAACAAATAGTATTACTTCACCTCTTCTTGCTCAGTACACCTCTCCAAGGTGGTTATTCTTGTCTAGTTCATGCCAAAAGCTCTTTGTATTTGCAAAACTGACAGGGCTCAGCAGAAGCAGATGTCCCCTTGCTGTGCATTTATTCAAATAATTTTGGCTAAGTGCTTCAGTGTCGAGACTGCAGTGGATAGCACCATTTCACTGTCTTAACTTCTCCCTCCCTACATGCCACTGAATAACTCACTTTTCAAACTCTGTCCTTTACCTAAGATCACAAGCACAAATACTTGTAACATATCTGTGGTTCCTCAGCTAAGCCATACTGTTGAAAGCACTGCCAAGAGCTGTTTGTGTTGTTGAAACCTAAAGAGGCATCAGTCCCTTATCTTTCTCAACATAACTATAAACACCAAAAAACCCTCCCTGTCCTAAGACAGCTCACAGTCAATAGAAGGTTGTGTGGGCAAAATCTGATTACACTGAGCTCTGAGTGTGGTGCTGGGCAGTGGTGCTCCTATCGTACAAACATCCTAATGCAGTGCTGGGCTTTAATTGCACACATATCTTCTAAAAGACACTTTATGAAAAGTTTACACCATTGTTTTGATGTAACTAAGGTACCCAAGAGGTCCTGGTGTATGCATTTTGTTTTCTCAAAATGTTCTCACAGTCAAATAAAACAATCTGTTTGAAAGATGCCTTATTCTATTCCTTTATAGTTCTTCCAGTTGGTAATATTTTCCTTGACTTATACCATGGAAAAGTAAAAAAAAGCCTTCTGAGTTATACTTGCAGCCCCTACCACACTATGCTTTTCAGTATCAGTAATTAGTACCTCTGAGAGATTTCATCTTTATTTTTCAAGCTTAGTATTTTAGATACTTACTTGAATTTTATTTTCAGAGTTGTAGTGCTTTTGTTCATCAATAATGCATAAGACACACAGAAGCAGAAGAAAACATATTTAAAGCACTGGGTATAAGTTGGGGTCAAAAAATTTTGACATTTACTTTTTTGAGATACGTTAATTTTCTTCTCCAAGTCATCATGCTTTCATTCATCACTCATGAGTGACATACTGTAAAGACAGAAATACTATTAAAGGCACCAGATGTAAGAGTGAGTCAAAATTCTGTAATGCTAAGGGTCAGTAAACTCATTATGGAAATACTACTCAAACTCAAGAGCAAATATATTCGATAGTGAATTTTATCCTGGGTTTCTAGCCACTCAAGAAGGAATTGGATATGCTGAGTGGATAAAGACTTAAGAAACAATTTCCAGTCAATTCTATTTGCAATAGGTGTAAAACTTCCTCTCACTTTAAATAAAGCTGGGTAGAGCATTAAAAATGATGGCAAGAGAAATGCACGTTTAGCACTGCTACCAATCTGCTAGTAAAGCACCTTCATTTAAAATTCCCTAAACCAGCAGAAAGGTAACTATGGTCTCAAAGATATGCACCAAGGAAGCACCGAGCACAAGTTTGGTAAGAACAACAGAAAAAATATCTCAGAATTTAAAGTAAAATGAATGGCAAATTGATGAATATACATTATTTTC
The DNA here is from genome assembly GCA_013397955.1 of Grantiella picta. Classification (NCBI taxonomy): domain Eukaryota; kingdom Metazoa; phylum Chordata; class Aves; order Passeriformes; family Meliphagidae; genus Grantiella; species Grantiella picta. The sequence goes on along the minus strand of VZRM01000248.1, from coordinate 523,913 downwards.
CTCTGTGGATGTATTTATTGCACATGATTTTCAATTCTTTGTATTATAATTCTGATTGTTTTTTCAATGACTCTCAATTAATCTCTAAAACTATGAAAAGATACTAAGCTTCAGCTGTCAGGCATAAAAACTTAGTGGGCTGAATACAGATCTTTCTCACTAAAGGAGTGAGGCAAAAAGAGCCTACCTTACTTATTCACAGATTTAATGTATTAAAATATCATTAACATTCTGGACTCCACCTCAAGGTAATTAAAATGCAGGAAGACTTAAAGTGGAGGTCATTTGGAAAAACACCCATAGAGGGGCATGAAGAAAGAGGCTGGCTGGAAAAGAGAAGCAAGACATTTTAAGGAAGAAGACAAATCCTTGTTGACTCAGAGATCCAAATATACTCTCAGAGAGCCTTGGAAGAGACATAAAATATCTACACATTTTTATAAAGCACATTTTATTTGAGTTCTTTGTACATAAACTCCCTGACACATCAGCAGTGCTTTGAGGCCGGTTTTCAGTAAAGTGTTTTTTATATAAACACTTCTGTTGAACTCTCTGCTGTGTTTAACTGTGCTTAAGAAAGTCGGGCATCCGGAGTGGACTGCGAGCAGCTCAGTCTCAGGGCCTTCTGAAAGGGAAGTTGGCTGCTCAGCCTGGTTGAACACTGGAACAAGTTTGCTTCTGCAGCAGGTAACACACACACCTTCTTCTTGTTTCCTTCAAATGCTGACCATTTTTCAAAATCTAATTTTTTATACCAGGATCTCAAATTCACTCAGGTCTATAATGTTCATTTTAGGTCCCTCTGACTCCAAATACTTGAACTCAGTACTTCGAAAAATGAGAATTTTTTTTCCTGCAGGACTATTTCCCTGAGATTAGAATAATTACAATTTCTTTGGCTAAAAAAAAAAAAAAAAGTACCTTATGAGCCCATGGCAGATTTAACAGGCACATTTGCCTCAATGCTCTATGACATAGTTGTGACATCTGAAGGAACAACATTAACCAACATGGTTAGTAAGTACAAAGGACAGTGATGACAGTCCAACATAAGCTCCTGTAGTTTTTCTTTTACACTCAGCTTGTTTTTTTCACGGAAGCATTTAAATAGTTGAAGTCTTCGGTATGAAAAGAAAGAACAGCCTTGTGATTAAGACATTTGATTTGCATTTCGAGTCCTGTTTCTGTCTTTTTCTGGCATTCTAATGCCTTCCTTAATTTGCTTGCTTCTCATTTTTCTCTTCTATAAAGTAAAAGCCTTGTTTTTGCCTATTTAGCCTGGGTTTTCTTGGCTTTGCCTATTTAGACTGTGTGTTTCCAAAGCAGAAATATTAACTGGAGGCTCATAGGATTTTTTTGTTCTGAAAATTGCCATAGAATCTCAACTGCTGAAAAGTGAAGTTTTCCTGTTCAGCCATCAGAGCCTTCACAGTTTTTGGGCTAATTATTCCTTCTTTTTTTAATCCTATGGATAAATTTTTCTATTCAAAGTGTTGAAGTAAACTAAATAACAGCTTTAGGTGTAAGTGTCATGCTCTGTATTTATTGCATGAGGTCAGGGGAGAAAACACTTGATATAAAGCTTATTAGAGTCAATGAGCTTCAGGAAAAGTTGAAGATTTGGGTAGCAGGATGAAGATTGCCAGGCAATTTGAAGTGCAATGACAGAAAATGCTTCTAGCTGCTGAAGAAAGTTATTACTATTAGGGCTGAAAAGGCAGGATGCTAGTGACTGAAGGACTACCCAAGCAGGGAATGATTTATACTTCACAGATTAGCCCCAAGGCATTCCTGAGAGGCAGAAATTTGCCCATGACACTATCATGGAGCTGCTAGGGAGGATACTTCTTCCATTCTCCCACAGAAGAGATGGATTCACAGATTCTTCAGAGCCAGAGAGCCCATGAGTTAGTGTGTACCAGCAGAGCAAGTCTAAACTGGGCTGCTTTAAAGGTTTCCTGAGTGCCAAAGAAGAATGGCAGCTATTTGTAGCTTGTGTTCATTTCTCTTGAAGGCAATGCCCACCCAAAACCAAGTAATGGCAAATTTACACCACTTGGGAGTGTGTGATCCAAGGGCAGATCTGGGAAAGATGACCGCTAATCTTAGCCCATCTGGGGATGATGACTGCTAAGCTGGGGTCCCAGAGGAAGCATGCCTGCACTGGTTAAACCTGCCTTTCAGAGAGCTGGCATCAGTCTACTCATCTTCTTCTGGACTTTTTTTTTTTTTTTTTGGCTGCTGTCAGCATTTCACAGTAAGGTATTCACTAAGCCTGTTTTTCCTGGATAAAGTACCAAAATAAGATACAAAGGTAAACTGCACCTGCCTGCTTTCTTGGAAAATCACATGGACATGTTGGCTTTCTGCTGTTTTGTCACTATCTGTACCTGAACTGTAAGCTGAAATGGTCAAAAACATTGACTCAAGTACTAGATTAAGCATGCAGTACAAGTTTCATATCAATACATATAGAAGAAACACACAGCTCTCCCTTTCCTTTCCTTACAGCAGCACTGCCTGTGAAGGGATTGAGCTCACAGGAGATAATCCGCCGTTTGACACAAACGGGCAAAACTGAACTGATGCTCTTCACTTGGGGACTTGTAGTCATTCGGACATGAAGCTTGTCTAATCTAATAGATGCCAAATAAAAGCCCATGCAGCAACATGTCTTAGAGGATATGTGCCCAAAACCAGTCGCTTCATGCTACCACTGGCTTCATGTACCACAAAAACTCATCACATAACAAGCACAGTGCTGAGATTTCCAATCTCTCCACATCCAGGCGTTCCCCACGGTGCTGCATTGCTCTGTTCAGGGTACCAGCTTGGACACTGAAGCAACACATCTGGAAATTGCTTGGCAGCAGTTTCATCTGGCTCAGCCCAGCAGTGCAGCACATCTCTACAGTTTCTGGTACCAGCTGGCTCCCTGCAGAAGGAGTTCAAGTGCTTCTGCACTGTGTTGCCAGTGCTCCACTTTTAAAATTTACCTCATTTGGTACTTGAAGAAGTATTTGCAGCTACTCTGTCTTCTGTTACTGTGATGTGGAGCATGGTATAACAAACATTCAGAAAAGAACACAAAAACATTGCTTTTTGGACAACAGTAATTTTCAGCATCCAAACCTTGTAAAATGTTTGCAGTGGTTATTTTAGGGTCATGTTCCTTCCTAAAGCCGTTCACAGTTCAGTGCAAAAAGAGCCTTTTTGCTTGCAACTACTGTTGCCAATTCTACTGCAAGCAGGAACACGACCTTTACAAAGGATAAACAGAAGTGGAGCAAGAGCTGCCAAGTGCTAACAGTGCTAATACCTCTCCATGAAAAGCAAACTGTAATGCTAATTTACAGAGGTGATGATGAAAAGGAGATGCATCCACACTTAAACTATTCAAGCCTAACAAATACTTTCAGATCTTAAAATGGAGCTTCCCTTAAGCCAAGCAGCTACCTCTTCTCCCTCACTGTGAGGCAGCTTTGTCTTGTTTTGCAGAAATTTGGTACTTTTTGAAAATGAAGACTAAGTTTAGATCTCATATCCCTGCACACAGGGACTAATATTTCACTTTAGAGGTAGCTTCACAACTGATTGAGAGTACTGGAAGTGTGCCAGCCACCATTGTTAATAATAGTGTTATTGTGTTTGATGAGAGACCAGTTCTGCACATCAGAGTATGCTGTAAAAGTACACAAGTTAATGGAAGTTGTCTTTGTGGCAAACAGTAGGAAACATTACTCGGAGGCTATCAGCTTTGGAATAAATTGTGTGGTTTCCTCTGGGTCCATGGCAGCTAAAAGATCTGCTCTCTAATGCCAGCATTAAAAGTCTAATACTTTTCCTTTCTAACACAGAAGTGGACAGTTATTTCAGTGGGGAGCATGATGAATTTCACTATCTCTCTGGCTAATATAGCTGTCTTACACATCCAACATCTACACTGCAGGATAAAAAGAGGATTTAAATTGATTAGTGATTGTTTGTAAAGTTTCTTACAATGTAAAAAGCTAAATGCAAGCTATTAGAGCCTTCTTGTTATAATTTTGCTATCATTAATCATTATGCTTTTTAGGGGGAGGACAGCTGACAACCTCTGTAAAATTTGATTAATTTGTATTAATCAGAACTACTATCCAAGCCTTTCCTGGAGTGAATACATTAAATGATGCCAAAACCTAATTGTTACATTATTCATATTACTATTCCTTTTCGACCTGGTTGGTTAACAGAACTTTGGGGTTTTCTAGGTTATTTCTTGTGGGCAAAGCCATGGGTGGTAGAGTCACATGCCCCAGCAGCAGTGTGTGCACTGTTCTCTTGCACACAAGGGCAGCCCTGGCCACTAAGAGAAGGTGGCTATTTATTTGCTCACATACAAACTGCTTTCAGCCAAGGCTCAGCACAGATGACTCTCAGTGCACTTTTACTGTATGGTGCTTGCCCATGCTGTTTCACAGTGGGCCCAGTGTTTGGGGTTTTTTTCTCTCTTTCCCCACTTTTCTTGTGTTTCTCTTCTGCTGATTGAGATGCCAGGGTACTATCAGCTGTTTTCCTCTATCACACTCTTTCCTCCTGCACACTGTTCCTGTGTGTGGTTTTGCTCAGGCCCAGACCTGGTTTTCACCTGCAGTCCACACTTGGCTTGGATTGCATGAATGCAAGTTAGACAAGAGCAGAGACTGCTGAGAGGAAGAGATAGCAGACAGACAGGTCTCATATGGAACAGTAAGAAAGACTCTTGGTGAGGACTCAAATGACACTGGGTGACTTTTATTACTGAAAGATGCTGGACTAACAAGAATGTGTGATTTGTTCCCCTCTTCAAGAATGTAGCAGAAAGACAAAATTTGTTGACAAACCCTTTTAATTTGTGGCTTTATAAGTCCTGCATTTTTGTTTGTTTAAGGGTTTTGTTTTTGTAAATTTAGTTTTCCCATTTGATTTCATCCCTTCCCCCTGGAATTCTTTACTTTAGGGAAAAGATTCATGCAGATCCACATCACAGTTCTGGGAAGTCTCACCACAGGTGAGTATTTATAGTGTGGTCTGGGGATTAATTTTGCGAGAAACTTGTATTCAGGAAAATTGAGCAGGCACAGCACAAGAGTTGGCCAGGATTTAATAACTTTTCACTGTAATTATCTTAATGCCTATGCTCAATTGCCCTAGATGACTGACTCTGAAAGGACTTCCATGAAAGAGATGAAACCGCCTTTTCTGGCAAAGCAGGCTATAAACAGAAGCTGATGGAAAGGTAGGAGTGAGCATTTGGTGTGGGAGAAAAATGGATGTTCTTGCCCTTTTTGCAGACTGCATCCAAAAGCTTCTTGTCACCCTGCCAGCTTGTCTATCATCTGTCACTTTTCCAATTTGCCTGTCAGCAAGACAGAAGGAAATTGCTTTGGATGAAAGTTATTGACTGTGTCTTGAGAAATCTGAATTCAACCTGTAGCTCTGTCCCAGGGTCTCAGGATGATGCTCTGATAATTTTAAAATAGCTTCTCTAAAGGTATCTCAAGCTGCCCTCTGCCAGCCCACTCACCGAAGGGAAACAAAACGTCACTTTTGCTGATGCTGTCATCTGCTGTCACTTCAGAGGACACAGTTCATGCTGTGCTTACACCTCCTAACAAATGCAGCAGAATCTAATCTCCACAGGAGACTTCAGGTGTCTCTGTATTGCAAATAATTATGTCACAAACCTATGGAAAGTATGGATTTTCCCTCCATTTTACATGTGGACTGTGGATGGGGAATCTTTAATCTGGCAGTTTTGGCAGCATGGTCTGACAGTGCTGAAAACTTTGGAAAGCAGTGCTGAAAACAGTGCCTGTTCCATCTATGAGGGAGGATATTTCTTGTCCTGGGGTGTAGTCAACCCCAGAGGTGTAAACAGGGATTTAAAATGAAAAGAAATCAAAGCATATGAAAGCATTAGTAGAGTCTTAAAAAAGCTACAGTAGGACTCAGGAAACACTCACTACATTAATAATCCTGAAACTATAGCCATGTGTGCCAAGTGTCTGGGAACTCCTCTGTGAGCCAGGGCACTTGTCCATGTAGGGACAAGCATGAATTTAAATGATCATTTCAAACTTTGCAGTAGTCAGGATAAAACCTGACACCAATACATAGTTGATTGTGACTGGAAAGAGGTAGATTTCTCTCTCTCTCGCTTCATTTTTTCAAAATTAGAAAAAAAGTCCTGTTGTTGAACTAGTAGGACAGATGGATACTATTATCAGCCTGCCTTGCACTATATTTAATTTGGTGCTACCAAATGGCATACAAGATAGACTCATGGCAATGCATGTCGTTCCTGAACCTCTAGGGGACTTGACATCTTTGGGGACTTGACATCTCTGGGGACTTGAGCTTATCAGATGTCTGCTGGAAGTACAACACAGCAGACAGAAAACAGCCCAGGAGGTTCCTGGACTGTGTAGAAGATGAACTCCTGACACAGGTGGTGAGGGAACTAACCAGGGGAGGCTTGCCCTGCTGTTTGTGAGCAGAGGACTGGTGGGAGATGCAATGCCAGGCTGTCTCTGGCATAGCAACCACAAAATTATAATTTTCAATTCTCAGAGAAGTAAGGAGGGGGCTCAGCAGAGCTGCCACCTTGTAATTCCAGAGGGCAGATTTTGGCCTGTTCAGGAGGCTGTTTGACAGAGTCCCTTGGGAGGAAGTCCTGAAGGGCAAAGGAGTTCAGGAAGGATGGACCTTCTTTAAGAAGGAAAACTTAAAGGTGTAGGAGCAAACCATCCCCAAGCACCAAATGATGAGCTGGTGAGGAAGAACACTGTCCTTGCTGAACAGAGAGCCTTGGCAGGAGGAAAAGAGAGTTCATGACTTCTGGAAAAAGGGGCAGACAACTCATGGGGACTACAAGGATGTTGTTAGGTTATGCAGGGAGAAAATCAGAAGGGCTAAAGCCCAGCTACACGTAATCTGGCCACTGCTGTAAAACACAACAGAAAGTGTTTCTACAAATACAGATTTCTTACCTCCTCTTCTTCATACTCAAAATAATAACTTTCTGACTCACTGTTATTATATTCCACTCTCCAAAATCACACTGGCAGTCTAGATAATCTGTCTGCATATTTTCTTTAGTCTCAGAAAACTTTGTTTCTTAACACATAAAAGAAAAAATTCAAGAGCTCTGAAAATACCTTCCATTGGCTTTCTTTTTGTTTTGTTTTGTTTCAGTTATGACATTCTTATTCCAGTGGGTTTTCTGACCGCAAATGGTGCTTAATGGAAGTATGTAAGTGCATTGTAATGTTAAAGTGAAGTAGCACCTTTAGATCACTAATTTCTTTTATTTAGCTAAAAGATTAAACTTTGAGATTTCTTAACTGCTTTCTGGAGTATCTTAACAATATCTGAGTGATAAGATACTGCTACATACAATACATGCAAATCCCTAGATCCCAGGTCTGGTGAAAGCTGAGGCTATGGATATGGAGAAGACTGTGCCAGGAGGGGAAGGGAGCATTTTAATATCCTCTTCTTTGTCTTTTATGAACTGCCTGGGGTCTTGTCGGAGACAGCTGATGCAGCCCACCTTTGATGTAACCACTGACCATGGCTCCAGTCTGGTTACAGCCTGGTAGATTGTGTCTATATCTCTACATAGCCCTTGTTGAAACGGTATCAAAATATTTCATAGGCAAATTATGTCCGTAGTGTTTCCTGGTGGACATCAGGAATTTTTGAAGCTTTTCTTGAGAAGCAGACATTACTTGGCACATTGTTGTTCTCCCTTTTCTTTTCCACTGTATTAACCTACAGTAACATATATGTCTTAATAAAGAGAATGGTTTTGTAAGATGCTCTGAAATAAATGTTAACCCAGTGCTTGGCAATATCCTCTAAAAGTTTAGCTTATAGCTCAAGAACAATGTTTATAACTCCAAGTCCTGGTATTGGATCCAGGCTGTGGGAACTGCCCTGGTAAAGTCATGAAAAGCTCATGCATGACAATGAGACCAGTAATGCAACTATACCCAGTCAGTGATCAATAGTCTTGGAAACTGGAACTCGGATTTTGAAATGACTGAGAGCATGGATGAGAAAAACTGAGTGCAAGAATAATGCAGTAAGAGAAGACCATGCCTCTGGGAAGGTAAACTGCTGCATTCTCCATTATAGTGCAACAGCTACCTATGGTTGAAGTTCTTGCCTGTGTATGTAGCAGCCATATTATGGACCATCTTGTCTTATTAGTATGAAAGGAATTTTGGCACTGAAAGGCCTAATGAATTAAAGCTTTGTTGGGGTATGCAGTGGGAAGAGACATTTGCACTTGATGTGGACAGTGTTTAATTTTTTTCTAATTAGGAAATAGGGCAATAAGCCTTGTGATGTTAATTATTTAGAACTGTCATGTGGTTTTTTGACTAAGTGGAAAAGCTGCTTAATTCTTAAAGTAAGACATTTAATGTGAAAAGTTTCATTTTAAAATATTTGATCTATGTGTGTGATATGCTATCATGAGGTAAGTGCAAATGAAATTAAACCGAAACAAGACAGGACTAAGTTCATTGCCAGGTGGTATATATAATCTTTAGCTAATTAATAAACATATCAATTAAGCAGGCTGAGGATAAAGAATATGTCAAAGAATCACTTTTTGGAAAGATTTCTCAAGATGATGTCATCATGGCAATCATTTATCTTGTTTCTACCCCACTGTGTTTAAGTATGGAGGAAATCCACTGGTTTGATATCACTATTTTGTATTTTAGCAAAAAATATGGTTATTTCAGACTTAATTTGACTGCTAAAGAAGCAAATCTCATACAAACTGCAAACTTCAGAAGTCAGAAACTTCACTAAACAACAGGATTAGTACAAGGGAACTTGCACAAGCCTACCACAATTAACTATGCCACAGGCAAGGCTTGGCAGCAAGGATTTTTCACCAGGGACCTCCTTATGATGGGCTTGCCCAAGCAAAACCCTCTTTAAGCCACATGTTTATGGACCCCCAGTAGTTCAGTTCTGCTCTGTATCTTGCTCTGCCTCAGCAGTGACCTGGCATGACTGGTGTGAGAAATGGCCTGTAACACGGAAACACTGCAGCAGGGAAGTTTTGCCTGCACTGCAGGAAGTTCCAGAGCAGGCTGCCCTTCTCTCTGTTTAGCCCCTGCTCAACAGCTGAAAATGTAGCTCAGCAATGGCATAATCTCAACGAGAAAACAGAGCAAGGCACACATTTCACTTCTTCTCTTGGCTTTGGACAGATAGTGCTTGATTCCCAGTTTAATCAGACTGCACAGAGGAGGTGCCTAAAGCTGTAGTCTGTGCCTGCTAGAACTCCTTTTTCACTTTGCTTCCTATGACCTGGCAGTTGTGGTTCCAGCCTACTTTCCACGGAGACCAAATATGTTTATTAATGTGATTGTTGGATGAAAATAGTAGCATCTCCCAAACTCGGTAATATGAGAAGGCTCTGAGAGCATTATGTGTATCTGTGAGCGTAAAGAGAAGCAAGAGCACCAGAGACACTCCACTTGTTAGAGTGCTTAAAGTATGCTTCACATCCCTACCAGCTCCAGCCAGCTCAGAAGGAAACACTAGATCCATACTCATTCTGCAGGTGCTTAAAATTAGCTTAGAGGAGCATGTGTCCATGTGGGCTGCCCACACTCCTTGAGAGGGGCTGCAGCACTGCAGGCTGCCTGCGCTTGTGCCAGGCACAGGTAGGGATGGGCTGGCACATCCACTCTCTGCCACGTGTGGAAACACCTTGGCAGCACTTGTGTGAGGCATGCACCTCCCCTAAGTGCCCTGCAGAATCAGCTTTGAAGCAGGTCGTGATTCAGCTCCTACTCAGTCATTTTACAGGATTTTTCTCTCACTTCGGACACGTTCTGTTGAAGAACATCTCTCTTCTATCATTCTCTTACAAGACAGCGTGCAGCCGTTTCCCTGCGCTCAGCCGCCTACGAGCCACGATAGCTTTGCAGTTAAGGTTTTACAGAGCTTGCTTGGCAGGAGAGCAGAGTGCGGTGGCACTGCCAGGGCTGGGTGGCCCTCTCCTGGCCACACCTGGCCCGTGCGCTTGTCACACCGGGCTGAGCCCCACAGCCACCCCGGCCCTGCGTGGCACCAGCTCACACAACATGTGCCAAATAAAGCAAGAAGTTCAATCTGTTTGCCCTGGATTAAACAGGACACCTTTGTGTTTTATGTAAAAGCATTCTGTCTAGTGGCATGCTAAATATAACCAAAGCTCCCTTACCACCTGCAAGCTGAGGCACTGCTCATCACAAATCAATGTATAGAACTATGGTGACCATTGCAAGTAGGATCCAGCTCACGTAACTTTGGTCCCTCAGGTCTTTTGACACCTGCTCCATGTTAGCACCCTTTCTAGTCTTTCACTTGGCCTCCTTTAGGTTAAGATGAGATGCTCTCTAAGGGTGACTGTTTCTGACTAGCTCAGAGATGCCATCTACCAGAATATAGTCAGGTGACTTTCCTCTTTCCTTCTGAAAGCCTGGTTGTCCTCTTATTTTCCACAAAACAGCTATTCCAGTGAAGGCCACACTACTTTAGTGTGGGAAATGGTATAGACAATAGCAGAACTGGATCCCAAATCTATTTGAGGATAAAGGGGATTTTTGCCACTATTGGAATTCTTTCCGTTCTTTCCTCTATCCCCTGTCTCCTCCTCCTGTCCTTCTACCATCTCACTGAGTCAGAACCATTCAGGGCTTATAAGGTTCCTCTTCTGTCTGGAAGCGTGGCAAATTCTTCCTGCCTTGATTTTAAATATTTAAAATGAAAATATTTGAAATACGGTCCTCTGACACCATGTCTTTCATAAAGGCTGGTGAGTCACATAGCAGAAAAGAGAAATTAAAATACCCATTAATGATAAAATCCTGATGGAGTTTGCAGATGACAGAAAAGATTGTGCAGTGCTAAATAATAGAAAGTGTAGGTCACTGCTGCAGTATAACCAAAATTGTTTGGTGAAGTGGTGAAATTCAAAGGCTTAGGTTTTTACAACACCATATGTCACATGTTTGTAAGAACGTAGGAATTGTCAGAGGGAACTGAGAGGCTATGACAGTTTCCTGTGCATCCTTTTAAACCAGCTGCACTTATTCAGTGCAACCATAGAGTCAAAAGCACCAACACAGCCCCAGGAGACACAAACCATCAACTATGAGATGAAACCATTGCCGCCTCTCTGGTCTGAATAGGGGTGTGTATACAACTCCACACCCACTCTTGGTGCTCCTGGCTAGGGGGCTGGAAAAACAGAGCAGTTATTAAAGATGAAAGCAAAAAGGAAAATCAGAGAAGTGGGAAATGTGCTTTCCTCATGAAAAACAGGTGTCAGTTCATGTCTCTTATACAAGAGAGGGTTAAGGTTATGAACAAAATTCCTAAGAATTCTCTACATGAGAACAAACATGAGAACAAAACTGTAAGAGCTCTCAAACCTGTAGGATATAATGAGCGGCAAGGATTGGAAGGGGAAGTTAAAAAACATTCATATTGAAATGAAGAGATAAATGACATGCCTGGAATGAAGAGGAGCTATAAAGGCATACAATAACACCCTACCATGAGATCATTAAAGGCTGGTTGATACCTAGGAGCAAGAAGCAGCCTTTCTTGAGCATTTCAGAAGTGTGTGATGCCAAGCTCTCACTAATTTGTCACTGACATTTTACACTTGAAGTTAACTATGAATGCGCAGCATAAATGGATAGCTGCTCTGAACCTTTGTTAGCATAGCAATCGCTTGGAAAGCCTAGAAAGAGCTTTGGGACCACTAATGAGCCCAATGTATCACTCATCCTCAGCAAGGTGATTACTTCCTACAGAGTAGGCTCACGGTATGAAAAGACTGACAGTATAAACAGACCAGACTTGACCTTGATCAAGAGCCAAGCCCCTAATCCAGGTTTAAAAACACATGTATGTGCTCCCTGTGAAAGGCAATTCCAGACTGCGTTGGCAGCAGCCAGCACTGCTCAGCTGCAGGGCTGCCCCAGGCTGTGCCATCACATCTCCCTGGTTGCAACCCAGCTACAGCTCTTGGCTGTGACAGGGCCCCCCTGAGAAGAGCCACATCAGCTAACAGCATGTTAAAATGAATCCACAGCACTCTGCAGCCTTGGAAAAACAGTATTAGGCTGGCTGATGGTGGCTAGAGCCTGGCAGAGGAAAATGCTTACATTTTCAAGTTAGAACAATATTCAGCTGTAAACATTTATTAGTGCTAAATTCTAATAGCCACTGCTACAATGAGCAATGAATTATAAAACTTGAATATTTATCACAATGCTTTTCTAGAAAAATATGCTAGTATCTGTGACTTTCTTTTGAGATTAGCACAACTATTACAGGTTCCTTTATACTTCTTCATATTTACCTTCAGGAGAGGGTAATGAAACTCCTGAGATGATGAGACCTTCCCAATACTGCCCCGTGTTCCTTATGTGTTGGTTTGCTCCAGACTGAATCAGTCTCACACAGGCAGAGCTATTCTACTGCTGACTTCTCTAGACTTTTGCTGCTGGAGGAAAAAAGGCAATTCCTACATATCTTGAACTTTAAAAGCCCTGAATTCTGCACTCAGCAAAAGACCTAGAGCTGCTTCACAGACTCTCTTGCTTTTCTACTTCTCCCATCACCTATTCAGTAAAACAAAGCTCTGTTTATCTGTGGGACAAAGAATGAAGAGAGCTGTCAAATGCCAAAACATTTTTGGACTGAGAGAACAAAGAAAGAAGCTGCCAAAATATGCATTACATACCCATAAACAAAGAATCTGTAGGTCCAAGAAGAATGAAAAAAAATCATATAAATGCCATGGTAATAATTTTAGCCTCTTCAATTTTACATTTAGGTGAAGTCTAAAACAAAACTCCTCTTTGAAATGAAAAATCAGTATTTTGTTTAAGAGTTCAAAAATGTTCATAGTGTTTCTAGTTTTCATTTTTCCAATACTCCGAATGATTCTGTCAATTTGACTAGAACTTGAAAAAAATTTCATTCAATTATCAAATGCCCTCTTTTGATTGATTGTTTTTCGTTTTTATTTCTTTTTTTTTGTTGCTGTTTTTATTTTGTTGTTATTGTTTGTTTGATTTTTGGTGGGGGTTTTTTTGTTAGTCTTGGGGTTTTTGGGTTATTTTGCAAATGATATGGCTTCTTTTTATCTTTAAAGCAAGAGCTGAAATGGTTCTCCTTGTTAGACCTCATTCCCTGAATGTGTATGGGCACAGAGTACTGTGCGTGATCCTTTGGAGAGGGAAGGCTAATACTTCCTTCATCCTCAGAAATATCAGACGAATACTAATAAGCTGCTAGGACATCCTTTCCCTGACTCTCACACTTTTTGTAACCCATTGGGATGTACACAAACTGAGTTGCTACAGAGAAAATAACTTTCCTACTTCACCTTAAGCAACTGCATTGGTTACGGGTAAATCTATCATACTCTGTATTTTTAGAGCATAGAGAGAATTGGCTATTTCCAGCTCCAAAACACTGGATTAGACAGACTAAGGGTTCAACTGGATACAACCCCACTGCTCCAGTCCTTAGTAATAACTTTTGCAATACATGAATCCCTCTGCTAATGCTAAAAAAGAGAACTGCAGATTATTTTTTCCTAACTAACGTATATACAGTTTTAATTTCCCAGAGTCTGATTCCCTGTGGAATTTCACATCACTACCAAAAGAAGACTCAATAAAGCTCTTCAGACATAGCTGCCAGATCTATTGCTAATGTCAGAATATAGGTTATTGAAATAAAATGTGTTGTGAAAACATCAGTTTTAGGATGACAATGCAGAACAGATGAGGCGTAATGGGTACAAGTGACTCCTGGGGAGATTCCATTTGCACACAAGATGAAGATTTTTCACAATGCAACCAGTTACTGAAATAATCTCAGAAGGAATGTTATGGATTCCCCAACATTGGACACTTTTAGGATTCACCTTGACAAGGTGCTGGGCCATCTTGTCTGAACGGTGCTTTTGCCAAGAAAGGTTGGACCAGATGATCCTTGAGGTCCCTTCCAACCTGGTAGTCTATGATTCTATGATTTTCATGGGATACACTTACAGCAGAATTATTTCTCTATCACTTCACATCCTCAAATACCAGCCTCGGGTCTGATTTGCATTATGCAAGTTGGAATTAGCCACAAGGGTTGCATGGCTCAGAATGTTTGCAAGGCTTCCTAGATTAACAAATCTGCCTTAAAATGTCCTTAAAACAGAAAAAACAAAGCATCCCCTTTGACGGTGGGTGAAACATTTGGTCTTAACTACCTTTAAATAATTTTAAGTGCTGAAAAGTTTGGTGATGCTGAGTAGGCCTAAGGCACTTAATTATCTAATAAAATTTCAAGGGAACTCCAACAGTGTTTTCTGCCTCATTAGGATAGAAATTCAATTTTTCTCCTATTTCAGCAAACGTCTCCTCAACAACCAATAAAATGTGCAAGCTGGAAGTTAAAGACTGGTTAATGGTCCCTTGACATGATCATACTGAAGTGAAAGAGTCAAACACCATATGCGGTGTACACAAAGGAGACATTTCAGCCTAGAAGATATATTTAAAAGAAAACCTACTGAAGGCCATGAAGAGCTCTCTATCTCCATGGATGGCAATTACAAAGTTTTTTCAGCATCCATTTTAGTTTGTGATACAGTTTTTAATACTGTATTCCCCTACCATTCAAAGGCAAAGGATGTGCTGTAACTCAAATTAATACAAAGCTTTTCTTGAGCTGTAGACAAAACACTTTACTGCATATGCACATACCAGCTGTGTGAATGTCTTCACCCAGGCATGCTATGGTTCATTAATTTTCATTTCACTTATTACTATTTACTATTATTTATTAGTCTTTATTGGGACTGGTTATGAGACCTTACAAAGCACTTTTTATAAAAGACTGTGGAACAACTAAACCTCTTTTGACTTTTCTTTTTAAATTTATTGAAAGAATGTAAGATTGTTCTCCAGAAACGGTGGACACCAGGTCTTGAGTTCCCACTCTCCAGACTGTTGGAGAGCTGGCTACCAGGGACAGTGTCTATTTATTGCCCTCTGCTGGTATCATCCCTAAATTCGATGTTTCAAACCTGACTTGCCTACCATTTGTCTCATTAATTATTTGAAATTTGCTGTCAGTGCAAATGGCATTCTAGAGAAGAGGCAGATCTGAAGATCATTTCTGGTAGAATGAAATGCAATGTGCTTAATTATAAGGAAATGAGAACGTTCACAATGAAGTTCTGAAAACATGAATCTCTCAGGCTGTTTGTTTAAAAGGGTTTTCAAACATGATAAAGAATATGAAGAGGAGGCAAGGGGGGATCTTATTCCTCTCTATAGCTCCCTGAAAGGAGTTTGTAGCAAGGTGGGAGTCAGCCTCTTCTCCCAGATATCAAGTGATGGGACAAGAGGAAATGGCCTCAAGTTGCACCAGAGGAGGTTTAAATTGGCTATTCAGGAAAACTTTTTCACTGAAATCATTGTCAGGCATCAGAACAGACTGCTCAGAAGAGTGGTGGAATCACCATGCCTGGAAGTAATTAAAAGACATATAGATGTGGCATTTAGGGATATGGTTTGGTTGTGGAATGGGCAATGTTGGGTTAATGATAGAACTCAATGATCTCAACAATATTTTCCAAATGAAACTATTCTGTGAGTGTCTTCACAGAAATAAGACTCCTTAGAAAGGGAATCATAATTTGAGGATACTAAAGAAACTCCTGCTGATTTTCTTTTAATAGAAAGCTTGAAGCAGTAAAACTGAAGTCAAGGTTCATTATTTTTAAGTATTCATTGCTTCACTACATCATGAAAAGAATGTTTTAGATAAGAAAGCAAAAAAACTTAGCAAATAGACTGAAAATGTAACATTTGATTTACCATTTGTGCAGGTAATGTTTCTGTTCTTTTTAAAATCACATAATAAATGATTAAGCTGTTTTGGAGGCAAACTATATATTTTGCTTTTAATAACATATGTACTCAGCCACAGTAGTATCTGCCAACAGATGTGGTGCTACTCAATTACTGGCAGCGTGAAAAAAAAAGAAAATAAAAAAGAAGTTAATTTGTGGGGTATTTCTGTTTCTAAAAAAAGAAGCAAGAAGAACTGGCTTAAGCAGTGACGTTTTCTGAGAAATCTTAGGGCATGCAGTCTACCTGGGTCTTCTCTGCTTCATGATCTAATAATCCAACTGAACAGCTGAGATCCAGGTACCTCTCTCCCATATTGTTCCTGTCTTTCAACATTCATCTCCCTCATCCATTCCTTTTTCTTGTCCTTTTCTCTTTCTCAGCTCATACCTTCATCTGTCCCCCCCATTTCTCCACTTGGTACATTCAAAGAGCTCAAGAATAAAACACACCAGCTCTTACTTAGTGTGTAAAACTCGCTATAGACTTTCACCCAAAAAATACAGGAAGCACAAGATACTGTAGTGGTCAAAACACACTCTTTGGAGACAGCAAGCCTGGATAAGATACTAAATTCAGTAATTTTTAAAGTAAATTTATTGCTTCTTTTTGGAATTTGTTCCAGTGTCTTCACTTCCTCTCTCAACATCTCTGCCTAATCTTTTATTTGAATCCAGTTTTCTCATATGTTATTAGAGTACACCATGGAATCTTTCTTCCAAGAAACAAAGACTGCTTTAGTACCTAGCATTTTCTTCTTGATAAAATAATCAGAGAAATCACATCACCCATGAACTTGCTTTTAGATAAGATAAACAGGTTTAACGAGTTAAGCCTCTCATTATACCACATTTTCTCCAGACTCTCTTTTTGCCCTTCTCTTCTGTCCTCCAGCCTCCTTTGCTCCTTATTCTTGCTCCTAAATGTCCCTTTGCTGGGAGAAAAAAAATAAAAGAAATAATTTTTTTGCTACTGGGTGAATTGAAGACCCTGTGATTTGAAGTGAATTGAAGTGAATTGAAGCCCCTGTGATCCCAGGCCAATTCCAGCTCTGAGCAGCAGGAATGAACTTGCTCTGGATAGCTTTTAGAGGGTACTGATGAAAAGTCTTCAGCATCTGCAATTTTATACCACTTTAAATGTTGCAACTCCACAGCTGTAGGTGATTTTTCAATGAAAGAAAAAGGCATGCCTCCACATTCAGGGTGAGTTCTCTGCTCTTGGAAAAGTCCAAGTTCCTGCTTCAAAGCAGGAAGATGTCTGCTGACAGTGCTGAAAGCAATTGCTTGTAAAACCATTCAACTCAGTAGAACAATCTGTTCTTTTCTAATTTCTGTTCTGAAAATGGCCAGACCACTTTTACTGAAACTGTCTTTCTCCCGGAGTCTCCATCCTGCTACCCCCCGAAAACACCAAGCCTGAACACATAAACAGCCTACAACCAGTCAGCATGTGCACTGAAGTAACGTGCAAAGAGCAGCAGGGTAGCAACATAACATCCATGCCACTCCTAAAGCTGCAATAGACCCTGCTTTTTGCACCATCCATTTCCCTTTTCCTAGAACTACTCTTCCACTAGACTTCTATATGTCTCCTTTTATTTTAGTGCTGAACATTTCAATATTAGTGAGTGGAGTTAAGGTGGTGAAGTTATGTATTTTAAAAAAACCCAAACAACCCATTTTGTATTTCTTTAAATATAAGCCCCAGTTCACGTGATTTATCTGTGCAGGTGTTCTGCATTCTGGTATAGTAAAGCCCAATTTAAATTACCATTATATTACATGAGTGGCACTTATGATTAGGTAGTTCCCCTTGCTCCTTGCTTTTCACAAGTATCAGTATCTCTAGAACTGTACAGAGAAATGAAGTTCATAAATACCTTTGCTGGTATTTCAAATGTATTTCTAAAAAAATTCTAAAAGATCTTGTAAAAAGCATTACTACAATCATATATTTAAATGGCTCTTGTAACATCTTTATCCATCAATGAATACTGCACAGCACTGAATGAACAAGAAATTGCTGAGTGCAGTGGAAATTCTGTATGACTTTCTTTGTTGTTCTAAAGCTCCTCTTTTGCTTTGCCATGGAAGCAAGTTATTGAGGTCTGAAAGCAGCTGGTTCACTTCATGCCACAGAGGAATACATCAGCCCTGACTAGCAAAGCAGAAGATGGACTGTGCTGTATAAGGAAAGCTGGAATTGAGCTAGGTCATGTTAAATTAATGGGTAAAGCTTTCAGAAATACCATTTTATACATGGAGCTCTGCTACTTTCACAAGTTGCCCAAAGCAAAACTCCTTAGTTGAATTATTCAATGAGGGCAGAGCTAACTTTTTCTCCCCTGAGAATGGATTTCTAACTTCCATCACGGATGCATATTCTTCAGTCAGGGCACTCCATGCTGAATGAGGTTGGATGGATGCTCTGCAGCCACTGTGTTCCCTAGTAAGTTTTGCTAGGACAATTTTGACAGCAATGAGGCCAACTGTATTTTCCAGCTGCTTGGTTGATTTGTATTTTCTAGGAGACACCAGATGTGCACAACTTGTCATCAGCTTTTCACAGACCAGTGCTAGACACAGCATGATTCCTGCCCATTAATCTCTGTGAACCAAACAAATTCAAACAGGAGGCAGGTGCCAACCTCTCCCAGAACCCGTTAACAGTGAACACAAGTAATATGGGTGCCCAATGGCACAGATTGAGAAAGACTCAGGGCACCCAGCATGTGCTGGATGTAAGCTCTAACCTGAATGAACAAAATCCATAGCCACACTTTTCCTTTTTAATGTTTACCATAGTGACACCTCTAGTATTCAAGAAGCCCCGAGGAACTCTGCCGGTCTACTTGACTTCTTGGAAGTGCCAGGGAGCAAAACTGGTTAAAAAGGCTCTGCTTCTCACAACAGCAGGAAATCACCAACATAAGAATCCCTGGTACCTCCCCCCTGTTGGGGTTTGGTTCCTCAAGTGCCTTGCACAGAGCTCTGCAAGGTGCAAAACCTCCCCACATGGGGCCAAGATTAATGGCAGGATTTGGCTGGGGAAGGTGCATGCATCCTTCCACCAGGACTATCAGGATTTGCCATCTGCAGGATTTGGCATTCCTGACTCCCTGCTCTTGTGAAGCTCCTGCTCAGGATCACCACACACCCCTTTCTCACAACTCTGCGTGCTCAAGATTCTGCTGCTCAGCAGCAATTTTGCCAGCAATATCAGCACTTAGTTCTCCAGTGCTCCAGAGCCTGAGTCCTGCTCTGTGCAGCCACTGAAGCTGAGCTGGCACAGTCCAATTATAAAATATAAGCAGAAGTCTTAAAACCAGCAAAAGGTGAAGGGAGAAAAGGGCCATGCTGGAAAAGCTAGATACTTTCATTTCAGTTCCAAGTCTGACAGTCACCAAGCTGTCACCTGTACCCTTGGCAATGTGTTAGCACTGAGACAGAGATTGTGGATATAATCAGGTATCAGCACTGTGAAATAGCACTTTTCTCATAGCATAGGCTTTATACAGTGCTGTAGTAATCCTGAAAATTATATGAGGAGCAGAGAGGCTCTTTAAACAGGAAAGAATTGCTTGGTAATGGCTGCAGCATCAGTGCATGTGCAGAGGAGCTGCCACGACAGGGACATGTCCCATTTAAAGCCTTTGTAGGTTGAATATCAGAACCCAGTGCCAGGGGAGGGGAGAGGAAGATGGATCGCTCTGCCCAGGAGAGAAGATCTGTAAATGATCACAGGCAGGTGGGATAGGAGAGCTCGATGATGTTAAAACTGTGCTGAAGAATGGAAAACAAGGTGGGAAGGGCATCCTGCAGGCTGATGAGACAGGTAGGGAGAAGACTGCATGTTGAACAAAGAGAGCAAATCCAGTCACAAATGACACTCCTCAGTGTGGGGGGCCTCGAGTGCCAGGCCCTCTTTTTACCTGAGATGTGGGAGCAGCTCTAATTGCTAAACACCATGGAGAGCTGCACTTCATAGATTTCTTTTTTATTTTCATGTCTTTTAATACTAACTTCTGTATCAAATTACATAATACTTTTCTAGAATAAATTTTCTTTTTTCTTCTGAAGTTTATCTCTTATCAAGGTGAAGTCCCCCTTGTCATACATTAAGTAGGGACCAACCAGTAAGCTATGGCTTCAGAAACCCCGCATGGTAAAAAGAAAGTTAAAAAAAAAAACAACCCCCCCCCCCCCCCAAAAAAAAAAAAAACCCCAAACCCCCCAACAAAAACAAAACAAAAAACAAAACAAAACAAAACAAAAAAACAAAAAAACAAACCTTCATTCTGTTTCTTAGGGGAAGAGGCAGACATACAACTGCACATGTATCTACAAAGGAGCGGAGCTCTTAGAAGCTTCAATGACCTCTAACTATAATTGCTGCCGTTCCTAGTGAGACTTCTACACAAGCATCACTTGAGGAACAGGCCTTTATCTCTACAAAACCTTTCTAGAAAATCCTTTACTTGTGTTGTTTTTCATATCATCCCAATTTTGTCTCCAGCTGTGCTGGCAAGATGCAAGTTTACCTGATTTTCAGAAAGTTGATGGGGAAATATTTCAATCCTGATTTCCACATCAAACAGATTTAATAATCAAACAACAATAATTTAAAAGAAAATAAGTAGCATTAGTCAACTAGGCAAGTTCATCACTGTGACAGACAGCTTTTTTTTACCTCAGTTCATAATTACAGTGTGTGGAATCTTTTATTGGAAGGTATTTCAAAACAACAGGACCTTATGCCTTCAACAGTTTCACTGAGTAACTCAGGAAGATGCCATGCAGAGGGTTTCCATTGTGAAACAGTAATTATTTCCTGAGGTCTCTCTGTTAACCTTTAAGGCTTCACCCAGGGGTTTAGAAGCATAGAGAAAAGCCCTGAGAAAAAATAGTTCAGACTTGGCAAGCTTTCCCCAACAGCAGCCTGTGAAAGAACCTATTATGGAATTCAATGATGATGAACAAGAGTTCATCAACCACAAATTATATCAATCCAAAAGCTGGCAGAGGTTCCAGTTAATGTATTAAACCACTTTTGCCCTCATGAATGGATCATGGGGCCAGGGCATAGAAGAATAACGAGCATTATAATAACTACTCTTATTGAGCAACCTTTGCACAGCTATTGAGCTTCAAGTGTCAGTTGCCAGTGGTGTTTGTATTTTTCCTAAATTACTGACATGACCTCAAAAGCTCCTACTAATTGGACTAAATAAAAGAAGGGAGGCTGATGGGAAAAGGTGTCCTGGAAGGAGATTACAGCTTCTTGTCAGGCTGACAGGAAAATGCTGCTTCTGCAAACTCTCAGCAACACTTAGGTGATGATTGTCCTTCCCCAGTGTTGAGCATTTCTTTCCTGTGCTCAGGGCAACAAACTGTGCTCTCAGTCCTGCCAAACAAGCAGTTCAGCTCAAGACAAAATATAATCCATGTCCTCAGCCTTGACCCAGGCTGTTTCGGTGATCCAATCACAGCTCAGACCTTGGCTGGCAGAGACAGCAAGGGCTTGGGTGGTCAAGCAGGAAGCTGAAGGGGTGGCACTCTTCCATAATGTTTTTGTATTAGTAAATACTGTGGATCAAGAGGAGCAGGTCTCTGGAGTGAGACAGTTGTGCTGAGGACCTGGTGCCTAATCTACACCCATCCTGCATGGGCCATGTTTCCAGCTCTAGCCCAGCTTTGTAAACTGAAAGCACATCTATGGTTGTGACACATTTATTGCACCAGTGCAGCACCATCCCTTCAGCTTTTCCAAAGAAATCCGGTCCCTGCTACCCAAAAGTACTTTGGGATCACTGAAGTGCTGTGCCGAAGGGGTGTCTGGGCAGGGTTGTCTGCTTTAACCTCTCCCCCTCTGAGCTGAACTCTGCAGGTTCACCCTGCAATGCAGCCATAGCCCCGTCCAGCCTCAGCTGCTGCCAGCAGGGTGGATGTCTGTGCTCATGGAGCATCTCTCAGCTGCAAAACTCCTGATCCACACTAGTGGCCTCCTGGGCATGGGTCCAGGGCCACCACTGGCCTCTAAGACTCCCTCAGCTGCACCAGCAGTAGAACAAGGTAGACTGATAAATTTAAACTTTTCACTACTGTTTTCCTCCTCTTGATTTTATCGCACAGCTTCCACAGGGCTCCTAACACCTTGCGCATCTTCCTTGGTCCAAAGTAGTCAGCTCTCCAACCAGATCTCCAAGTGAGACAGTGCTGCCTCTGGCAATATCAGGCAGCAGTGACGAGGAGTGGGCCAGGAATACTCCACAAATTAAACCATCCAAGGCACCTTTTTTTCTAGCCCAAACATCCTACAGTGGGAACTCCTCCTCTCCCATGTAGGTATCAGACAGGGTCCATAAACTGTGGCTAGAAAGGAGGATACATCAGTGCTGTTTGTCCTCCACCTGAAGGGCTAGAGGGAAAACTCATCCTCCCCACTAACATCGGGGGGAAAATTCATTCTTGCACTGTAGCCTTTGTTTGTCCTATTACTTTTAGGCAGTAACATATTCCATTCATTCACTCCCAAGACTTGATAAAGGACACAGAAAAAGAAAGGACATATTCAGGGACTGGATTTCACAGCTGCAGGTTCCATAAAAAGCCTGAGGATAGACGTATGGCATAATTAATTCGCCTTTTTTAATGTGTGGGGTTTTTGTTTGTTGTTTTTTTTTGTTTTTTTTTTTTAATAGGACACATAAATGACAATCAAATAAACTAAAATGCCTTTTGTTTTTGTGAAAATGCACTGAAGAACAAAGGGATAATGTTTTCACTGTCACATTTTGGATGCTGTGCAATTCCTCTGACAAAGCTACTTGGGAGCTTCTGCAGCATTGCCAAGTGAATTTACTGAGATTATCATTTTTACAACGTATAACCAAAGAATGCATTTAAATTATGAGCCTGACATAAATATAGTATTTAAGTATATTTAAAACTAGAAAAGTAGTCTGAGACTTTCTTTATCTCAGCTTTAGTTCGTGTCTTATTGCAGGAAATAAATTCTGCTGTTTAATTATTTACAGTCCTAATAGTGCTACTTTCCATTAATTGCTGGATACAGATCATATTTTATTTATAAATAAATATATTTTCTGTTTGTTCAGGAGTGAGTGGAAAGTAATAATTAAATAAACACAAAATATCCAAATAAAAGCAAAATAAATAAATTAATAATAACCGAAGGATAAAATCATGTTTGTATTAGTAGAATAATTATCTCCTATTTGTGACTAAATTCTGCCAATAATACATTACTACTGTCTTCATATTTTGCACTGCAAAATTAACTTGCCACTTCTGCAGTAATTCTTTATGAAAGATGTATTAAGGTCACGTCAGAATTTTTAAGTAGTCAAAAATATTTTGCAGGGGCAATGATTAAGCATTACAAATTAAAAAAGAATCCAGCTACAGGATGACTTTACAAGAGCCAGTTTTGGCCACTGAATCTGGGTGTTGGAGCTTGTTAAATATTAACAGACAAGTACTGTAAAAGGATTAGCTTGGACCATGAGCAGGTACAGCGAGACACAAGCCCTTCATGCTGGGGCTGAGTAGAACTGACAGTGCAATGTTTGTTATACATCTGAGGTGAAAGCAGGAGAGTGGATGCCCATTTGATATTCACAACAATCAGACTTTTTGTAAGAACATAAAATAAGTGGGAATAACACCAAATTATCCTGTTCATAAGCAATGTCCCACACTTGACAGTTATAAAACACTGCAGACAAACATTATTGAATAATTTTTTTAAAAAACTGTATTTCTAAAAAATTACTTTACAAAAAATCTGAAAGCTAGTTTGTGATGGCTTTTTACCCAAGAAATCCAACTAGTGGGAACAAGAAGTCTGTTCTAGCATGTGGGAGGATGGTAGTAGCTTCATGAGTTTTCAATCAATCTTTGTCTGTTTTGATCTTTCCAAGAGTCTCACTTCAGAACAAGTCGCTGGGATGCTACAGCAGTATCTTGTTGATATCATCCACATGGTTAGAGTTGCAAAAGAATCCTGGCCAGCTTCTACAAACTAAACTGTAAGCAGGGAAGCAGGGCTAGGTCTGGTACAATATATCTGTGACTACATTCAGGTTATCTTCCCCCAGGAATCCCCCTTAAGAGCTGTGGTTGGTGTCTGGGTGCAAGAGGCTGTGGGTTCTCCAGGCTGCTACGTGCTGGTGGCACTCAGATTAAGTATGTGTTTCCATTTTTGGAGTGCTCAAAGCTTCCTAGGTCACTTAATATGGCTCATACAACTTTTCACAAATCATAGAATCACAATGGTTTGGGCTGGGCTGGACTTTTAAAGGTCATCTAATCCAATCCCCCTGCCCTTGGCAGAGACATTTTCACTAGATCAGGTTGCTCTGAGCTCCATCCAGCCTGGCCTTGAACACTTCCAAGGATGGGGCATCCACAGCTTTTCTGGGCAACTTGTTCCAGTGCCTCACCACCCTTGCATTTCAGAACTTCTTCCTAATATTGATGTGTGAGTGTGACCTCACAGTCAGGGATATTGGGATTCAGAGAGAAGTGGAAATGCAAACTTCAGCAGAAACATCTGAGGGGCTTAAACTGAGACACCACCAGGGACCAAGGACTGCACTCACAGCTCTGCATGACGGGCCAGGGAAGGACTGGGGATGCCACAGAATGAGAAGAACTCAAGGCCTGGCCTGGGGACAACCACCTTGCTACAGGCAGACCTGTCTTTGGAGAGACTTTGCACCCACCTTGTCAGAAATATGTCCATGTATCTGTGTCAGATGAGGGATCAGACTGCTTCTCACAGAAAGCAGTGAGTCGGGAAAGTGCTTGGTGTTGGCTGCAACACAGAAAAATCAACACATAAAAAGAAATGTCAGGCTAGGGCTGGAAGGTTATCCTGGTTCTGTACGTGGCAATTGTAAGATGGCTGCTAGAACAATGTGTTGCCAAGGAGGATGTTGGAGAGGGGAGATTCAAAGAAATGACACAAAAAGGGATCCAGAATGAAGAAGGGATTCTTAGAACCGAGTTATTCAGCTTATTCGAGAAAGGATGAGAGATCTTACAATCTTTTTAGATGGATATTGGCACATGAAAAAGTGCTGGTTGGGGGTTACTTTTATAGGCACGAATTCATGGGAAAAAGGGAGAACGAAAATTTTATAGGGTTGCAGTCTGCTACCAGCACTGTCTGGGGCTGTCCATTGGCTTTTTTAGTGATACAGGAGCAATACCCACACATTTCCTCTTCATCCCTGGGAAAATGGCACAGCTCCTCCAGCCTGGCTTTCCATTCTGCAGACAGCAGGTTACCAGCATTCAGGAGCTAGAGGCTGAATTCTGCCAGATAAACTCAGACTTGAAATAGGACACAATTTCCTTGAAATAAGGTAATTAACAGCTGGAATGATTTGTCAGGGGAAATGTACAGGCTCTTAAAATGAAATTAAGTGTGTTTCTAAATAGGCTGTCATCGAGTGGCAGAGAGCAGCTTTATGCCGTGTTTATGCAGAACACCAGAGTGAAAAAACACAGGGGTTCCTTGGGTTCCTTTCACCTTTACAATCTATGAAAAATACACCTGATGTTTATAGACACTTCAGTTCCTGATCATGCTGACTTTGCAGTAGTGTGTGTTCCTGAGCTGACTCGAGGCAGGATGCAGTGCTGCTCTGTTTGCTACTTGTCAAATTTGACAATTATAGGGAGGAGGGCAATGGATCACTTGAAAAAAATCAAAAATGCATTTTCTTCACTTTTCCAATATGAATCAGTGTAGCAGCTATTTAAAAAAACCCAAAAAAACACAGAACAGAGAGGACAAAACCAACAACTTATACAAAATTTCATGCCTGTTTGGTAAAATTTTCAAAAGAAATACGTGGATATAAAGAAATTCTACAGAAGAAAGAGGTCACTCAGATCTCAATAACCCAGCTCTGGCAGTTTTCTTTTCCTTTGGTTCCACCCCTTTCCATGTGGCATGTCTGAGCAAAGCCCAGAGCGCTGATGGCTGTGCCTTGGCTGACATGGATGAGGATGCACCCAGGAGAAATTGAACTGTAATCGTGTCCTCCACTTTCTCTCTGATCCTGATGCCTGCTGGCCTGGAAGTGGTGCTGTAGCACTTCTGCTTTACCCATACACTGGCCAAGCCTTAATGTGCATTCAGAGCAAGCTGTTTGCCTTGGTCATGCCAGCTGCAATGCAGAGCAAAAGGAAAGGCAAACAGGCACTTAAACGGGCTTTGAAGCCCTCATTGTGATGCAGTGAGAATAAAAGCCTCTTTGCTGCCAAAAAAAAAAAAATCAATTTGCAGCAGTACAGAGGCTCTTTCTTCACTGTATCCCCTGCTTACATTGGCACTTTTACTGTTATGTACCTCCACAAATTGACACCAGCTAAGGCGTGGCAGCACGTGATGTCTCATGCTGTTACATGGCTGGCCTGCGAGAGCATCCCACTCCTCCATTCTCCTAACTCATCTTGATTACCCATCTTCCAGCATGGAGTTGGATATGACATGGAGGTGGCAAGGACCCTGCATGCCTCTGCTCAGCTGGGGCATGAGGCCAGGTGCTGGCTGGGCCAGGGGCACCAGCTGGAGCTGGCTGCAGGTTCCACTTTGCACAGGTGGGTTTTGGTCACAGCACTGCCAAAGGCTGTCTTGGCAACTTTGGCCAGGCATTTCCATCCCTGAGCCTTTGCCTTTCTCCCCTCCCTCACCCTGCAAGCTCCTCAGATCTGGGGTTTTTTTCTTTTCCTGTGCAATGCACAGAATTACACCAAATAACAAATAAACAGCCTGTAACAATCCGTATTGCTCCATTCCTCCCCTGGCTGCATACATAGCTCCTCTACTACTTGATGTTTGTTCACCTAGTCAATCCATGCAGGTTCCTGAGCACAGGACCATAAATGCCTACCCTAACCTGCCCCAGCTCTCGTTGTGGCTGAGTGAATGCTCCCCAGAGCAGCTTCCAGGCACAGACTGGCAGTGAAGCAGCAGGGTGGCCATGGCTAGCGGGCAGTGTGCCTACAGCTGCCTCCTTCTGCCAGCCAGACGGTGATCTGGCACTGACATGGGCTGTACCACAGCAGGCAGTCCTGATGCCATGGGAAGTTTGTGGGCATGCTTCATTTTTGAGTAGAAGCACATGTCCATGCTCAGCATGCTCGTGAGTCCATTTAGCCCCAACACAGCCAGTGTCTGTCTGTGCAGACTGTGCACAGCTGCACCCTGAGTGCAGGTCCAATAGATGTAAACTGTTTTTTAGAACCAAGCTGGACTGAACATGTAGCCCAAAAGGAGTGGGTGGTAAAGCAGCATCATATCCATGTTATTGCTCTCATTCCTCAGCTGTTCCAGAGAATGTAGTTGTTTCTGACATAATTAGGGCTCCATTGCTCTGCCTACAGAGTCTGTGGTATAGTCCTTGTGAAGAAACCTTGATAGCAGTTATCTTCTCTCACTAGAAGATTTCTGCAATCATACCCTTGGCTTTTCCTTCCCTTACTGAAGACGATGGAATAAGAAAGTGGATCTTTATGTTGCACCAAATATATCAGAGCACTGAGAGTAGCTTCTCAAAAGAAATAGATTTTAACTTTATGGGCAATTCTTCAATAACCAACAGGACAAAAATCTACATTTAAGCAAGTGTTCCCAAAGTCTACAAACTTTGTACTCCAGGCAGATTTTGCCTTTAGGTATTCTTATTACTCAGCTTTGTACCTGAAGTTGAGAAACTAGGTGGAAAATAGAGGTAGTCTTAACTGCTATTTATATAATCCTAAATTATGGAAAACATAAGCTATCTCTTGAATAATGCTTGTATCACCTTTTTCCAAGCAGCTGCACAAAATCATTACACTTTCCAAAATTAATGTGTTTGTTCGACTTTGGAAAAAAAGAATTTCCCATATCAGCATTTTGTTTTGGTAACTTAAAAATTATTATCTTCAAATGTCAGATTCTACATGATGATTAATAGCAGAAATTTTGCCTCAAAACTGTCCAGTTTTTATTGTAAAAGCCCGTAGGTTTTAGTGGAGGACTTGAGTGCATTGAAAAAAATTGCAGTTATTTTGCATTCTCAAGCTGTTGACACAGTTGAAAAGCAAGCTCAGGTTTGTGAAGTGAAAATTCGACCACAAGATGGCATCTCGTTCTCACAGGAACACCCAGCAATGGGTAGGAATATTGCTGAAAACAAAATGAAGAAGGGATGAGCATTTCAAATAAAACAATTTTAGACAGGACATTCGCTCACAGTACTGCCCAGAATAGGGCTGGCATGAGATTCAAGTAAAATGTGTGGAGTTACAAGCATATCTTCTTCTCACCCCACCCAAACTGTGGTTGTGATATAATGCTTTTAATTGCTGCAATTAAAAAAAAAAAAATCTGAATCCACCACGAACATAATGCAGGCACTTTTGGGGCTTTTAAAGGGAAGGCAGATCACTAAAACTGTTTTGAGAACCTTTTGACTGTGAACTACTCCAAAAGACAGTCTGTGGCTGATGTTCTTAACAGGAAAATAGCTTGTCACTCTCAAGGATGAGAAAACCCTTTCCTATAATTCTTCATTTCCAGTACATGCATAATATCTGTGGTATGTTTCCAGTTATCAAAGAGTGATGAGACACAAAGTAAAGCTATGGGCTCAGCTGAGAATTTCTTTAGTAATATTACCACAGGGAAAATGTGACTGGCTCTGGAATTGATATAGTATGAAAGCTAAATTTAAAAATACACACATTTTAGCTGACACTGCAGTTTAAAACAGAAGGCTCTAGAAAATAAATGTCTTTTATTTCTTATGTGTCTGATTAAGTAGAACCTTTCCAGTCTCAAAGCACTGTATTAATTAAGGACATGAGTGTGGATCGTCTCTGGCCTCAGACATGTCTTTTCCCAGAGTAACACTACACTCCTCTGCACAAGATGCAGTACCCCAGGGACCCCAGTGCCTTGGGGAATGTGCCCCCAAGAGCAGAGGGAGAGAAAAGGCAGCAGGGTTCCCTCCAGACTGCCCTCTGCTTCATGGCAGCAGCAGCATTAGCGCATTCACCACCATCTGGTTTCAGCTAGGGTCTAAACAAGAGCCATGGGATGAGGGACATGGTAGGGAAGAAGCAGTTGCCTGCTTGGCCAGAAGCTGACTGAAATTTTGCTCTTGGCCTGGGTCATGCCTCTCTGTGCTGGTGGTGGACAAGGTTACAGGCAGCCCCAAGAGCAGGGGAGTGGGGCAGACAGAAAGCAGATGAGCTGGCCTATGAAATCCCCCAAAACATCAGACTATTTGGGCAAGAGGTTGTCCTGTAAATCGTGGTCCTTTCAAAGGCTGTTCCTCAAGGGCGCACGTACAAGAGACCTTGCTCAGGCGCACTGCCCTACTTGCTGCTGCTGTTCTGCTTGCTCTGAAGTGAAATATCTTGTAAATGCCCTGTAAATCATAATCTAAGATAGCAAAAATACTGCATCTGGCTGAAACTGCAGTGAGAGTTCCAGGAGTCAGGCTGCTATCATCTGTATTGGATTGACAGCTCCTCTTCACAAAATTTTACATGGGCTCTCTAATGACCATGAGAGGTCATGAACCCACCACAATGGCTCATCAGGCAGACAGCTCCATGCTCACCAGTAAAATACTGAGGCTTCAGCTCATCTGCTCAACCGTGAATATTGACTGCTGAAGCACCTTTGTCCTACTGAAGGCTTTCACTCATGCACTGGACAAGTAGCCTGCTGCAATTAGCAACTGAAATCTAAGGAAATAAAAGCACATTTCTCTTTAGCTATGGCTTGGAGAAAAGCCTTATCAAAGTTTTCCCAAGGTCTGCCCCTCTTGTAGCTGTGTAAGAGACAAAACATTAAGTGAATGATTGCATATTATTCCCATGTTTATTAGTGGGAGGAAACACTTTCCAAAGCTTTGTCTATTCCTGAATAGAAAGAACCATGTAATTAGGAAAAAAAAAAAAAAGAAAAGAAAAAAACAAGAAAAGAGAAGTATTCAGGAAATATCAGAGAAAATATAATTGAAATAGTCCTTTTTCTCCCCACACTGAATTCTCTGTTGTTTTTATCCAGCCTGTTTAAAAATGGATCTGTTCTGTTTGCAGTGGGAAAACAATACTGTAGACAATTTACTCAGAACAATCACTTATTTGAGATCTGTTATAGTCAGAGAGCTCCAACAAAACCTGTGTCATCACAAATGCTTATGAATGCTATTACACATCTGCACACACAGAATGCGACATTCCTGACACTCCACTGCCATCTGAATAGATTAAAAAATACTTCAGGACACACTTAAGAGCTGAGCACATCTTGCAAGAGCTTCTACAATTTAAAGCACAGAATCAAAGGGGCTTTTTTGATAAAAGTAATTATGAAAATTGCTCTCAGAAATATTAATATTTTTGTTTCTAGTACTGTTGCTTAATTTCAGCTTTCTCCTCAGCATTGCTTTCACCCAGGAGAACTATGTTCTGCAGGTAAATACAGGTGCAACTTCAGCTTAAATTGCTTACATGGAATGTTTTCCCAGAGTTTCAATAATATGAGTCGATGTTCTAAATGACATGTGACATACATAGAATATAATACATGCAGGCTTCTCAGATTCCAAAATGAGTGGATCTTCACTAAGGTTACCCAAACAATTCAAAGAGATAGAATAAATAACAAATGCAACATGTACTTCCCTGACTTAGTATTTCTTCAGGTTGAAACTGGATCATCTAACAAATTCACATAAGTCCCATAGCTCCCTTTCTGACCATTATGCTACTTTTGCCATTGAACATCAGCCTACCTGACATGGTGAGTCCTGAGGTTTAAAGATCTTCCTATTCATCCTAACTCCTGCCTAAAGAACCTTCTTAACTCTTTCTCCCTTCCTCCCCAAACTCCTCATGTGGTTCCATATGCTGCAATCTTCTCTAGAGTTGTGACCAGCACACAATCAATACCATGTTCAATGAGACCTCCCTGGGCCCAACGCAGTCATGACATCCAGCCTTTACCTTGAATCAGAGTTAGTTCTGCTCTGGCAGTTGTCAACGGGAGGGGAAGGGAAAGGAAACCATGCAGTACAACCTTGGTAATGCTGCCTTTGTAGCTCTGCATTTCATATTGGTGACACACCAGTACTGTTACAGATTAGAGTGAAAACCTCAGAAGCCACAGATCAGACCACCTCTCCTGCTCATAGCAGCAACCTGTCAACAAATACTTATTTAATAGGGCTTCTTCTGTTTTTCACCTAAAAAGCCATCCTTCAGACACATTTTCCCTTATAGATGTTTTTTATCCAGGAACATCTTTCTAAAAAGAGCTTGCAATTTTTTCCTCCTTATGAATCTATTAATTTGTGGTACAAAACTTGCAAAGGTTTTAATATTTGTTCTGTTTTCACATGGTCCATAAGCACATTATTGTGACAAAGAATAAGTGTTTCAGTTCCAAATGCGTACAGCCTGGAGACAGGTCAGGGACATAGATGCATCTCAGAAATATAACAGAGACTGGCAACATTGACTGTGTGGTTAGCAAGAAAATTTTCTACTTATAGTAGATCCTTCCCAACTTGGCTGCAAAATTATTTAAAGAATGGGATTTAGGAGATGGTACAAATGCTATTGTTATGATCAAAGAACATTTTTAAGCCTTAAGGTGCCTGAGGATTGCTTTGGTTTCACAATGAGTGGGTCTAATCAATTAGTAAAATCACTAACATCTCTTCAAAAGGATGTAAGGAACCCTTACCAAATGGCTATTGGTGGCATCAGACTGTGCTACAGATCAATTGGCCTATCATCTTGTCTTTTCCTATGGAACAGGGAAAGGGTTCCACACTGCCAATAACAGAAATATTAGTCCAATGTTGACAGTGCTTTGCCATGTCCACAACATACAGTTAAGGAGATAAAATTATGTCAAAAGACCACTTTGGATGGAAGAGAGCTTCCCTCTGTTTCACTTCCAGCTGCCCTCCTATGACTTCATTTCAGTGTTCAGAATGCAGTTTTCAATCCAATGTGCAAGTGTTGCACCAAAGTGGTGCTGAGGATGTCCTGTATGATGCTCAAGGGTTGGAAGCGTGGACAGCTAACTCTGTGCAGGCTTTTGCACCCACAAAACCAGCCAGGTGCCACAGAACACTGCTGCATACAGAAGGAAGAAGCAGACCATGAAGCCCAGTGCTCTCATATCTGAAAGCATTGTATGAAGACATTTCAGTGAACCCCTAATTTAGCCTGTAAGCATCCAGACTGTATTTGCACAGTGCCTAACACACTGGGTTTTGGATGATCCAGGACCAGAAAATAATCCTATTTTTTTCCATAGGTAGGATTTAAATAAACATTATTGAACTACTTTAGAAAATAAATTTATTTATTTATTTACTTGGGATTAATGTGCTGGGTAGCTTCCTTGACCAAATTAAATGACCTAATAAAAACAACCAAATGTTTCAGATGACTCTACGGGCCTAAAAAGAGGATTATCATGTGACCATATTATTTAAGCATTTTTCAGACACAATTAAGAAAACAGTGATTGGAAAAATATCCCAGTTGGGACAGATAACATTTATATGGTATGTGGGATGGTGGGAGATTTAAAAGTGCTGTTTGTTACGCTACAGACAGTTATGAAACAAATGATCTGACTCTAACATAAACTGTTAAACTGAAAATATGCCAGAGGGAGACAGCTGCTAGTACATTAAAAAGTCATTTTCTCAGACAACAAAGACTTAAACCAACCATTTTATAAACATATTTCTTTGGCCAACCAGATTTTGATAATTCTAATGTTTCACCGACTGCATGGAGAAATAAAGTAAGCTTTTGCTCATATGGTTTGTCAGGAATTTCCACTTGGGAAGAACAGATGGTGCTAAAAAAATGAACAAGGATAACAGCATTATCAGGCTTTCAGCTACAAAATCCATTCTTTCTACACACGTTTAAAACAGAAGCAATGCATATCACAACCTCTGACCACAGCCAATCCACAGTTTGCATTTACACGATAACAATTCCCAGTGCTGAGTATCACAGTTTGGAGTAATTTTCTCCAGATTTGTGACAAAGATTTTGGATTATAAACTAAAGACATGGCCAAACTTGCCACTGGTGCAAATTTGGACATCCTTATTAAATTGGTGAATGTAGGGATTTGCATAGCATAAGGACTCCAAGCCACACTTTCCAAACAATCTATGCCATATTCCATGCTCACCCAGGTGACTGCCCGGACAAGTCTTATGGAAGTAGGGCAACCAGACAAAGCTCAGAGGACTGTCTTTTCCCCAAAACAATTTTGTACTTTCATAGCATCACCCAAACATTTATTCCTGGTTCTCCCACTCCTCTTCTGATATCATGTCAGTAACACTCAGCCAGCTAGGGAAACCAGAAATCTCAAATCACTCAGTCCTTCTGCACCTGCATATTCAATTGATAAGAAAGTAAAGGTAGGACTCGAGTGTAAAAGCCTGAATTCCCAGCTCTCATTTCAGGAAATAAAATAACAGAAAATAAAATTCAACACCAAGGTGACCCATTACTTTTACTGCCGTGAGTCCCAAGAATCATGAGTACTGAGGGGACCAGAAATCTCAAGTTCACTAATTCAAGACACGGAATTTATGAGGAGGAAATGGGGTGGCTCTACAACCCTGTTAATGTCCATGTTGGCATGGATAATTTTGAGCTGACAAGATATTGCTGGATAACATATATTCATTTACTTTTCCTTTCACTCTTCTTCAGCAAGTCATATCCTTGACAGAACTATTGTCTCTGGTTTTATGTGAAACTTATTTTGCCAGTTACTTTTCTCAAAGGTACAATTTCTGGTGTTGTTCTATAAAAATTATTTTTCTTTCCTTCTTCTTGCTTGCGATTCTTCCCTTTCTTCCTTCCCTTGTCCCTCTTCTCCTTTCCCTTCTTACCTCCTTAATTTTTTCTCTTCTTTCCTCCCCTCTTCCCCTCTTCCTTCCCTTCTTCCTGTAACTAAAATCTTAGCCCACTGTGGAAAGAAAAATGAAAAATTGCCTGTATGGGTTATAAAGACCCAGAAGCCAAACCACAAGGCAAAGGAAATCTCCTTTGTATTTATTTCTAAATTCCATAATTTGGGTCCAGATTCCAGTGGGCTTAGAAAACATGGAACTGATAACAAGGTCACCACTAGGATTTAAATCCAGGGCTCTCTTTACAGCAAAGTACTGAGAGTGGCAGGTGGCAGCCATGCACAGATACAATCTGTTAAAGCAATAATAATGATCACTACTCAGCATTCCTCTCTCTCCAGAAGCGGCACCACTGATGAAAATGTAATCTGATGTATTTTAAATATGTCATTACCAGGAAATTCTAAGACAAGTCTAACAGCACCAGCTGCATCCACCCCCAGCAAGGCCCTCAGCTTCTGCTTTCTGAAAGATGGCAAGGCACTGGCTCCACTCTGCAGCACAGGGAGAAAAGGGCAACCACATAAATCTGCCTGCCTGATGTCTGGCAAATCTGCCTTTTTCTGGTATGGACCCTGCATGTCTGGCTCTGCCTGGTTCTGGAGGCATCTGCCCTGCATGGGTGGGAGAGCGGCTGTGCTCCCATCCAGGAAGCAAGAGTGTCCCAAACCCCAAAACTCACCCTGAACCTCAAAGCTCACCCTGAGCCCCAGTCAGGCACAGCCCCTTAGCACACTGGAATCCCTGGCATCCCTCCCCTGGCCAGGTGCCGCTCGCCCCAGCTGAGCAGGATGATTCAGCACTCAGTAGAAGGTAAGCAGAGATGCTGCCAGTCTCCTCCAGTGTGTTGATGTCTACACTGGAGAGTTATTCAGGGCTCCCAGCCAGTTTTCAGCCTGCACACATCCATCATCCCCTCCTCAGTCTGATGATTTCAGTCTGGAGCTGCTCTAAGACCCAAAACTCACTTAGTGCCTGTCTTTTTCTAGGACTGGGTGGATCTGCAGTGCAGGTTCAGGCAACCCAGTGTCAGTAGCCCTGCATCCGTGCCCTGCAGCCCTGTCACTCCCTGGCACACCAGGACTCCCATGGGTGGCACAATGGCAGGTCCTGGCACACAGAGAGCTCCATGCTCCACTACACTCCAACGGGTACAGCAATAATGAGTCAATGGGAGCATCAGTCACACTGTGACATGGAAATGTTCCCACGTTGGGCTAATGTGTAAGCTCAGAGCTCCTCAGCTCAGAGGGAGCACCTCAGTGAAGTACATAGTGGGCATACACCCTGCAAGCATCGGATCTAAATGTGCACACCCTGGTCTTAAATAAAACTTACTGTGGAATGTGCCAAGTCACATAGAAATAATCTTTTAAAAGCACATCAGTCCTAATTTAGGAAATTTTTTTACAAAAGTTGTTTTGAGCACATAAACATAAATGAAAGATAGAAAAGGAAAAAAACTTTTTACTCTCAGCATCTTAGTAATTTTAATGTAGTAACTTAAATCAGCATAAACTACACCCATTTTCAGTTCAGACTTCACCTGGAATTATGAGGTTGCACATTGTCACCGTGGACAGAATTTTCCCACGAAGGAATAAATGAGTGCAGTCAGTAACATTCCAATTTGCAAATGTACAGTCGATAACACTTTCTCAGACACCAACGTGTGCACACACTTTGAGCTCTTGCTGAGCATAGACTTCTGATACCAGGCAGGCCCTGAGGCCAAGTCAGACAGTGAAATGATGGTGGTATACTCTTCTCGGAACCATCTCCAGTGATATTCTCCTTTACCAGTGACTACCCTGTTCCTGACCACTTGCCAGAACAGAAACAGGAAAGTCAGCTTCATAGTAAATGTTTACAAAGCAAGGATTTCTGTTTCCATTTTTAAATCACTGTTTACTCATACTCTCCATCCTTTCTGTGATGATAAAACTGACATTTTCTTCTATCTACACTGGCAACACAAGTAGTTTTGCCCAGCTGCCTATGAAGAGAAAACCTTTATTCTCGAATTTGTGAACAAATTAGATATCCCAGACAGAGAAGCCCAACTCTCTATTTTATTAGGAAGTATACAAAAGTTTATATTCTATATGACAATTCTAAATGCAATATTCTTAGGTGTGAGGTCTTCTTTGCAGGAAATAAGGCTGAGACCCTCATTTGTATTTCTTTCCTTCAGACAGTATTTTTTAACTGATATGTATAATAGATAGCCATTTGAGTAGCCACCTTCACCTGCCAGTCATCACCTCATCCAAGCCCCCTCGGCTGTTGTATGAAGATTAGGGTAATGTGGAATAAGAGCAGACCAGATTAGATCATCTGCTAAATATGCTCTCTTAAAAAGTAAAATTATGCCTAACTAGCAGCTCAGGTAGTGTCTGCATCTGAAGTCTGTACAAGCCTTAATAACCCAGGTACACTTTGTACATAGGAGAGTGAGAAATCTGAAAACCATCATTGTGCAAAGAACCATCACTCAAAGCAGGCATCTGCGATAGGGAAACCACGGATCTCTAGCTTTGGACAACCATGCTGCTTTCCTGGTTTTGTACTATTTCCTTTTTTAGCTACTTAGCTGTGATAAATTGTAATGGGAGTCATTCTGGGTAATGCAAGTCAGAGTGGGCTACAGCAGGCGAGCTGCTTCATAAATTGGGCTGTTTGTTACAGCTTTTAAGTTGCTTAAGCAGCCACACTGATGAAATTTTGGTAACCATCTGCTACAAACATTCGTAAATAAATATAAACCAACCTAAATATTTCCTGGCTTGTTGCTCTGTTTCAGGCATGGATTTCTTGTTTGAGGAATTTTAAAAATTTACCTATAGTTTATGCACAGGCTTAATTTCTTCAGACTGTTTAGCTACCTGAGGATGTTTTCACTACACTGTTCTTTGGTACCCCTCCATGCAAATTACTCATGACTGAATGGAGAGGGAAGATGCCTAATTCTGAAGACAATGATGATGATTATTATTATTGATGTTATTTATCATTGTCAAAGCAAACTGCTAAACTTCAAATTCTTCATGCAAGACTGGTTAGAGAGATTAATTGTATGCTTTCTTTATATCAATTTATTCTGAAAATCTGAGCAAGTGGGACAAATTTGATCTCCTTATAGAAGGAAGAGATTTCAAAGCATTTAGGAGCCCTCTCCAAAACTCAGCTTTGTTGGGGTCTATAGAAATAAGAGCTGGAAATTTGAAAGTCTGATTTTCTAGTTTTGGCCTTACATCGGGGTCAACTGTATTATACGCAACACTCCTCATTTCAATGCATCCTATTCAATGCTTCCTCTCTGACTTGTGATCTCATAATATCTCCTTTTTTTCCATAACAGATGCTTAATGGGAAAAAAAAATTCTGAAAACTGTACTAGAAATCAGCTATTGGATACTTCTTCAAGCATCTACCACAATAAATGTTACTTGTTGACCATTGCTACCATTTTGCACCAGACTGCCCCAAGGAAAGAAACACTGTGCACTCTCAGATCTGCTTTACTTTCTGACACCTTTGTCTCTGCAACAAAAAGTGCCTCCAAGCTGAGTGTTTCACTGGAAACCCACAGTCTGGGGAGAGTGTTTAAAACATTATGAAGAAATGAAAGGACTTCTTGGTAGCTAGATTTTCCCGTTAGAGTGTTACTTTCTGACAACGGGTTTTACAACATGATTTTACAACTTCTCCAACACACCAAGGACTGTGCTCATTTTAGACATCTTTTTCTTTTATTGATGATTTACATTGAGTTATCTCTTATGTGAACAAGAATTCTAATTTGACTGGCGAGATGCAATGTAATAGAAAGATCTTTTATTTTTTTTTAAAAGTTCAAGTACTCCTTTTCCACTAGAGAACTAGATCAAATATGAGCATAGTTGTATTATTTTGCGCAAACCAATGATCTTTTTATTTCTTTGCTTGCTTCCACATGATTGCAATGCTTCTGAAAGCTGCCAGGATGCATTAAAATCATTCATGAATTTGTAATAAGGGTCTTAGGTTCCACACAGCAAGTATTTTGCAGTAGCAAGGATACATTGCCAAAGGATTCATCCTTGTTAATAGCATGCTCTGTAGTTGTGAAACACTGGCCTTTTAGACTTGAGCAAATAATTGAATGTGCTTTTGGCTCTGTTCCACTAATGACCCTCTGGAATAGTGCCAAATCCTAAACTCAGAGAGTAAATGGGGTCCCTTCTCACTGGGACAGGCCTTTAAGTGTATTTGATATCCTGCTGTATAGATTAAAAAAAAAGTGAGGCTTGCACTTGAACAAAGTATTCAGGGAAATAGGAAGAGGTACTTGTTACTTTTGCAGTGATTAAAAAAAAATACTAAGATTGGCATTAATGGAGTGTGAGGGAAAGTGTTTCTGTGTGTGTGTGTGTGTGTGTGTGTGTGTGTGTGTGTGTGTGTGTGTGTGAAAGTACCAGAAGAAGCAGTTGGATGTATTAAAAAGGTATGTGAAAAAAGAGCAAGAACAAACTGACCTAAAGATAAGGTATCAAACAGGACAAAGAACAAGTCCACAGCCACAAAATACACAAAGGCAACACACATTCATGAAATTCATTGATTTGTGAAGAGTGAAACAAAATAGTGAGGCGAAGTATCCCAAACACCATTGCCTCCTAGAGAATGTAAAAAGCAAGTTCAAAATCAGTTCACTTACCAATCAAGAAACCCAGAGGCACAATGAGGAATAACATCCTTATTCTCTGTGTGATCACACATACGATCTTGGCCAGACCAATTGAATACACACATTTTGGTGTTTCCCAGTATGTGGGTATGAAAGCATAAAAAGAAACAGTGGACAGTTTTCAGAGATTTTGTTTATAAAATCACATTCCAATTCCATAACACCTTACGCTGAGCTTTATCACACTCATTTCATATACAGTGTAGTTCTTCAAAATCCTTCAAGACCATGAGTTCCCAGGTAAAAGACGCACATATCCCCCTAGCAAAGACGTTTGCTGTGATTGCTGTTCTGCAGCTTTATGGAAGGCCGAGGGTTGCACTGCAAAGATTGGCTTCACAAAACCATGGCAACAGAGGGGGTCTAGGCAGCTTGAATGAGAATCCACATGGATAAAATCGTCACAAGTGGACACAGCCAGCACAAAATCTTTGCATCATTTAAATTCTTCTTTAGCCTTTAAAACTAGACAGTAAATGGATTACAGGCCTTGGCTGTCCCAGTGTCATCATCTTAAAACACTTCAGCCAAAGAAGATGGCAGTAAATTAAGGCCTTACAGATTGTGTGATCCCTTTATGGTAGTGGCGGATCATGCAATACATGTTCTTTAAAACAACAGAGCAAGTTATACAGAGTCTTCCAGAATCATTTGAAATGAAAGTTTAGTGTCATACTGTAGAATCAGTGTGGAAGCTTGGGAGATTTATGAGTTTGAGTATAACATGAAAAATTCTGGTTTCAGGTTACCATCTCAGATTCAGTGCAGTTTCCAAGTTTTCATTAAAAGTTTAGTTTCTGTGTGCTGAAAATTAAGATGCTTGCTGTGGAAGTCCGTATCTCCTGGCTACACAAAGTAATGTGCCAATCTGGGAAAGTCAGAAGTTGGAAACTGGGTTATCTTCTTGGTGCAAAAAGCAGTACCTCCTAAGCTATGTTAGATCAATCTCCACACACAGATCAAGAGGCCTTACAGGATCATCTGCTGGGCCTGTCTCATAGCAAGGACAGAAGTGGACATAGATAAATGAGAAGTTTAGTGGATTTAGGGTGACCAAAAGGTGTACCAGAAAACCTATACAGTGTCTTCCTCTGAATGTGTCTGACTTCCCAGGTGTCCTATCCAAAGTCATATATATCCAAAGTCTGGTATATTAAAAAAATTTCTTCATCCTGGGGAAAATTGAGTAGCTCTGCACAAGCCTGTCCAAATACTCCTTCATATGAGGGGATGGACCCGGCAAGCACATACTGCTTGACCTGCAGCGTCAGACACTTCAGAAACAGCAGTGGCAGTAACTGCTTTCTTAGGATTGCCAAAAGATGAGCCAGATATATGTGAGATGCTGCATTCAACAACTCTTTAAAGTATTGATGCAGTCAGAAATATCAGCCTCCTCTCCCGTCCTCCCTTGATTCCTCCCAGCCACTTCCTTGTGAGGCTAAAAATTCGTTTCCTCACACACTTCCTTCAGAAACCATTCAGTTCTTTGCTGCACCATGGCAGAGTTTGTAGCAGTGGAGTAGGAAGAAGCATTAGCAATTGTAACAACTTGTTCGTAAATGTCTGCAGTGCATTTATTTTCTTCACTTCTGGGGGCCCTGAGCACTACTCCAACAGAAACATGGACAAGCA
The DNA here is from genome assembly GCA_013397955.1 of Grantiella picta. Taxonomy (NCBI): domain Eukaryota; kingdom Metazoa; phylum Chordata; class Aves; order Passeriformes; family Meliphagidae; genus Grantiella; species Grantiella picta. The sequence goes on along the minus strand of VZRM01000248.1, from coordinate 483,577 downwards.
GAAGGTAAGAATATGACCTAAGTAGAGAGAAATCTGCTCCTCACTAGCCCAACACACCCAATGCTGCCAGCTGTTTTGTGCGTGTCCTATTCAAATGGCTGCTGCGTCTAGCACCAGGCTGAGGTTACTAAGCATAGTAACTGAGAAGAAGCCCTCACTGACTGGCATCTACCGTACTCCCTTACCTCATTTATACATATTCAGTTAGTTTCAAAAGCACGTTTTTATTTTCCAAAGCAAAGGACACGTGTTTAGACTATAATTCTAGAAAGCAGTCTGAAAGACCGCACTTCAGCCTCAAACTATTCCTTCAGCTCTGAAAATTCAGCTTCAGGGATGAACCTCCATGAAGCCTGTGCCTATATCACATATGTGACCTGTCATCTGTGCTCCTAAGAGCCACACATATCTGTTGGAAACCAAGTGCGTTTAAAAGAATTCCAAAGTCCTGAAGTCTCCCACAGGGAAACCTGTAACCCTACATAGAAAAGACAGAGGGGTAACGACACCAGGCACGATCTGATGATTTAATAGCATCTAGCAATCAGGCTACTAGATTGCACCTAATAGTATTTCATCAAGAGGGATAGCTTCACGTGAAAAAAAAAAAAGAGCACAGCAATGAAAACTGTCATTTGTGGTCTCATATATATTTACTTTGGTTCCACTGGGATTAGTGCTCTGCGTGAATCATAGTGGGACACTGGTGGTTTGGCCAATGCTCAGACGGCACATCAGGGAAGGGAGTTGCATATAATAACGTAACATCCTGTTTGGAGGCTTAAGAGGCAAAAATCCAGCAATAATCACTTTCAAGGCTAGTAACTCAGTTCTTATTGCCTTCATAACGACTCAACATTATTCGGTCAATGAAAATGGTGTCTGATATTGAGCATGAAGAAGATAAATTAACAGTAAAATGAGTCTTACACATCCACCACCTACTTCAGTAGAGGACTGCAAAAACACAGCATATACTCATAAAGTATGTTGCCCTCATCTGGTAGGTGCTGAGATGGCTGAAAGGGAGGCTGGAGCGAACCCTTTCTTTACTAAATACTGTGAGAGAAAAAAAAAGCTGTTAAAATTTAGTAAGCAAATTTTTCATTTCAAAACAGTTCATATTGTAAAGGCCTTTTGGTTGACCCATCATTTTGGCTGAGAGTGAAAACACAACGAAATTGTTTTATGAGCTTCAGATTTGGCAATAACAATATGCATGAAGTGCCAAATGCCAGGAGGTTGGCCTTATTTATTTTTGTATAAGACCCACTATTCCAGACAAAACAACTATAGACTAATTAATTAAAAGCAAACAAACAAACAAATAAAACCTCCAAAATTGACATAAACCATACCAGTCAAGCCCAAGCAAATTTAATCTTGTTTGATGTAAGCTTCCTTCCTGCCTCTCTCCCCAGCTCCAGGCAGTTCTCTTTTGTGTCTTAAGTCATGCTGGAAATAACTTACAAAACAAACTCTTGGCTGAGGACCCCAAATGTCTTATGGTCAATGAATACATCCCCTGAAGACTTGCCTTACATCTAAAATGGAACACAAAGGATTCTACAACTATAGCAGCTTAAAAAAAAAATCCATCCAAAATAAATCAGGGTGTTATCATCAAGCTGGATATAGGACAATGAACAAAAGCTAATGAACAGAAGACGCAGTGTGTCATGTCTAAAATTAGACTGCATTGACAGTTGCACTGTCACGGGTTTGTAGAATACTCAAAGACATATTATTGTTGTAAGCATCGTATATATCTTTATCAATTTGATAATTACAGCTAGTTCAGTATATTGCTAGTTCAATGGGTAAGTGACAGGATAATTTCATACAGGAACAAATGATGAAGCTGGTATTAAGACGAACAATTAGTGCAAATTGCAACACTGAAAAAAAAATGCAAACAGCAAGTTTTCTGAAGTTCCTGAAAGAAACAGCACAAACGGAAGGGACAGCGTTACCTCTGTCATTGCCTCCCAACACAGGTGCTCAGTCCTGAAGCCAACTCCCTCAGTCACCTGTACAGCCAAAACCAGCCTTGCTGGCAGTACAAGACACAGCAGAGTGCCAGCAAAGGAATAGAGAACATGGAGCTGGGAATGGAAGGAGATGGTGGAAGAAGTGGGTATTTAGATCATCTGACATTGACATAGAATCATGCCTTAAACTGCTTAAAATAATCAGGGTCATTTTGAGAAAAATGAGTTAAGGAATGATCACATGAGTAGCAATCCTGGCAGGCTTGAGAACATTGCATCCTCTGAAACAGGGATGAGGAGGCAGGACAGGCTGTGGAAGACAGAAGCTTCTTCCAAGTTGGGCCTGGCTAGAGTTTTGACCATACCTGGCCTAGCACTGGCCTCACATGCCTTATCACAACACCTGAAATCGCATATAGCAGAGTGATTCTACTCAGGAGATTTAATGAAGAAACTCCAGGTTACAGTCTGAAGAAATCCAACCAAGTAAAAGAGAGAAGGGAGAAAAGTAGTTGAACAATTGCCCTTTGTATCACTGTATGAAATTATATACTGTAAATGAGTGGTAAAATCCAGGGGGTAAAAATATACAGGATTGAAAAAAGAAAAAAAGAATCACTGAAGTGTTGGGGCTTTATGCCACCAAATTCAGACATTTCTTGAACCTTCTGGGTAGTTCTGATTTCAATCAACTATGTGTTTGCAAAATCTGTGGTCTGATCCACATGCAGAAATATTTCACTGAGCTAGGAAGTGACAAATCAAAATACAGGTCTGGTGCAACTCCTTCAGAAATTCATTTTGGAGCTCCCATGACAATAATGATGCTAATAAACTGGAAATTGCACAGATGAAGAGAAATAAAAGTTGGTTGCTGGCTTAAATTTTTATTTAGAAGATCTCAAAGCCCCTGAAGTGTGCAGGCACTGAGAGAATCATGGAATATATGATGCTGAATTCAAGACTAGTGAAGTGCAGATTAGGAAAGAGCTCCTTTATTAAAGTTTTCTGAAAAACAGGGTATTTTAGACTATGGATAACCTCACAGGAAACAAGCAGAACTGCAAAGCGTGGTGTCTACTGAGGACAAAGTAACAGCCTGGTGTAAGGGCAAACTCTCTGAGGTAACAGATCCACGCACAACTGTTCCTGTTCTTGATGAAAGGCAGGTTCACATGAGAGCGGGACGGCTGCTCAACGCACATTAAATGTGACAGGAACAAGCCCCGACAACAGCAGTTCTCATTTCCTACACGACCTCTAATACTGCAATTGCCTTATCCATTCAGCTCGGTTTCACGTACGCCTCCTTGTCCTCATGCCACTTTACTCTTACAACTATAACCTCTTCTATAAAATCAGGAATATATCTGCAGTTTCCCTCAAGTACAATTGACTGTAGCATTCCTTGAAACGCGAGAAAATTGGCTTTCCTTTCAGACCACACACATTTTTACACAAAAGCATTTCCAGCGCCGATTTCTGCTGCCATAGCCGTTTCGTAGCCAGAAGAATGGGCGCTTATTTAAAGTGTCAATAATAGAAAGTAATAAAAGCGTGACACATCCTGAGGCGCCGGGAGCTGCTCCTGCCGGAGAGCTGCGGAGGGAGCACGACCCTTTCCCGGGTTCTGCCGGTCACTGTCACACCATTATCGGATCAGCCCGGTCACCTCAGCTTTGCTGCTCGTTTAGTGCTGGGGGGTGGTGGTGAGCAGCGAGGATGCTGAGAGCTTTAGGTGTTTGAAACATTTTTTTTTTTTTTTTAATAATAACGTGCTGCAACTTCGGCTTGTAGAGACACCGCTCTGTTTCTTTCAACTAACACCTCGCTACGTGTTTTCAGCCCACCTCCATTAGAATTTTAACACCAAACCAATCCACAACAGAACCAAAACCAACCAAACAACCAAACCCCCCAACTGAGCTGTTTGAGCACGGAAAGCCTCCGTAGATACGCATGGATGACAGTTTTAAAACCAAGCATTAGTGGAACACAACACCGCTAAGTCTTATGTCGGTGGCTGGTCCTGCCAATCTAACTGCAGCTCGCAATCAAGGTGACTTAAGGGGAAAAACTTCCCCGCGGAGGGACAATCCCCCCATGCGGTCCGTGCCCGCACAGCGACGTTCCGCTCACACGGACAACCTCTTCACGCTCAGTGCCCTCAGAGGGACAATCCGCTCACACGGACAGTCCCCTCACCGGACAACCCCTTCACAGACTCAGCGCCCTCAGAGGGACAATCTCCTCACAGGCTCGGTGCCCGCAAAGGGACAGTTCCCCCACAGCGCAACCCCTTTCCGGGCACGGTCCCCTCACACGCAGC
>VZRM01000248.1:429467-478694 GCA_013397955.1 Grantiella picta | reverse complement strand
GAGGCGGGATGTTGGGAGGCTGCGGGGGCTGCGGGGCTCTGCCCCCGCCCTGGCACCGCGGAGCCGCTGCGGGCGCGGCCGCCGCTCGTCGCGGCCGCCGCTGGTCACGCTTGTCACCCGGGACCAGGCTGTGCTTTCGCATCGTATTTCATGTCTGTCGTATTGCCGGGGAAACTTCCCCAGCCCGATACAACTTCGAGCAAAAAGGCAAAACAAAAAAGCCCGAGCCATTTCGTTTAATGTTACAGCCGCTGGAAAGCACAGCCCGGCAAGTTCCTCTTAAAATATAATTGCAACATCACTCCTTTAGAGGAAGCGAGACCTGGAACATAGGACCGCAGGGAAAGCACTTAATCTCTCCTTTTGTGTAACGTGGGAAAAGACTGGGCTTTTCTGTGCCGTGGGACCTCTCCGCTGGGAGGTTTAATGTCTTTTAAAGTATTCCGAGGCTTTTCGGAAAGATTTTAAGCGCAAATTGCTCCTGTAGGGCTCTAATCCGGCGAATTCGAAATGAGGTTGGGTATTGGAAGAGTCTGCCGTGCTGTTTTTCTGTCATTTTGGATGGAAAACGCAAATGAAACCCCACTAGTATTGGACGTGGCTGGTCTGCAATTGGGGTGTATTCACTCGCCAGCCGATGGTTCTGACACCCCTTTCTGAAACTTGTGTGCGCTTTCTTCTGCCTTCAGCTCGACTGACCTTGCTCAGCAGAATCCTTTGTATTATTGGTGCTTCCGAATCTTGTGTAACATCTGCCAGTGTTATAGGGATACATAATGTAGTTAGGGTTTTGGATGTCTGTCTTGCTTCCTGTTTGGGTTTTCTCAGATCTTTTCGAAACTCGGAGACTGAGATTAATGCTTTTCTTTTTTCCCCTCCTTCCAATTCAACAGATGCAGTTTATGTTGCTTTTTAGTCGCCAGGGGAAACTGAGACTCCAGAAGTGGTATGTCCCATTATCTGACAAAGAAAAGAAGAAAATCACAAGGGAACTTGTTCAAACAGTATTAGCCCGCAAACCGAAAATGTGCAGCTTCCTGGAATGGAGAGACCTGAAGATTGTCTACAAAAGGTGGTTCTGTCTCACTAACCTTGTAATTGCCATACATCACAAACGGTGTATTAAGTAGAAAGAAAATAATGAAGGTTGTTTTTGTTTTGTTGGGTTTTTTTCTTTTTCTCTTCCCTCTGGTGGTTACAGAGAAAACTGACTTTTCCCTTGAATCTAATTTGATAACCAAGCAGGAATCATTCATGTGTGGGGAATCACTCATGCATTTAGAAATATACTGAAGAAAAGAATTGAGCTTTCCTCCTACTTTTCATAAGGAGTGGCAGTTCTTCTTGGTACTCTCCTTGGGTTTGCACAGTGCATACATGCTTCATATTTGTACACATTTCAGATTTAATAAGTGCTAAAAGTTTTATAAATATTTACCTCAAGCTGTGGCTTAATAAATCACCTCAAAATGTAACTTTTATTTAAAGGCTCATAGAAATAAGGAGATAATTTTTCGAAGTACCTGGTTTGGTTTTTTGAATTTATTTTTTTGTTATAAGTACAAAAAGGGATTTTTCAAAATTGAAGAAATCGTGACTAGCTTTCTTTTGGTGGAAGTACTGTATAATTTTCTTTGCGATAATTTCATTTTTCAATTGTTCCCTAACCTTTCTAGGAGTATTTGGCAATTGTTTTTTAGCTTTATGATCATCTTTAGAATGCATCCCAGTGTAGTGGTGTGAACATAATTTTTCTCCAGAAATAGCAGTAATTTTCCTCCCGATGTGGTAGGCTGCATCTCTTGCAGCTAAAGCTGGTGCTACAAAGCCTTGAGTTATCTCTCTTCCATAGTTAGTTGTAAACTTCAGAAGGTTTATGCATTCTTGTTTTCCCTTGGAGATCGTAGATAATTTGTGCCCTACAGTAAATATTGTTGTATTCCCTGTAGATAGGACAGAAAGAACTGGACCAGAAATGAGGAGTTTGTAACTCTTTTCCAGGAAAACAAATGGGTAGTATCAAATATATTCAGATGTTTTAAGTCCTAGTCTCATACTGGTTTGTGTAAATACATGCATGTGAGTATTGCTGTTCTGTTTTATGCACGTAGTTCAACACGAGGAGGAAAGGGGAGAAACAATGTATGAAAGTATACACGGTTTCTTCTTCTGCTTCTTGATTTCCTCACAAAACTTCTTGGACATGTATGTAGACAAACTTGATCAAGTACTCGCTGTGCCTCCTTAAGTGATAATGCCTGCAAGTGCTAGTTCAGCTGTGCATTCATGGGACTAAATCAGAAAAATGATGCATGAGTTAGCCAGTTTGCTCCCTTTCTTGCCCAGTCTTGAACAGCAGTAGCTGTTCCGGGGGATGATTCCACACAGCTGCTTTCCTTCCCTGTTTATTCCTGTTAACAACTACTTGCCGTGTCCTTTTGTGCCTAGGGAGCTGGTGGAAATTTGGGTAGAACTGTTTGAGTTGCTCAACGTTGTGGTGTTCTTGCATCTCAGTAGTGTGTTGTGGGTCCTGTGGTCAAGGAGAATGGGGGAAGTTGCTGGGAGATGTCTATGTCTGGCTAAAAATGGTCTAAATACTGCAGTCTGTCTGCTGGACTGCTGGTGTGCACAGCTGACTGCAGTAGCTTATTTCACTCTCTGCAGACCAGTCTGGCATAGAGAGGCTGTGAAACTGCTAAAGATGAGCTTGTACTAAGATAATGAACATCTCAACTTATTTTTTTTACTAAAACATCACCAGAAGGACTAGGTATAAAAGGTGATAGTTTAAATTTCTGTATTTGATAACACTAACAGCTCTTAGATTTGTGGGACTTGTTCCAGTCATCTTACTGTAATTAAAGATGAATACCAACTAGTATGGTTTCTTTGTAAAGGGTGACTTTTTGTATCTGAAGAGGTGGTGGCTAAAAGAGAAGCACACCTGAAGGAACTTCATGGTTTGCAAAATTGCAAAAGGTGCTCCCAGTTCCTCTTCAGCATCTCTAGCGGATCTCTGCTAAGATTTGTTCTTGTCTGATCTATTGCTGGGAACGATCTGAACCTGCTGGTGCAAATGTTTTTCAATATGTTATAAAAGTATGTGCATATTGCTATTATGAGTCTTAAAGTACTGAAATTTAAGTGCTGTTTTTGGTTTTAGAGTGTTTTTGTTGTCCACATGTAGGAGAATTGAAGCTAGGTATTGCAGCTCAAAGAATGGTTGGCATTATTAGAAATATATTCAAGGGTCTCATTATTGTCCCTTTTTGCAAGAACACAATGAACTCAAATGCAAAGTTGGCAAGACAGTAGCTTTAGCTTCCTTATGATACTTAACATTTATTAAGACTGCTGGACTATTTTGATTAGCCTCCTTAGCTCTGTAGCACTTCATCTTTGTAGGATATTTTCTGAATCTTCAAGGAAATAGATCTTAAAATTCATCTGAGTGTGTGTGATGTGACTTTTATTTCCCTCTGGTTTCATACATGTAACACTGATAATAGTTGCAACATAGCCTCAGTCATTGCCACCTTAAATTTCCTTTCCTTCAGCACCACAAAGCACAGACAGAAAGGTGCCCAGCTTTTGTCATGGTTCGTGAATTGGCTTATATGTATTCTGTAGCTGGTTGGGAAGATAGTTTTTTCAGTCTGATAGACACCAGAAGATTAAAAAAAGGATGTGAGCTTCTAACTTCAAGAAGCATGGAGATTTGAAGTGACTTGCTGGGAAAATAAAAAATTAAATATGGGAAGCCAGCAATGATTGCATGTTCTGAAAAGAGAGGGGGAGTTATCTGCAGACAGCTGATTAGAAACGTAACAAACACGATTAATGTGTTTGCTCTTCGCATTCTATAATTTGAAAAGTAACATAGTGGTTTTGGAGCATATAGGGTAGAAGTTCATGTAGCTTTCCCCCGTGCCAGAAAAAATGTGTTAAATGTTCAAATTTCTAATTTTACTAAAAAAAGGAGCTTAGGATGTAATTTTTTTTTTTTGAAGACTTTTGTTCACTATTCTAGCTTCTGGCAGTATGAGTTATTTTCATTGTGTGGTATATTGCAGTGAACATCAGAACTTGGAGAGTAACTGATTTGGTATAAATTCTGTTTTGTTAGCATTTGGTTAACTGCGTTTATGGGACTTAGTTATTGCTGATTAGTTATTTGATTAAGGATTGTGGATTTGCTTTTATGTGTCCATTTGGAAATGTATTTAGAATATGATATTATGAAACTACCATAGCTTTTGCTGTTCTTGTTGTGGTAATTGTTGCTTACTTTTGCCCAACATAACCATAATCAGAGATTATGTTAAAGACAGCAGAATAAGTTTTAAAACTTTCTACCCTCCCTCCACTTAAAGAAGAAATGAAAGAGCCCATTGTGCAGATACTGTACCTTTTAAAGTATTGTGAACTGAAGTTACAGCCTTGTGGCCAGTGGGATGTGCCCAGCTGTTGGCATGATCCCTGTTTTTCCTTATGTATAACTTAGCAGCCAGCTGTACCTGTTAAAAGTATTACTATGGTGTTGTTCAGGTAGCTTTGTAAAACTGGCTGAATGCAATGATTACAGTGAATTAGATACTTGAGCTTGATAATTTTAAATAGATCAGGTCTTCGTACAGGGTTTTAGTTTGTGTGACACTAGGAAGACCTCAGTATCAAGAATCAGCAGCTTTTTCTTAAAGAATTAACAATATCAAATTTTTGTTCATTTTGAAACTGCTGGGGGCTGTAGCCCTGCTGAAATAAGAAATTGGAAAAGTTCTTCATTTTGGTAGACTCTGTCCTGGAGTCTCAGAAATTCATGTTTTATTAAAGAAATGTGTAAAGTTTTGGGATGAGAAAAAAAATCTTTTGTCAAGCACAAATTATTAGTGGTCCCAGTTTTTGTTGGGTCAGCTATCACCAAACCACAAATTATCAGGCTTCCTTAAGAGCTTGTCTGCCTCCTGGTTGTCATTTACAGTTCAGTTCTGTTCGTGCCAAACTTTGTAAGCTTAAAACTTCTGCAGTTAAGATCTACATGCAAAGTGACTTACATGCTGACAGACTTATGGCTTGTTTGCAGGTTTACCTGGTGACAAACTTCCAGGGATCACTTCAAGCAGGTGTTCTCTCATCTAGAAAGAGAACACAACTGAGCTGGTAGGATTTGCAAGTTGTGCTCTGCCCACAGTGACCTGATCTCTCAGCAGAGTTACTGAACCAAGCTGTGAGAGCAGAAGAGGAGAACTCTGCTGAGGCATTGCCTACCTGTTTTGAGGCTTCCCATTACTGAATTACAACAACTCTTGGGGGGGAGAGGCATGAATTTGTTTCCTATCAAAAAAAAATCCTGAGGCCATCTGTCTGAAGGCAGGAATTTGCATAAGTATTCATACCCGCTGTGTTACCTTTTTGTTCTTTAATCCTGTATTACATTTTTAGATGATTTTGTCCAAACTGGTTTTGGTCTCTCTGATTGTGATCCCCTTTCTGATAAGTGGAGGATATTTATCATAAAATATTTTCCTAAATGAGGGTAAGCAACTGAGTTAACTCTGAAGATTATTTAAATAATATTTAGTGAGATAAAAAAAGTCCGCAATTGCAATAGGAATAAAAAAGGCAAAATGTTTCCTACAGACTGCACTTCATTTACTTTTGTGTGTATATTTTTCTGTCAGGGTTTGCCTTTTCACTGGGTGCATATGAAAGACAGGTTGCTGTCAGGCTCCTTAGGAAGAAACTGTTTCTGCAGAGCAGAAATCTTTCTAAGTCCAAGTAGAGTAATCTACTCGTTTTTGTGTGGACTCTGTACATGTAAACTTCTACACTTGGCAAAGCTTCCAGCGTCTGCTGTGGATTGTAAGTGGACATGTTTTTTTCTGAAGCCCTGGCCTTCAGGGGAAAAAAAATTATAATAAACTATTGCCCCTGAGAATTTGGATCTGAAGCATTCCTTTGTAGTATGCTCATCCTCTTTGGTATGACTTGTTCAACCATTTGCCATTTAGGCTTATTAAATCTGCATTTCTTTTCTTTTGTTAAGTAGTGTTCCATTAGTCATGGTTGCTACTTAAGAAAGAAATACAAAAATATTCTCTGCCTATAATAATAGATATCCAGGCCTCCATTTTGCATTGATACCCACTAAGTAGTTTTTGTTTCTTGGTCTTATTTCTCCAGAACTGCAGTTGGCAGAGCTTGAATGTGCAGTCTGCTTGCTAGCTGCCAAATACGGTCTTTTGAAAGTATGTTACGTTCTCTTTTAAATGAGGACACTGAGAGCAGACCATTTTCTGGGAAAGTATTTTATGTTGGTCTTCATCTCTCCCATCCTCCCTTCTTTTTCCATAAAATAGTTTTGTACATCAAGGGAGACTCTTAAGTACTAGGGGTGCACAGAGGGACTGTCCCATGTGGATAAACTTAAAATATTTGAGTCAAATTTGATTTGATAAGGTGTGCTGGTATGTGGTTCAACTTGTGTTTAAGCACTGTAAGGAAACAGTTTAGCTGCACTTCATCCTAATCAGTGCTGTTCATCTGAAGGTGATGGAAGCTTTTGTTTAGACGGATTTGGCCTGAGTGCCAGTGATTATTGTAAATGTCAAATAATGTGTCAATGCTTTTTTTTGCGACAATGAAATACAATAATATGGAGCTTGTCTTAAAAATTCCTCAGTTGGCTTGAAAACATGTTTTTTCTTTATAATACTTCTTTCCAATACTTTAAAATAGACTATTTTTAAAGTAGTTTAGGTTTCTTGCACAGATTGAATCTTGCAAGCTACTACGACTGTAAATGTCCTTGAAAAATTAGTGAGGCATAAACAGAACAGTGTAAAATCAAAAGAGCTGTGCTCAGATAGGTCTTCTGATGAGCTGATGAATCCCTGTGGTGAAGAGATGAAAGAGCGAGAGAACAAAGGTGTTGTCCTTCAATGGAGGTATCTTCCTCTCTTTCCCCATCATGTTTTGTGGTAGGATAGGCAGTAATATTTTATAGTAGTTTAAAGGTTTCGTATAAAAGCTCTTCTGATTAATCATTCATGTTGAAGCTGTAGCAGTTTGATTCAGAGCAGAGTGGGAGAAGGGGGACGTTTTCAGATCGTAAACGGTACTGGATGAGTGTCTAGGAGACGAGTTTGAACATACCTGAAAATACAGTGGGTTTTTTAAAGGACTTCTAGCCAAAACCTCTGACAAGTCCTAGCTGATAAAAATATGTAATGTTTAAAAGCTGCGTGGATTTCTCTGTATGGGAAACAAATATGCACCTTAAACTTGGCATTCACATCTGAATGACTTCTTTTTCGATTGGGCTGGCTACTCAGAGTGCTTAATGTGGCCAGTTGTCCCCTCTAGAGAGGCAAACAAAACCTGTTTCTGGTTTATGTAAATTAGCAGTTTCAACAGGTGGTACTTGAAATCTGGTTTGTGCCTTGTGTGAATGAAAAGCATATGGTTTTGGCACGTTAGAAAAGACTAAATGGGGTTTTCATCTTTCATTCGTGCTTTGTTTTTTTATCAGCTTTTTTTAAAGATGACTTGAACAAATGTGTGGTAGAGCACAGTAGAATTGGCTGGTCTTTTTCTTAAAGTGGAACTCAATAATTTCTGAAGTTAAGAATTCCATGTTTTCCAAGATGGAAGTGGATTGCTAGAAACAATTTGATGGCCTCTCATCAGTCTGATGCCAGGACAGTTAGGGATTAAGTTACTGACTTAGTAGTAATTGGGCTATATAATATCAGTGTTGGTTTTGGAGTTTTTTGAATCTTTTTGATTCTCTATAAAGACTAAACTCTAATTGCTAATTCAATTTATCTTTCTTGAGGCATTTTCTATGGTTTTCAATATCGGTGTGTAGCTTATATGATAAAAGTTTAATATTGAATGAATTGATTAGCATACTGGTATATGGATGTTACAGAGAGTAGAGAAAATATCTCATAACTCTCCCAGGATGCCACAGAATCAAATAAATTTAGTTTTCCCACCACTTCTTTGGCTATTTTACTTCTGTCAGCTAAAGGATGGCAAAGAGTGAAGTCATGCTTGTCTTGGAATCATATCTCTTCTGTACATGTATGTGTCTTCTTCTCTTTCAGCCATTCTTTGGTAGGACTTGCTTGACTGTGATTTGGAGTAACAATATGCTGAACTTGAGTATGGAGGAGAGCTGAGAATGTGATACTCCTCAAGTGCATTCATTTTGCTTGTGCTCATGTGCTAACATCAGGATAATTTGTTATTACAGATATGCAAGCCTTTATTTCTGCTGTGCTATTGAAGATCAGGACAATGAACTAATAACTCTGGAAATAATTCATCGCTATGTAGAACTTCTGGACAAGTATTTTGGCAGTGTGAGTTAGTTTCTTTCTATTTTGTCATTTTGTTTTATGCCCACAGCACTTTTACAAGAACATAACCAACTAGTAATTGCAAAGGTGCATTTAATACATTTTGTGTGGCTTACTTGGCCAAACTAAACCAATAGTTGCCTCTATAACTGTTGAAATACAAAATTAAATTATTGATTTGGGAGAAGAACTGTTACTAATCTGGTATTAATTGCCTGTATTCATTTCGGTTGGGGTCAGATAAAGCCTTACTGTGAGCAGGAAACTTTTGTTTTCCCTGGCACTGCTATAGTGTGAGCACTTCTTACGTCTGCTTCCAAAAGAGGCAGTTGGTTGTGGAGTAGCAGAAACGGTAAGGAGAAAGACAGACATCTGCTTACCCAGACAGCAAACACAAACTGCTGTAGTAGTGTCCATGAGCACTCCTAGAAAAACTGCTGCTTGTTCTGCCTTCCTTTGTAGTCCTTCTGACTGTGGGATGCCCAGACTGAACAAGAAATTTGAGACTATTCGTTTTCATATCTTTCTGTGAGATTGTGTGAGCTGCTTTTGGATACTGCAGGCAAGAAGAGAACTTTTATAGGGATACTTTCTTGCCTCTTGAAGAGCCATGTCTTACAGACTGCTGTGAATTGAACCCTTTTTAACAATGAAAGCATTTTTCAGAGGTTGCTGTAGTTGCAAGCAAAAAACACGATGGGTTTTTTTTCCTCCAAGGACTGATTTTTATTGTTGCCCCGTTCCTTAGGAGGTTATAGCCTTAGGCTAATGTCTTGATTTGGTTAAGTTTGGTGAAGCTGTGAACTAATTAAGTTTTGTGAGAGGATACACCTCAAGTGAGAGTATCCTCCCACTTTGCAATAATTCTTGATGTTCTTTTTAGGTATGTGAACTTGATATCATCTTCAATTTTGAAAAAGCCTATTTCATTCTGGATGAGTTCCTTTTAGGAGGGGAAGTTCAGGAGACTTCCAAGAAAAATGTTCTTAAAGCCATTGAACAAGCAGATCTTTTACAGGAGGTAAGCAAATCAAACTTCTCTGGCCAAAGTGTCAGCATGGTAGGCTGTGACTCAAAAGCCTCCTGTTCCTCTAAGCTTCTAGAAGGTACTTTTTAGCATGCTTAGCATGTAGTTTCTAACTAGTTGTCCTAATCTGCTGTTTTTGTCTGGCTTGGCATGTGTATGTTGTAACCTACTGCGACTTTGTGTTCTGCTAGTAAATGCAAGTGGCTGTTTTATGTTTATACCTAGATAATTGTAGTTCATGCCAATTTAACTTAGTGTTGTTCATGTGTCTTTCATTTCTTCTTTTTATTAACCATTAGTTTTTTTGTTATACCTGATGCATGTTCACTTCTTTACTGTTTCATTGCTGAAATCCAGAAGCTAGACTCTCTTCTTTGAGACTCATTCAGGTATAGTTCTAATTAGTTCTTAGACCTGCTTTTCTGCTATAGGTTGCTTACTGTGGACCATGTCTAAGCTGACAATGCAGTAATAGTAGTGCCATAGAAACACACAGAATAAAGTACTGTTTTTTCACTTTGAATGTTTTTGCTATTTGTTATTACTGTTGAAGGATGACAGATTGCATGTCTATGATTTTTTTTAAAAACAGTTGATGTGAAGAGGTTCCATTGTATAGAAAAACTTAATTTCTCCGCATTTCTCCATCCTGTGCTGGTTATTTTGGATTTATTTGATTTTGTTTGACTTTTTTTTTTTCTTTTTTTTTTTTATTGAAGTGTAGATTGTTAAGGTCCTTGAGTGTCTAAATGGAAATCAAAAAATTCTGATTTGCTGGGGAAGTCATCAGTCTTGATTGCAAGTCAGTGGAACATGTGGTTTAACAGGGATGGTACACCTTTATTTTATAAAGTGCATTGAGGATTTTTGCCCAGATTCTATATAGATCCAACTTGCTCTGTTTTTTCCCCTGTATGAACCTTCAATTTGTTATTTTGTCCTGTGAATTAATTGCTCAGTTCTCAATTTTCTACAAGCCTTTTGCATTCCACTTGGTAGTCTTTTGTTGGATGTGATATTAGGATGGGGAAACACATGGTGTTCTTTAGCTTTGTAGCTGTGTTTGTAATCCCTTCAGAGTACAGGCAGATCCACTGCACGTTCAAGTTCTTGTCGTGAACGAGGTCAGCCATTACACAAAGATTTGCTACCCCATTTTTCTGGAAAGGAAATCCATGCACTTCTTATGTTCTGATTCAATTTTTTTTAAGCACTTCTTTAGTCTTTGAAGGAGTTATCTTAACAAGAAGTCCTGTTGCAGTTTACAAAGAAGGGAGAAAAATAATCTGTTTTTTCTCCTAAAATCTTTTGCTTTTTCTGTAAAACCAGACATAGCAGATTACTTATATATTCCAGTTTGTCTCTTGCCAATGCAGTTAATTGTACATAAAGTAGAATTACTATATTGTTATTGTTATTCTTTTTGAATTTTATTTTCACTATTTTTGTAGGGCTGTTCTAAAGAAAAAATGTATTCTATTTCTAGGAATTCATTACTGATTTTTCTTTCCAAGTAATGAACATTCTCTTTTTACAGAGACTATAATTTCATATTAATGTAACTTCAAGTTAAAAATTCTATGCAAAAAGAAATACCACTTTTTCAATGTGAGACTTTTCCCTACCCCTGGTAGCTCTACGCTGATTATTCTTCCTCTCCAAATCGCTAGGAGATTTTCTGTTGTCAAGGTTTATTAAATAAGTTCTGATTAAATTGAAATGTAACAGTTTATCACAGCACCACTGGAGTCCCGTGTTGGACTTCAATATTTCTCATTCTTAATTGTATTATATTGGCTAATCAAGTATAAAATACTCCATATATCTGATTTGTAGTTTATAAACCCTGTAAAAGTCCGGGTTCATATTTAAATTGAGCTTCCAATAAATTTGGACTCTTCCTGCAGAAGTTTTTTTTTTATCAATTGCTGCTACGTAAATCCTGAGTTTGATGAACAGAGAATTGTTAAAATAACAGTTTCCCACATCTGAAGAATTCTTGGTGCTTTGTGTTAATATCTGCTTCCCAGAATACTTCAAAACCACCAGAACTAAACATGGTGTGATTCCAAACGCAAAATATATTTCTAGCAGGGTTGTAGTGTGTTTGTTTTCGGCCATATCAGATTTTAATTATATGCGACAAAGTGACTTTTATTTGGCTCTGAATGCTCATATTGCCAAATATATATATATGTATGTATGTACATATACACACACACCTATATGTAGTTGAATAAACAATATTCTTGACTGAATGCACATCAGTAGTAATTAGTAATGCGACATGCATTGGTGGATGGAGTACCTTAAAGATGAAGAGCTGTACAGAATACTTACACACACAAAAAAATTTCAGGTACATTAAGTGACTACTTGTGTAATGTTAAGAGGAATATGCAGAGCACAAATTGCAGAGTGATCAGTTCTTAATAGCCTTGCCTACTTGTATTTTGCGTGGAGGTTTTCCAGGATGTACCTCTGTCTGAGCACCTGCTTCACTTTGTCCATAAGTTATTGGTGCTTTGAGGTCCCTTTACTAACTGCTACAGTTTGTGTGACTGAAACACACTAACTTTTTAAACCCTTCCCACCTTCACATTCTTGTTAGTTCTTCCAGGACATGCTTAGTTCAAATATTCATTCCCTAACCCCTCCCCAGTATTTGTTACCATCTGATAACTTATCAACTGTCAGTTGTCAATACTGTCAGTGGTACCCAGATGAATGGTAGTGAAAGGTAATTAACTCCAGTGCTTCCATACTTCTGGTCACTCTATTCTAGAAATGCTTCTGTTCAAAAGAACGCTGTTATATGTCGCTGATAATTTTATATCTTGTTTGCTAGAGAGTTTTTAAATATGTAACTAGCGTTTATAAAGGCATGCACTGCTGAAAAGGTGGTTTTTCCTTCTGTGAACAACTCAATTACACTTTACAGAGAAAGGAATTGGCAGATGCAGTGTGCTGTTGCATGAGTTTAATATGTACATTGGACATGTAGAATAGCTAAAAGATAAACCTGTGCATGATTTTGTGATACTTGAGTTTTTTAAGGCATAAAGGAACATCAGCAATAGATGTTCTGTACAAAAGAGGGGATATGATTTATTTCCCTGAAAAGTCTGCTTGCGATGGTTTTATTTGATGACTTGAGTAATTCAGTATGGTGCTTGGAAGTTTTTGGTTATTCACTGTGCTAAAATGCTAAAATCAAGGAGTTAGTAATTCTAATACTTGAACCAAGCAGTCAGTGTATATTTTAAAGCAAATCTGTACAGACTCTCTCATCTTCATTTGAAGTAAGAAAAATTTCCTAAACATTGGCTATGAATGAAAATGGTTTTTGTTGATTATCCTACGTTAATTTCAGAAAAGTATTTTTGAAATTTTCCCCATTTTGTCCACCACTATTCTTTTGTAGGATGTTCGTGTATTTTTTTTAGTATTTGATTGCAGAACATCTAAATACTTACCTCTTAAAAATATATTTTTTTAATATAAACAAAAAGGCCAGTGAGTCTGTCCAAAAATCACACTTACTTGTTTCTGTCACTACTTCAGTAGTGATAAAAAAACTAAAAGCTATGTGATTGTGGTTTTTTTTTCCTTAGGCTCATGTAGTTTGGCCTCAGGCAGTATTTACTAGTCCTTTCACATGAAGAATAAGAGATAACCTATCAATTAACCTTATTTTCTTTACTATTTCAAACCCCTGCCTCATCCTATATCCAGAAGGGTACCAAAATTCATGTTGGCTGCTTATATTGGCTGACTTTCCTTAGATGCTTAGGGTTGCTGTATAGATTTAAGCTGTTGGTTTTAGAATGAGAATCTTTGGAAATGAAAGTCTGGTGAATTTCCTGCATATCCCATGAGAATTTTCCTTTGGAGATGAAATGTGCTTATTGGAAACCATAGGTTGAAGGGTATGCATCACAGTAGGTACTAGGTTGTCTTTGAGCTATACCAAAATTCCTTCTTTTTGTCATCAGCACGGGCAAAAGAAAATTCTGATATTTAAGCCTCCAGTGGGTGGGTGCATAAGGGATTTTTTTTTTTTCTGGTTTAGGGAACAGCCTTTGTAAGCACCTTTTTCTTACCATTTTCCTGAAAAATTTACTATAATGATTGCAATTAATGCAGTCTTCTCTTAATGCTCTCTCTTAAATATAGACTGTTGAAATAGACTGCCTTCCTAAGTTGGCAGTGACATTATTTGCCTTGGCTGTACCTGTGTTCCTCTGAATGTGAAACAAAAATGAATAATGGAATCTTCATTATCGTGGAGATCCAGCTGCCTCGATTGCCATCTGTTCTTCACGTGTAATTTCCATCTCAGTTTCAGGTGGTCAGCTGAGTTGATCAGTGCAGTTCTTAAGGCATGTATCTGCTTGATTTTAGGCACAGATAATGATCTACAGTTACATTTTAGAATATATATATATATATATGTCTATATGGGGACCTATGAGAGTTACTGTAATTGAGAAACGATAGATTTTTAGTTCATTATTTTATGGACTTGGAATCCCTCCCAACTCACAGAAGAACAAATTGTAGTGTTTTGCTATCTGATGCTTTTCTAAAATGCATTTCAGAACTCAGTCTCTGAAGATGTTGTATTTATAGAAGAAAGGGGTCATGGTGCTATTAGTGCTTGCCACTCTCCATCATACTCAAAAAGTCATGGCAGTCAGATGCAGTCCCAGCTGACTGGGAAAAGGGAAGCTTTGTACCCATTTCTAAAAGGGGTAGAAAGCAGGACTCTGGGAACTACCAACCTGTCAGCCTCACCACTATACCTGGGAAGGTCCTCCTAGAAGCTGTGCTAGGGCACATAAAGGACAGAGAGGTGATTTGGGATAGCCAGCACAGCTCCACCAAGGGCAGCCCAGTGGCCTTCTGTATAATGGAGTGACTACATCAGTGGGCAAGGCAAGGGCTACAGATGTCATTTATCTGAACACAGTTCCCCATAGCATTGTTCTCTCTAAACTCGAGGTGGATTTGATGAGTGGACAGTTACATCCAAAGGATAGTGGTCAATGGCTTGGTGTCCCGATGAATGTCAATGGCAAGTGGTGTTCCTCAGGGGTCAGTAATGGGACCAGTGCTGTTTAATGTCCTGATTAATGACAAAGAGGAATTGAGTGCACCCTCAATAAATTTGTAGCTGACACCAAGCTGAGTGGTGCAGTTGACAGACATGAAGGATGGGATGCCATCCAGAGGGACCTGGCCAAAGCTGTGAAGTGTGTCCATAGGAATCTCATAAAGTTCAACGAGATCAAGTACAAGGTACTGCACCTTGGTCAGGGCAGTCCCTGGTACCTGTACAGGCTGGAGGGTGAACAGATCAAGTGTAGCTGAGAAGGACTTAGGGGTGCTGGTGCATGAGAGGCTGGACGTGACCTGGCAATGTGTGTTTGCAGCCCAGAAAGCCAATTGTACCCTGAGTTGCATCAATTGCAGGTGGAGGGAGGGGATTCTGCCCTTCTACCCTGCTCTCGTGAGACCCCGCCTGGAGTGCTGCATCCAGCTCCTAGGAACAAACCTCTAAAAAGGCTGTAAATTTAACAGTAGCAGACAGCTCTGTAAACCTTGATATTTTTGTATTTTTAATAGATAATATTAAACTGTTCTTCTTGCACTGTGGAGTAGGTTTTCCTGCAAATACTTAACAAATCATACTCCCATGTTTAAAGCAATAGGAAATAATAAGAAAATGAAGTAGAGATGAACCTGCATCTCTTTTTCCCAAGTAGTACTGGGGGAAGAGGAGGTTAGCACTTCCAGATTTAAATACCTTCTTGGAAAAGTAGCATTGAGCGCTTTGACCTCTTCCCATGCTCAGTCTGGTGGTTTTTTGTTTGGGTTGTTTTGTTTGTTTAAGTGTGTATACATGTAAGATGTGACTAATCCTATTACATTAAAAAAATCAAAAGAAATCAAAATGATAAGTTCTTAAGACTCAGTAAGTTGAGGAAGGAGTCTTCTCTCTAAGCGTTAAATATACATTCATTAAGCTTTGCAAATTGAAACATCAGAAAGTTTCAATTATAAGTAAGATAAATTAGCATAAGCAGTTCTTGCTGTCTCATAACTATTCAGTACCCTCTCTGATGTGAATTCCAATACTGATCAGTTCGCAAACTGGGAACTTGTAAAACTGTTGAGGGTATATTAACGATACACTGAACCTTTGGAGATAATAATTTTAATAATGGTGTATTTATTCTGTACGCTGAACTGGTAGATTCTTCTCCAGAGGCATTCTCCTGTCCTCAGCAGCAGAAGCACTGTGTCAGGGTGATGCAATGAAAATTTTAGCTCTGCTGCATATGCCATAGCTGTTTTCAGGAGTTTAGTCACGTGCTTCTCGTCAATAAACAGAGTAAATTCAATGAACAATAGCAGAAGGCTACTTGACAGTAAGAAGTATCTTATCTCCAAAATCAGGTACTCTTTCTGAATGCTCACATTAATCTGCATTTTAATAGAACAAGTTCATTGGATGTGGCAGAATGTTGAAAAGAGCAATGTTAATGTTTGGATCTTGAGATTGTAAGGAGAAAATTCCATTTTTACTCTGTTGTCTGAGATGATGTGTCATGTTGCAGTGCTACTACCCTTTCCTAGAATTTTCACTACCTGTGAAGATGGTTTTAGAGTGCCAGAGAATATTAGGTGAAGAGAATACGAATGTGCCCAGGAGGCATCCTGTTGTGTTTGGTTTTAGATTCTTATTTCTTTGTGGTCTTCTCTGTGTGTTGTACAGATGTTGGGCACATTGCTGCTATATGTTTCAGGGGGTTTATTTATTTATTTTTAAGAGGGAAGCTATATTTTTTGTTGCCAAGCTGTCTAGCAATGGTAGTAGTTCTGTTGGTGGATATCAAGATGTAATAAAAGTGTGTATATTAAATTTTATGCTAAAAATTTGATATTAAAAGGCAAAAAAAAGTGAAAAGACCTATTGTTCACAACTATTTGAGAATTCTAAGTATGTTTGATTAACAGATGGATTGATTTTGATTAAAGTGAAAATGTTGAACTTTTTGCACTAAGCAATATGACATGAAAGTGACTACTCAGCAAGTAACAATGGTGACTTAATAAATATGATTTTTGAATTGTTTAAATTACTTCAAGGATTATAGGTTGAATGAAACTTTTCTTCATGGAACAAATCTTAATATCAGTGTTAATAATAATGCTGTGTGACAGTTAATCACTGGATTAAATACATGTAAATTTGGTAGTGTCCTATTCTATTACACTCTCAATCTGTTCCAATAACAAACAACTGATCTTAAGTCTCTTTAAAAATAATAAAATCTTTGATTTAAATTTCCTTCAAGCCCAACTGAAGCTTTCTAAAGAACTCTCTACAACTTACTCTTTTAAGGTACTAATATCCTTTACCTGGTTGAGAAATGAAAAATAAACTTGAGAGTTTTTTTTAGTGCATCTGCTTGAAGTCTTTGAACAGATGTTTTCTACTGATGCATTTCTATTGTTCTCTTAACAGTGGCCTTTAGGAAGACCTATTAAAATTGTATTAACCTAAAAAATAGCAATAGCTGAAACAGATTTGAGTGAAATAACTGAATTTCCTTTTGTATATAGTTTAGAATATTTTAAAGTCTTATTTTACATGTAAATAAGTTGTACATGACTGGGTGGTTGTTGGGTTTTTGTTTGGGTTTTTTTTTTTAATTTAGTAGTTGGTATTACATTTTCACTGCTGCTTGATTTTGTTTGTAGAGCCAGAATGAAGACTGGGGAGGTTTGTCTGAGGATATCTTATGATTAGGAGCAATCTAAGGCATTAGCCCTTTTGACCCCATCTAAATGATTGGTAACTACCAAGTTTACCATTTTGGTGGCATGGATTAAATGGGTGCTATGCAAAGACTGCTGCACGTGTAATTAAGTCCTTGCAAGGGTAAACAGAAAATGGGTGATGGGCTTAACTTTCTGCAACACTTGCATGATGGTCTTTGAAGAGTGCTTTGAGTGTTTCCTTTTATTTTCCTTTTACGTACTAACCGCATCAACTTGAAATGTCTGACTTCTACTGACTTTCTTTGGTGTTGATAATAAAGTGGGATAATGCAAGTTAGAGAAATGGATACCAAAGCTAATAACTAAACAAATGTTTGGCTTTACTTACAATCAGCCCATGTAAACATGTATTTATTGGAAAATGAGCTGTTTACATCTGCTGTGCAAAGAAAATGGGCCCTAAAAAGGCTGGGTGCTGCTGCAATTGACTGTATATCAAATGCCGGATGCTGCATGACAGAACAAAGCTTATTTGCATATATAGTGCATTGCAACATATTTTTGTCCAGAGCATAAGTGGAATACATTGTGGCAGTCCTTCTAATAAAGGTAAGATTTTATTTTGCATAAAGCAAGTTTAAAACACATATGAAAATGATTTGCTGGAGAAAACTTAATTAGTCTGTTGCTTATTTGATATAATGATAAACAAGTAGTTCAGTAAACAAATTGGCTTTCGTAATGTGGAACTGTGGTAATATATCTTATTTCATATGCAGCTTTATAAATACCAGGATTTAGTTTCCAGATAAAAGAAAATAATTGTAGTAGGCAAAAATATTAGTAATGTGTTCAAAACCAAATTCACAGTTGGTGTATGGATAATTTTTACCATTTAAGAGTTTCCTAGTATATGATAAAGCCATTGATCTGTGTTGGGAAGAGGGGAGCAGCCGACAACCTGCTTGTGTATTAGACCTGAAGAATTAGGGCAGCCAACAAGTCATTTGTTGAAAACAAAATTTCCTGTATGAGCTTGGACATATTCTAAAACAACTGTAAGAAAAGCCTGTGTGCTCAAGCTTGATACTTTCCACATTTTTTCCCCAATTTTATTGCTTTTTCTCTGCTCTTCATGATAAACAAGTTCATGTACGATGAGTGTGATTCTCATGGTGAGGTTAGTATTTATATATACTGTGCCTGCAAAACTCTACTTGCGATTAGAACTTAAAAAAGCTACCTTTATTGTCCTTTTTTTTTTTTTTTTTTTTTTTTTTTTTTTGTGTCTTAGATGGCTACGAAGACCAATTCTGGCACATACAAGCTCAGGCTTAGAGAATTCTGTGTGATCCCAATTCACTAATATGTCCCTAGGTGAATTCTGTGTATGGGCATAGTTTTAGTCGAAGAAATGTGCTTTGTCCCCATTTAATAAAACACAGTGGCATTTTCTGATGTCGACTGAATGCTGCTTTTTGGCCTGTACTGTTCCCTGGAAGGAGTGAAGGAATAGTCTCTGGGTTCAGACATTAATTTGCAAGGTTGTCGTGGTTCCTCACGACAGGGTGAAATGGAGATGGCATCTGCTGGGATGAGTAGAGAGGGACAGATAGATGGTTGCATGTAATCAGAGATGGGAGATAGTTTGCCTGCAGTAAGGAGCTGCAGCTTGTATATAGGAATGAAGATCATCTGTGTTAAAGAAAGATCTCCTAAGGTAAAGGAGGTTGCTCTTGGTCAAGGGGAGGAGTTTGACTCACAGCTTTGGTGCTTGGATTAACCCGATATTTAACTAATAGGTTATACAACTTCAAATCACTTTAATCCTTTTTACTCTATGAGGCATAACCAAACCTGGAATGAGTAGAATTTGGGATTATTTGATGTCTGTTTTAGAGAGATTTGCTTGTATGTATTAGGGTTTCGAGTACTACGTGTTCCATGTGGCAATTGTAATAAACCACATATTCAGAAGTAGTCAGTTCCATAGAGTATGTGGTGAAAATTTTGGTAAGCCTTGTGTAATATTGAAAAAAACAGGTGAAATCTTTATATTGTCCATTCAAAATTGTACTGTGTAGAAATTCTGCCTTCTATTTGAGAGCATTTTACAGTGGTAAAGTCATGGTCGTGAGTTTTTATGGAGTTTCCTCACCACCCAAACCCATGGTGACAGTGACTCTTGTTGAGAGAGTTAGATCCATTCCTGCTGCCACCTTTGTGTTGTGTTGATCCACTTGCCCTGTGGTTTTGGAGCTCCTAGTTTGTTAACTAAAACTTGAGCTCATGCAGGGGAGCATGAGGGAAGTGCCAGGAGGAAGAAAGCAGTGGCATTGAAAAGGGAAGTAAAAAGCAGCTGCTTTTGTCAAGCCAGGACTTTTGCTAAAGCTAATAGTGCAGCTTAAATTACATCCTATTTTTAAAAGATCACAGTATCTAAGTGTTTTAAAAAGCCAATGTTCCACACATCTTGTCCTGACTCACTGTCTGCTCTGAACCCCCAAGTCCGATTGCACAGGTAGGTTCTAATTTACTTGTCATATGCTGCACCCCTGCTGTTGGCCTGAGTCATAGGAGTGTAGCAAGGAGCCTCAGCAGCAGCACTATTGACTTTCGTAATTTCCAGTTGTCTTTTCTCTCCCGCTTTCCTTTGTGCCAGGAAAGCTATTTATATGACCGTTCTAGAACTGGATTTCAGATCCATTTAAACTGATCCAATTCAAATTGCTCGTTTCTAAAAACATATAGTGAGCAGCTTTTCTTTTCCATGTTTGCAACTTGTGCCTGCAAACATTTGTCCAAACAATTACAAGAACGCAGAGTGCTGCAGGACCAGGAAAGAAGGGAGATGCTTAAATGCCATTGCCATGGAAGCTGAATAATATTGGACGTGACATGGCTTGTTGCAGCAGTATATTCTGGTCATCCCTTCAAAGGTACAGCCCTGCAGTTTAAGAAATGCTTCCTTAAGCAAAGGAGAATAAGTGATGTAAACCTGTATTTGCAGTGCTGGAAGAAATCACTAATGAATCCTTATGTGCGTAGCTTGGCAGTTTGCCAAACATACAGACACTGTCGGATTATCTGCTAAAGAACTCGGTGATTGTTAATAATTTTGGCTCTAACTTCACAAAACAAAGTATTCAGCTGTAATATGTGTTTAAAACATTTGTGTTATAGTTGTGGCGAGGTGGAGCCTCTGATGGATTCTTAGAACCACCCTTACTGCTAAAGGCTGGGCTGTCGATTGTTCCTGGCTCGCTGCGTAGCAACTGATTGGCACATGTGAAGCAGAGCCTCTCAGGGCGATTATCACCTCTGAGCTGGCAGATCAGAGGAGCAGCTGAGAGCAGGAAGCACCTACTATTATCCGGTTATAGTACACAAAGCTTCAACTGATCTCTCTGCTTGTGCTTTTGGGAGAGGCAGGCAGGCCTCTGCTGACCTTCTGTCATGCCCTTCTGCTCTGGGCTCTTGAGGTGGTGTTTTAGAGCCTAGGTCTGCATATGCTAGGACGTTTTGCTGAATAACAATTTGTAACAATGTCCTGAATTTACAGGGCAACTTGCTGTTTCATACTCTGGTTGAGAATTGTTTGAACCAGTTTGCATCAATCTTGAAGATTCTTTGTTTTCTCAGTATAGGAAGCTGCAGACAAGATCTTGACTAGGAGCTGGCATTGATGTAGGATGGTTCTTTTTGTTTGTTTGTTGAGGTTTTTTTGTTCTTTTTTTGTTCCTTTTTTGTTCTTTTTTTGTAAGAGCATCATAGTTAATACTTGTTTTTGAAGATGTTCAAGACCTTCTAAATGTTTCTAGGTTCTCTGAGAAAACACTTTGCTCTCCTTTGAAAGTAAAAATAGAATTTCCCAGTAAAAATGTCCTAGTGGGAATATTCAAGTCCAGGCTGGATGGGCCCTGAGCAGCCTGGTCTATTGGAAGGTGTCTCTGCCCATGGCACGCGGGTTGGAACTAAAAGATCTAAAAGATCCCTTCAACCCAAACCCTTCTAACTAATGGAAGTTTCTGAATAGTTAGCTAACCAAAGATTGGGAAACAGTTATTCGTGTTTTGAAATCCTTGAAAAGGCAAGTGAAAAGCAGCAATTTCCAAAAGCAGCTGTTCATTAAAAATATTTCCTAATAACGCTTCAGAAGCAGAATGTAAAAGCAATTGCTTCTGAAGCCTTGCTAAGGAAGTGCTTGTTAAATGTTCATCTCTTCCTACTGCAAAAACTTCATGTTTCTAAACAGAAACCCTCATCCTCTGCTCTTGATTTCCTCATAGTCTGCTTCTGTAGAATTCTTCCCAACTTCTGTATACTCCATGGTCCTGCATCTTGTCTGTTGTTCCAGCTAGGGTTTATTAGATGCTGAGTGAGGAAAAAAGCCAAGTCTTTATCAAAAGGTAGCATTTGTAAATTTTGTCTCCATGTTAACATGGGTTGCCTTCATAGGCTTTGTGCTGATTTTGACAGGAAAGAAGTTAAAACAATAACCTAAGCAAACTTTCCCCGAAGAAGTTGTCACGCCAAGCATTCATGAAGTCTGTCTCACTGCCGTGAGATGTCATTGGTAAAATGGCAGCACTGCAAACCACTGAACTTGAGACAGTTTCATGTAGACACAAATAATTTCTTTTCTCTCTTGCCTGAGGAAATAACACAGTTCTGTTGTCCGCTACAGACATAAAATACCTTAAATTGCAGCAAGAAAATAATTCAAGGTAGATGTTAGGCAAATTTTCCAGTGGTGATGATAATGTAGCATTTAAGTAGATTGCCTGGGGTGCAATAAAAAGGCATCACTGGATGCCTTTAATAGATGAAATATGTCTCAGGGAAGTTATAGGTATGCTGTTTGGGGGACTGGATTAAATGATGTCCCTTCTAATTTTATTTTGGCTATGATTTTTAATTAGTTTGGGTCATGACAGAGTTGGCTGAGAAAATGTCAGTTGGGTTGGACTGGCTAAATAGTTCTGTTTACTCAAATCAACTCTACCATTTTACTAATTTAAAAAACCTCCAGTGGCTAAGGCTGACAACTTCAGAGAGTATTAGTTGCTTTTAAAAATGAGTTGTAAACACAGATGTAATTCTGAAAAATATTAATTCTAGTAACTTTAAAACATTGCAATTCCATAATATGCAGCTTGTGTTGTATAGCTATTACTTTTCAGGCAATACTAGGATATAAGACCAATTGTTAAAGTCAGATAAATAGTTTACATCCAGATTTTTAAGTGATGATTTCTTAAGGTGGTATTTCATGTTAGTTTGCCATTATGTTGTGCTGTAAGGATACCATTGCCTCTTCCTTAGCTGCTAGATCAACTAATTTATAAACTCATTTGATCTAGACTGTTATCTTAGACAACATCTGAGCCTGTGAAGCTTGTCCTTGAAGTCTGCCCATTCCCACTGAAGGGAGGCAAGGTAGTGTAGATACTGATTGTGGAATTTGACAACTGTCCCTTCCCTACATTGTCTTTTCTGGTATTCAAACCAGCACGCCAACTGCTCTGGAGACAGTGGGTGGGGAACACAAAAAAAAGTCAGTCGTAGTTGAAACTTGTGAGATACTGTAGTTCTGTGATGACAGACAATTTGTCAAAATTTCATTTTCCTTTCAGTTTGTGGGGTGCCAGGCCTTCTGTGTGGGAAAGTCCTGGATATCCTTGTTGGGATACAGAGGCCTCACTGGAACTCCAGTGTTTTCCTTCTTCATAGTGCTGTGTTATCACTTCATATCTCTGTTACTGGTGTCTTCCATTTAATCCTTTAGTTTCACCTCCGTAAGGTCAGTTCATTACTGGTCTAGTTGCAGGTGGTGTTTACATGGCCTGTAAACTAAAAAGCCACCAGGAGTGAAATAACCACTTTTTTCCTATTGTCTGACAATCTATCTTGCTTTCTCAGTAAACAGTAGGTTTCTGTGAAGATGAGGCACTAATCCCGCAACAGTAATTTGAGTCAATCGTCTAATTTCATGTAACATGATTTAACATCAAAGACAGTGAATTCCTCAAGTTACAAACCATTGAAAATACAAACAGGGTGGGAAATAATCCCAGAGCTGTGTGGGACTGTGCAAGTTCGGAAAGTACTGAAAAGGTAACAAGTGGATAAACATGAAATGAACACTTCCATGGCCTTATTTGTTGATGTTTACAGTTATGTAAAGGCATACGTGGTCAGTGTTTCCAGGCTGAAGAGTGTGCTAAAGATTGTGTACACATATAATCCTTGAGTACAGCAACAGTGGGTTGTAATCAGCCTCATAAAACTGCCAGAAAATGAGCTGCTCTCATTCTTCTTTCTGTCCAGAGAGCTAATGTAAAATTAAGGAGAAATCTGTTATGAGATTTGACAGGCATTTCGGTGAAGACATGAACTTTGATGGCTGCACATTTCTAGTGGTGAACACTGGAAGACATGAGTTTTTTACAAGGAAGTGGGGAATCCTATGTATGCATATATTTCCCAGATAAAAATTGGGCATTTTAGATTATTACAGTATGCCTGTTCTTCAGTTGTCTTCATGAACAGTCACCTTTACTTACAGTGTAAGTAAAGCAGGAGCTTTCCATAAGGACCCCTCTGGGAATATTTGTCTGTGGAGGCTCCTGGAATTCTGAAGTCGGTACTTCTTTTTGGTCAAAACTCCTACTCCCTAATAACATACATTATCATCATGCAGTGCCTTTTCCAGTTAGTAATATGCCTCAGCGTTTTGTTTTTAATGTAGACTGATGCTTTTTACGTGTGCCGTATGAGAGGTGTTAAGTGTTAAATATCACGTTTGTAATTCTATATTATATACCAGGTTCTTTTGAATCCAAAAATTATAGCATGTGTCATAAAACTTATTTGAAACTGTCACAGAGTTATATAGGTGCTAGTATTTTGTGAACTACTAGATTTGGAGTTAGCTTGGTCAGAATAAGTCAGACTGCTGTGACATGATCTTCAGATGAGTGATACTGAAAAGCAGTATAAAAACTGTAAAGCTTCTAGGATATTTTGTTGTGCTTTTTTGTAATTTGAGAATGGAATTTAAAAACACAGAAACTTGGACATGCAAATAAACTGGGATGGCACAGATGAGACAGGTTTAGAAGTCCATGGGAACTCTCTCAATTCTGTTTTAAAACTTCTGTCATTCTGGGAAGTGGGATACTAAAACAGATTGAAGATTGTAATTGGTAAAGGATGAAGGCTAGAAACTGACATGCAGAGAGTTGAGTTTTATGTGTTTTCATCCCAGAAGACGTTTAGTGGGCCTGTATGGGGCTGATGCTCCTAAATTGCAGTTACTCCAATAAAATGTCATCTGTCTTCAGGGCGCTGGTTTTAATACAGAAAATAAGGTGTTGCTTTCTTTCTAGCTCATCTTTCAACAAATTGAATATTAGCATTCATGCTAATAAAACAGGATTGTATTGAGTTCAGCAGCATAATTCAAAAGCAAAGAAAAAATTTTGCCTGCTTCGAGAGGTGTATCCCTTTTTCTAAACAGACCCTCTTTCTACAAAATGTAATTTTTGTCACCAGTAATGCCACTGCTGTTCTACCCTGGCATAGTGCTACTCACAGATGTGTTCTGGAGGCCTGGTACCTCTAAATGTGTATTTTATTAGAGCAGATGTGGCGCGTGATGTCAGATGCCACTTAGCCCAGTGCCTCTTGCTGACAGTTAATGCCTGATGCAGAGACAGGAGTGGTGCAAGTAACAGGATGGTCCATCTCTGGAGCAGTATCTCTGCTTCAAATTTATTTTGGCTGAGAAGAAACTCTTAGCTTCTGTAAGAAAGTGTTTATGATGTGAAGTTGTTCTGTACGTTGATGGACACAGCATGCAAGTATGGGGGGGTAAAGTGATGATTCTCCCCACCACACTCCCACCCCCCCAGGAAATCTAGAGTAGTCAAAAATACAATATTGTATTTCTGTATCAAATGTCCTTTTAATATCAGAGATACAATAGTGGGATAATATTTTTGTTTTCTTGCATATCTGTCCACCTTTCTGTTGTGTATAAGAATATGTACATTTCTTTTGTAGCCACGTCATGAATACTTTAATGTACCAGTGTACTAAATGGCTTCATTCATCATGCATGCAGAATTTCAGAGGAGATAGACCTGTGACTTACTCATGACAGAACATTACCATCAGCTTGCTGAATCCAGTCATCTTGAATCTAATAGAATGCCACAATCATTCTCTGCTGTTGTACTTTCCTCTTCCCCCTCTGTTTTACAGTGTTGTCTCTTCGCATGTCTCATTTCAACAAAACTTGTGCTTGTTGGCATATGGTTTAACTTTTTTATTGTGTGTAAGCTTGAAGTCTTATGCTTAAAAGTTCTGTAGCATATTCTGAGCTAAACATCTATATACTGCAACACGTACCTATGCTGTAACATTACTCAACCCATGTTTATCTTTCAAATAGGTTGTGGTGGTATTTAAACATACACTTAAAGTCTGTAGGTGAACTCAAGACTTACAGAGAAAGTAGTGGAGTAGTATCATGTGAAATGTGTATCACACAAGTATTAAATGATGTTGAATGAAATTCTATGTAGACCATGCATCTTAATTAAAGGTGCAAATACCACTATCTCTTTCTGAAGACTGGCACAATAGTGTGACTGGCCTTACAAAAAGGAGGGAGGCAGAATTGGTTAGGTCAAAGAGAATGACAGGTAAATCTGAAATAAACATGTTTGTATTTAAATGTTCAGAACACTCCTGTGAGTAGTTTAACAGCTGCTCCAACTGAAAGAGAATAATATCATTGCTTTACATACGAATAATAGAATCATTAAGGTTGGAGAAGACCTCTAAGCTTATTGAGTCCAACCATTAATTGTTAGGGTTGGAAAGATCTAAGTCCATTAACAGTATACTTTGCAATATGCCTTCTTAAATTGGCATTTCCAGTTTTAACTGTGGGCTACCTTGTGTATTGGAGAACTGCCACAAGGGTGAATATAAGTGCATTCAATTGGAAAGTGGGCAGAGTGAGAGGGCATGTAATGTATCCTGTTTATAACCTAAAACCAATGCTGATTCTGAAAATTGTTTCCATGTAATTATCAAGGAGGCAGTTACTGAGATGAACCACAAACAATCTAGTTCTGTATGTGGTAATGTACTACCTTCCAAATGTTAAACTGACATAAAACTGGAAGATTTGGGGGATTAGAAAAAAGATTTGGATTGGATTTGCAGCATTCTGAAATCTTAGAAAACAAGATCATAGGAGTGGTTTTCCATTTCCAAGTTTGCCTTTTTTTCTGTAAGCCATTAACAATGTGTTTGGATGTCTGGTTAATGCTGCTTTAGCCTGCATTATTTCATGCCTGTTGGCTTAAAATGCTGTGCATTGAGCTGTAATGAGATGCTGTTTTTCTTGTTATCTGTATACAGCTGCTTGCTTCTAAATGACTAGGTAATGAATTAGCTTTTCTGGCATGTTTGAAATAAAGTATTGCATGCACTTTCGTCTCACGTGAATGACTTTTTTCCTCATCTGTGTTCTGATATTTCAATTTTGTGTTGTTTGCCTTGGGTGATTCTGAGCTGCAGGTAGTATATAACACTGCAGAATGTTTTACATAAGAATTGGATAAAATGTTTGACACTTACTAAAACAAATAATATGAACAAAACATAATATAATTCATTCTATTTGTTTCTTAAAAGTAATAATTGGTGAAGCTATTCCTCTAGCAAAAGACATTAGCCTTTAGGTGTTCCTTGAGATTATATTCTTGATGAGCACATAAGGAGGCATGTCTGCCTCAAGGTTACTGCTGTAGTAATAAAAAACCCAAAATATGACTAAGTTCTGTGAGTGATGTGTCTGTGGACAAATAGTTTATGTCCTTGAAACAGGTTGCTTTTAATGGTTAGCCAGTGACCTCGATTTACGTGAAGAAATTTAGTGTTTAAGTATATGCCTGCTGAAAATCATCTCAGACTTTGAATTGGCAGTGAATACAATAATATTAAACTGCTCTAAAAACAGTGGCAGCACTGCTGTGTATTTCTTCATAGCTATTAAGAACTCTGTTTTCAGGTAACTTTGTAAATATGCTGTTTCACCCCTGAGTAACTCTTAAATGTCCACTGCTGTCTAATCAATTTAAAATTGAAAAGTGGATTTATTACAAATACTTTGGAGACCATGAAATGCTTGAGGAGTTGTATTCTTTTAGAATGCTCTTGAGTTCTGGTGCCACAGTTAGTTAACAGTGTAGGATTTCTTGAGTAAAGTGCCTTAGGTTGGTGGATAGTGGAGGTGTGTGTCTTCTAGAATGAATGCAACAAAGTAATCCGGGAATATAATACAAAATGTTTTATATAAAATACTACAAAGCCATTTCTTCAATCAGTGCCCCCTTTTGGGGATTTGGTAGAATACACATGTAAATCTTTAATCCTGCCATCCTGTCTGGCTTTGTCAAGGTCACTGCAGCTTTAAGAATATTTAAATATTGCATCAGTGAGGGCAAAACACCCGCAAGTCACCACTACATCTTCAATACACCAAGTATCTTGTTTTCAAAATTAACTTGCCTTTTTATTGCAATTTCTTTTTTGCTGCTGGAATTTAGAAACCATTTTGAAATGCTCAGAGGTGGTCTGTTCCAATCTCTGACTTTTAAATGAAGTTGCCTTTAAAGTATCATAGCTTGTTTCTTCACTGCTCAATCACCTTAAATCATAGCTGAATGAGGATAGTCAACCTGGTAATTTTGTAATTTTGTGCCACATAGTCAAGGTTGATAGAGACAACATCCTGATGTTAATTGTGAGATTTGAGGTGTTTATTTTACCAACATTATTGTTCTAATAAATATTTGCAAAGTGGTTGAAAAATAATTTGTTAGCTGCCTTAACTGTTATCTGCCTTTTTTCCTGCTGCATGACATGTCTTGTTTTAGGATGCTAAAGTAAGTTTATTCATACTCTTGATATTAAGCTGTCTGTTTTCATACAGATGCAGTATCCCTTTCTATTTACTATGACATTGTTAATAGATATGGAAAAGGTCAGCCTAAAGTGTCCAGTTTATTTCTTTTCAGATGCTATGAAAATAATGAATACAAAACTGATGATAATTCTTTTGAATTTGGTATTAAAACAACATGCTCTGAGTCTTAAGGAAAGCTTCCTAAGCATAGAATTAACCTAAAACTTTATGCCTGGTGTGGAATAATAAAATTCTTGTCCTAGAAATTCCTCCCTCTCTGAAGGGGATCAACTTGACACCAGGCATGCCAAGGTTCCTTGACCTGGATTTATGAATTGAGCATAGGATCACTGAGGAGAAGGAAAAAAAAAAAGAAAAAGACTTCTTTATAAAGACCTTAAGGGATACTGTATCTTATTAGCATCAGCAGTTTCATTCATCCATTTATTTGTTCTTCCCTAACAGATTTTTGAGACCCTTGAAACAATTCACCACAAAAATCACTGACTCCATTGCAAGATCCTTCCCCATCCCTCCCCAGTTCCCATCTCTGTTACTTGGTTGTGATTTGTTCCCTGCTGGTAAATCTGAATTGTTTTATTTTTGTTACGCTTAAGGGCACTAAAATCTACCATCTATTCCTGTGAACCATGACAATCTAATTAACAGCTCTGTGAAGAGTGCAGCTAATACCATGTTTGCAAACTGCAGTAGTTCCATGTTTTCATGTCTTTTCAGCTTGCTTTTTCAATTCAGCATCTTCCATACTAACTCATGTAGAGCGCCACTCAATAGAATCACAGTGTTCATTTACTACTGTCTCAAATTTTCCCTCCATAGGAAGCAGAGACCCCACGTAGTGTACTTGAAGAAATTGGATTGACATAAATCTTCTCTTCAGCTGATGCCATCTCAGTGTTCCATACTGTAAATGTTCACTGCCTTCATTGTAATGTTTAGCTAATGGTGTAAGATGCTGTTTGTCAGTATTACTGTTTTGCTAAGCTGCTTCATTCAGGCCTACAAGAATTTTTTTTTTTTTTTAAAGGGAACAAGAAACCTAAGTTCACAATTTATAAATGAAAGGGAATTAGATTTAAATTGATTCAGTGTTTCCCTTCACTGCATTTATAGGAAAATTGCATTTGACTTCGATAAGTGTACTGTTTTTTATAAGCAAACTTGACTTCAGGAGATAATGTATTATGATATAAGCATAGCCTATCTAAATAAAAAGAAACTACACGGACAACTCCAAATATGAAATGTTACAGTGTAGAAATTGTGTTTATGCAACCAAAGAATTTGTTCATCTACATTTTAGTCACCACTCGTGATTATTCTGTGTATTTCAGTTGTTGCATAAAGATTGGAAATATCTGTTTACTACTGAATTCGTCATTATACCAAAGAATCCTGCCAGGATCTGCATATCAAACTGGTAAAAACTGTTAAGGTGATAACTGCTTTTTGCAAGAAAACTGGTCAACTCCGTAGACATGAAGGTGTATTTTAGTGTAGCTACCTTGAGCAAAACTGTGCAAGTTACTATACTCAAGAGGGAAAAAAGGAAAACGAAAAAAGGAAAACTAACCCAGACCAAATAAGGAAACTTTTTAGGTCTGATACTAGCTTGCTTTGACCATGAACATCAGAAAGGAGGTCAGCTTTCTAACTGAAGAGAGATGCATTATAATGAAAATCAGATACTTTGAAAGATGGGAAAGAAGAAGCTTTACAAAAGGGACCTTTCATTATTTTCTTTCAAAGTGTACCAATTAATTTGTATTTATTGGTGTTTTATAGTTACGCTTTATTGGGTGTATAGGTACCTTTAGGACACACTAAGTGTCAGTGTAATTTAACTGCTTTTCTTGATCAACACCTTACACATGTGCCACATCCCTTACATAACTCCTGTGTACAGCTGAACCAACTAATTTGCAGTGAGAGTTCCTAAACA
Source organism: Grantiella picta (assembly GCA_013397955.1). Taxonomy (NCBI): domain Eukaryota; kingdom Metazoa; phylum Chordata; class Aves; order Passeriformes; family Meliphagidae; genus Grantiella; species Grantiella picta. Next base: position 448,560 of record VZRM01000248.1, on the reverse strand, counting down.
TTAGATTTGTATAGTATATTCACTACAGATCATGTAAACTGATATCCAGTAATATTTTGAAACTTTGAGCAGACTTTCAGTAATTAAAAAATAAGCCTGTTTCACTTCAGGAAATGTGATCCATGTGTGGTTTTGAGGAGACAGTGGGAGTCTAGAGCTGGGAGTAGCCAAGATCTGTTGCCTGTCCCCACGGAGGGGGGATTGTCCCCTCCCTCCCCACCCAGACACCTCCCCCTAGGAATTTTGGCTTGTTCACCTGAGTAGTGCCATGTTTTCACAAAGCTTAGCTCTGGCAGTGCTGCTGGCAGCAGCACTTTTGTGGCCAGCTGGAGAGCAGGTTGAGTAGCTCCCAACCAGAGGAAAAGTGCAGCGTTGCCACTTCAAGGCCCCTGATCCAGACCCCAGCATGACTACCCGTGGCAGTAGAATGGCCAGCCAGGCTGGGCTGCGTGTGCCACTCCTGTGAGCTCAAGCCATGAGAATTTTCTAGGATTTACACACAGAGATTCCAGATTGCCAGAGACTGTTTTTTGTCCCAGGGCATTTCCCCAGTGTGCAGCAGGCAGAGATAGGTGAGGGTAGAGTGGTAGTGAAAGGACCCTGTGTGTGAGATTGAGGTGGTAAAATTAATTTAAGTCAAACCAGAAGCAATTTTATATGTATTAAACATGTTTTTAAAGTTTACACTGTCACTTGTATGTGCTTGGCTGGATTTAGCTTTGTTGTGATTGTGACAAACTGTTTGACCTCTGTCTGTCACATTGGTTTAGTTGTAATAAATGTCCATTTTTACACCATTGATGTGTTTATATGTAATTAGTGACCGTATTTGCAGAGGAAAGAAGAGGCCACTCAGTGCTGGCTTAAAAAAAAGGGAAATTTTATTACAGTGCTTAACCTGGTCTTGAGCACTTCATTAAAAAATGTTGAGTATATTGTGTCCAAGTTTAGTTATTTACATCCATTTAAATTGTAGAGAAAGCAATAAATTAGCAAGTTTTTGGAAAGCTTGCCACATTAAACATGAAATTTATTTAGGTGGATGTTAAATTGATGGGGTAGTACCACTTCATTTGAAAATTAAACCACATGTTGAGAGATTTCTGGATAATACAGACCGAATATTCAGTTCTTTTCATGAAGTTCTGAGCAAGTCAGTGCAATGTTTACAATCTTGGTCTCACTCAAAATGTCTCAGATAAATCTGTTCTCCACCTTTCCAGAAGAACTGAACTGCTTGATGTTATCAGCAAAAAGCATGGGGAAAACTTACCATCTTCAGGCATTTCTGAAATTAATTTGAAATACAATGCTGTTTTTTTAATTTCCTGTCTTGTGGGGAAGGGTCGATGGGGAGCTAAAGAATAAGTCAGAATTTCTGGATTGTTCAGGCAAGTTGATTGTTGTCTTTAGTGTCTTCAACTTCACTGAGTTAAGTCTTTAACTCGAAGAGGCCTTCTTAAACCTCTGCTGTTCCTGTTGGCATAAGGCCACAATGATGTCACCCTGTGGCTGCCTCTGTCAAGTTCCCACGTACCATGGGTTACCCTTGTCCAGCTTGCTTTGCAGTCTGTCCCACGGCTCAACAAAGTGTTACCTGTCCATGTCACATTGGTTTTGGTTTTCAGCCATAGCTACTGAATTCACCTGATCCATCAGCGCTGAGCAGGAGTATATGTGGAATAACTGGGGTTTAATTACAAGCTTACAGTGAAAGCAAAATGAGCTGCACTCTTTGGATGATGTAAGAAAGTAAATTAAGCTTTTAGGTTATTACTTAGCATAGACTTCCGTCTTTCATGTTTTGTAAGAAGTGCTGATCCAGGACAGGAAGCAATAGCATCTCTTAGCAGGCTCTTGCATGTCTTTAGAAAAAAAAACCAAGTTATTTAGTGCACAGGAATGTCACTGGTAAACTTGAGGGCAGTTTCTGATACACTGAATGTGCTAATGCAAAACTGGATGCAAAACAGCCATGCTGCCATCACAGGGCATAAACTGTGAGGAGAGTCACTTGGGATGCATTTTGGACAATGTTCCATACACACAAGGGCTGGGGCCAGAGCAGGAAGGCCTCACGGGTGTCCGTAAGAAATGCCTTGCATTCAACACAGAGACATGTGCCACCCCTCCTCGCCCTGTGATGGGGGTTTGCTGCTCTGGACAGCCAGACAGGGAGTGAAATCCCACAGAAGTGGCCACCAGCTGCAGTTGGAGGGAAGGCAGCCTGCTGTGAGGGCGCAAGCCCAGTTCCCTGATGCCTTAATTCTGCTTGCAGCCCCAGTGCCTGTGCCTACAGTGGTTCCCACTGCACTGCCACTATTCCCCTCGTGCTGCTGAACAAGGTAGCGCTGCTGCCTGGCTGGGCTGTTCCTCCTCCACTGAAGGGCAGGAGCAGCACCTGCTCCCCGTCCTGACTGAAATGGGGTGTCTGGCAGGCCCTGGCACTGCCACCCTGAACCTCCGTGTAAATGCCAGAATTACTCCAAAGCACCTCTGGGATCCCTGCAGAATTCACAACTGAAAAAAGTATTTTGAAAACTACTGCTTTTACATAGTTAAAGACAAAACAAAACTTGGCCCATATTAATTCACTTTATAAGGTCCTTTTCTGTGGAATATGCAGAATAACACACAATGGGAACAGGTTATCCCTTACAAATTTAAATCCTGTGTTCTTCTGGGACTCTTCCCCTTTGGGAAAGAAAAAAATTAAGCTTATAATTAAAAAACTTCTAGTCTGTTTATCTCTCCAGAATAAAATAGCTCACTCAGATAATAATAAGGAAACACAAAACCATGCACATAACACTACTTAAGGTTATGAAGTAGAGAAACAATACTGAAAAATACGAACTCTGAAGTTAGAAAACTGGTGGAATCCCAGGTTTCATGCTAACAAATGCAAGCTAAATGTCAGCTCTACAGCACTCAAATTCTGTGTAATAGACAGTGTGTGAAAGTGAAGGGCAATCACAGCTACCAGTCATACACTGCACAGGTACAGCCAGTGTGTTTGGGTCCAGACCTCAAGAAAAACAAGCTGAAGCTTCAGCCATTGTAGTAGCAGAAATAAAGTATATCTAAATTTTTACATGCAGTTCTGAGCAGGTTTTTAGTTTATTTTTTAAATACAACCAGTTTCCCAGATCCTGTTACAAAACTCTGGGTACAAGGAGCCTAATTACCTATGGAATTCTCACGTGGGTGTTAGTGGGCACTTAAGTTTCTAATCCCATGGAGGCCTGGTTTGCTTATTTCACCTGACTGGTCACAGGTTCCCACCACCCACTCCACCACTTTTACCAGTTGATTTTGCTGGGATAATGCTCCATGATATCTGGGCGTGTGACCCAGGATGCACAGCATCTGCACAGGCACAAGTCAGATCTGCTAGCAGAGAGCTGGGGGAAGCAGGGCAGCCCCAGGGAAAGGAAGGTGTTACCGACTTGCTGGTGGCAAACTGAACCAGAGTTTGCCACATGCTGTGCAAGTGACCCAGGGAGACAACTGAGCATCTATGAAAAAACAGAAACCTCAGGGAAAATTTGTCTCTAAGGTGTAGTGATAAAAAGGTGCATTATAAGAAACTGGCAGTCACAAATTTCTCAAATGGAATTAAAAACTTAGTGCTGTCTGCCCTTGGAAATATGCCTTTCAAAAAAGTTATTTCAAAAGTTATGCTATTAAATTACAATTCCTACATCTGTTAATAACTAAAACATTTAATCAAATTAACTAAGCTACAGCTCTGCCTACAGTTATGACAATATATATTAAAAGTTGGGTTTGAACTGAACATCACTTTTTTTGTATTACTCCATATTGGACAAGTTACACATGAAGAAAGAAGGAAAAATGTAGAATCAGCATGCTAAGTGCAGAATGCATTTCGAAAAGCAAAAATATATATATATATTATATCCAGAAGCAATGTTCACTCAATCTTAACTATCCTGGGGAACAACATTCTTGCTGTGAGGAGCGCTATTGGTAAAGTTCAGACATACAGATTTTCTAAGGGAGTTTATGTCACATTGTTGGGAGTTAGTTGTAATGAATTCCTATTTGGGAACAATTCATGCCTGGTTTAGGCTTCTAACTCACAGGGTCTGATCTATTCTCTAAAGGCAGGAGCCCAGTTCTCTGGAGAGGCTAAAGACAGGGAGGTATCTGCAGACCATTCAGGACACCTGCACCTTCAGTGCCACAAGCTCTCTCCAAGCGTCTGAGGACACTGAGGTGCCCAAGTTAAAAACCTGAAGATAATCCATGTGAAATACAGTACATCTAACAGCACAAATCTTTTATTTAGAAGTGAAAAAATATTGGTAAGTAGGTACTTTGCTAATATAGCTGTCATTTCAAAAAGCTTTTGTCCCGATAATTTTTTATGTACCCTACTCTTCACCTTGGCTGTAAAAAAGCAAGGCAGTAAGGTGCCTTGAAGTGTTTGTAAAATAAACCTAAAAAGGCTCTAAGTCAAGTCCTCTTCTCCCAAAAACATAAAGTATTCTTTCATGTATAAACCCTTCTGTTTCTTCAGCCACTCTGCAGCTGTCTTGATTGAGCCTTCACAGTCACATCTTTGGTTCCCAGATGGACACTTTCCACCCCTCCAGCACAGGTTCGGCAGGTTGTTTTCACCTACAAATGGTGGGCAACCAAGAGGTATGCAAAGTATTTCTAACCTCACTCGAGGATTACAGTTGCATGGTCTCCACTCTTACTTGGGGATTAAGGTACTGAATAAACTGATTGTTTCTCTGTGTACTTGCTACTTGGTTTTAGTCTACTGCAGTCCCTACAAGCAATCAGCTCAGCAGCTCAGTCAGGGCAGAGAAAAATCCAACACTCATGACCAGAAAGCTCCTACTGGGCAAGTATTGTACAATCAGACAGTGATGTCTTTGAGATCCCTTTTCTTCAGCTCATAAAACGATTATATATTCTTTGTCTAGAAAGAGATTTCCCATAAACAGATGAAAAATACAAATGGCAGTCATCTACACAGACCTGAATCTGCAGTGTGTTGGGATGTGAATTTCCTGCACACTGGCTGTTCTGCACTAAGTCCTTACAGGGACAGTAAACACTTTACACACACATAACAGAAATAAGCATATACCAAAGAGGCTTCACTTCTCTATTTGTACTCAATGTGCATCCAGGTGGTGTGGCAGTTCAGAGGGACAGAGTAGGTAGAGTACTTGACATTCACACCTTCTACAGGACTTAAAACTTCAAATTTGCTCAAGCTTTGCAAACAGTAAACTAGGTTCCTTTATTAGGAAGAAACATTTTAATGTGCAAGAACACTTTATTTGAAATTCAAATATATCTGGTGCTCTATTGGAAAGATTTCTTTGCCAGCTCTATTGTAGATCAATTAGAGATTTCTGAAAGTAATTCTCACTTTGTTTTGGGAGTTTCATTACTCTTTCCTCTGCTGCTTGATCTCTTTTTACCCCTGCTCCTGGATCGAGAGGAACTCCTGCTTCTGCTCCTGCTGCGTGTCCGACTGTGACTTCTGCTGCGACTGCGGCCTCTCCTCTTCCTGCCCCTGCTGTGAGACCTCCTCCTCTCCCGACTTCTTGACCTCTCCGACCGGCGCCGCCTCTTGTTTTTGCGGCGATTCTTTTTTCTCTCGGATTCTCCGTTTCTCCGGTAAGAATGGTCTGGGCTCGGGCTGCCCCTTCTCCTGGACCGGCTGTAATAGTCGTCACGATGGCTCGATCTGTTTCTCCTCTCAGAGTTTTTAGACAACTGATGAGTCCGTTCAGGAGAAATACGAATGTCTCTATTAGCCTCCCAAAACTCATTGTTTGGATTTTTGAATACATGAAGAAAGTTGCAATGTTTCCCCCTTGGACACTTCTGCCTTTCAAATAAGCCTGCAACAGATTAGGGTTTGCTTTTTTATGATCCAGAGCTGTAAAATCTCTTTCTTCATTATGTACCTACTGGAAGAAACTTAATAAACTGAATTCTGCTTCTTCAAACAGAAAAACATGCATCTGACCATCTATCAAATTAATACACACAAGGTTAATTTTCACTGTGTACTTTTCTTGGAATTAGCTTTTTAACAGCTATGAAGATTTTGTTTTAGCTTAGAACAAACTTCATTTTTCATTCAATTTCATTAAATTTCATTTACCTTAATCTAAGAATGTAAATCTAGATAAGTCAAATGTGATAGCTACTGCTAAGAGCTGTTGATAGTCCAGAAACTGCTATTGCTTCTCAAGAGATAAATTAGTACTTCCTGTAGTGTCACCTTATTATTTCCAACACTAGAATCCAAACCTTTTTTTCTAGACCATGGTAAATCCAATAGAACAATTCAGACACTTACGTGACATGGTGAAATACTCCCTTTCTCTACTAGATCTACACAAACAAGTTAGCACATTTGTCTTCCAAGTGGAAATGAATACAACATCAGGCAGATCTGAAAGCTACGGACTAATCCCTCTTTTTCACTTCCATGAGTACTCTCTCAATAACACACATTCCCTTTTCCAAGACTCACCACATATAGCAGTTTTCCACCTCGTCACAGGACAGAATTCACAGTGAAGCTGTCTGCCTGCATACCATCGTCCACTGAACAGAGCCAGAGCTGCCTGACAGTCCTTCTCCCTTTAAAAAGTAAAACCAGACAGCATTACCATCACATAATCATTCCAGACACCCCTTACCAATTCTAGGCTCCCATTACAGTAGGAGAATGGATGATACAAACACTTCTCATTCATTACTCAGCTCTGGAGTTTAGTTCTAAAAGTAAGATTGCGAGTACTTACGACTGGTACTGGACGTACACATTTCCTCGCAGGTGAGGCTCATAGTTGCAGCTGACCTGAGGGGATGGAAACATGAAGTTAGGGCAGTGGAAGGTTTATGCTGGACAGTAGCTCACACATTCTGAGATGGGCCATTCCCATTTATGACAGTTCATTCATACCAACTTAGAGATTATTTTCTTCTGAACACTTAGCATTAACCAAAGAAAGCAAAAAGCCCTTCTGGCTTATGTTTGACTATTTCCAGCATTACGCTTTGATTAACTCTGGAACTTTGGCTTCACTTAGTCCACAAGACAGCTTTTACTCCACTGTCTTGCACTTGTCTGGGCCAACCCTAATGTGCAACAGCCAAATCCTGCTCTGACAACAATTAGTAGCACCCTCAAGTAGAAATGAGGGATTCATTACAGTAAGAAACACTAGAGCAATATATCTTCTCAGCATCCCTGTGAAATGGGTTCAAAAAGCTGAAAAAACTTTTTTTTAAATGATTTAGCATTCAAAGGATATCTAAAGCTCTCAAAAGTACACAAATTACCTTTCAAAAACCTTGCTCCTAGTTACAGAAGACTCTGAGACTGGCAGGCCCAAGCAGGTAGAACCCAGTTCTCCGGGGAAGAACTGTGGTTCCAGCCTCTGTTGCCTGCAGGCTTCTTCCAATGTCCACAGCAAACAAGGTTAGTGGCTCCTTTTATCCCTGAACCCTGACTGACCCTCAAGGAATACCTCTTCGTATGCTGGATCAGGGAAGGGCTTCAGCTACAATAACAAGCAGTTGTATAATTAAATATTACAGGATAAGGAGTCAAACTATTTGAGATAAACAATGTCAGTACAAGAACAAGAGAGAATGATTTTGCCATAGACATTTTTGGGTAGGAAAATAAGAATATTTTACCAGCATCTTCCAGATTCTGAAGCAGCTTCCCAGAAAGAACAGTCAGAATAAAACCTTGGGCTATGCTGGAAAAGGAAGTCAGCTGAAAAAGGGGTGTGTATAATCTGATTCTAAATGGTCACAGAGTCTCAGCTCACTCCCAGTTAAGATCCCTGCAGCCAACATGTCATTTCGAAGCATCTCTGCTGTAGTGAAAATGTCCACAAGAATCACCTTGCTATTGTAAAACTGCCTTGGAAGCCAAGGAATGGCACATTAAGTCATGAGGACCCAAGCAAGTGCAGCTTAGTACAGCCACACAGAATGACAGCACAAAGCCAAAGATCTGACTTTGTTGGTAAGGCTTTTCAAGCCATGCTCCATAGGGAACCTACCTCCATCTTCTAGTGCAGAGGACAGCCTGCTAATATCCCATGAGTCAAAATATGGAGGAGATACTCCTCCAAACACGTGAAGGTTTCCTACCTATAAAGCTCATTATACAACTATTGAAAACTCAACTCTTTCTATTTTCCTCTTGCTTGAAATGCTAATGCCATCTCAGTCCTGAGGCAGCTGTCAGTAGATGAACACAAAAGGAGAAAAGGCACCACGTGCCTCCTGGTGACTGCAGGAAAACACTCAGGAATGGCAAGCAGAGACATGCTGCAATAGATTCTCATACAAGGACATTTCACCATCCAAGCTGCATATTTTGGGGCAACATGGGACTGTTAAGACATATTATTCATCTCTGAGGTCTCGTTTACAGATCACTATTTTTCACCATAAGAAAGAACAATATAAATGGGAAAAATCAGTACAAAACATTCGGCAAATCAAATACACAAATTAGGGATGGATGACAAATCTCAAGACCATTTACATAACTTACCTTTTATATAATACTTCCTACTGAAATATCTGCTATCTTTTCAGTTCATTGTAATCTGATTTTATTTTATTCAGCCAGTCCTAAAATGATATTGGGCATACACTCCAAATACATTTCATACCCCCACTATTTAATTCCTTAGGCCCAAATACAGTAGCTCAGATGCCTAACAGTCTTAATGGACCCTCTGGGGCTTAGCATAGGATACAATAAGGAAAGAAAGGAGCGTGAGATAAGCGGACTGTTGAGAAGTGTGGATAACTTGCAATATAGAAGCACAAGCCTTTATAACAGTTCAGGGGAATGGGAGAGAAGATTCACCCCGAGTAAGATGATACTCTCTAATAGCAGTGACAAGTTTACAGATGACATGAGAAGATGCACTGTTTGATGTAAGGACACTGCCTAGTTCCCTAGTGTACACAGGATTTAGCTGGAGCATGCTGGACAGAATTGCTCTTAAGGCCGATAAACTGCACTTAGACGCATACCTTGAACTGAACCACCTTCCCCACATTCTGAAATTCAGGAAGCACATCCTCATAGAACTCCAGGAACTGCTGGTAGGTCTCCTCGTCACTGTACTCAAGACTGGCATCTGTGTCATAGTCATCTCTCCGGCACTGCTCCATGCCAAAGGTGATGAACATCCCTCGCACAAGCAGTGTCTTGCTAGATGTGGGGTAGTTATGCTTGCGAGAACACCTGGACAGGTGTGTAGTGAAGAAAGAAAAATGGGAAGATTGGCACTTTTAGCAGAAAATGCACTTGCTGAAGCTTTAAACACTTGTCATTTTCAGTTACAGTTATTATACAAGAAAATCCATTAGTAGAAGATCAAGATATTTCCATTACTAAAGCAAATCTTAGAGTGAGTTTGTACATAATCTTAATGCTTCCTTAATGCCATTAACAAACACATTGTTGCTTAAGAAAGCATAACTACAAAAGCTATAGATACCAGTCTCACAATGAGAGCTGAAGCAATTTCTTTTAGGCTACTAGGGTTAATGGGTTCCCATTTTCTGAAGGGCTTAAAAGATTGTCAGGAGTCTTTCTATGAAGAGATTTTAAAGCAAGTCCCTGCTCTTCTTTTTGCAAATTGAACAACATTTACTGAAGTTGTTCTCATCATATGGGTGTGGAGAGAGGGAGTGAGGGAAGAACAGCACATTTAGACCTGCACCTGGATGAGTACGAAACTCGTATTTTTCCACTTCCAACAACAACAAAAAACCAGCAAAAAATAAAACCCAAACAAAATAATGCCCAATTATTTTAAGTCAGTCTTCCCTTAATCTGCATCTTCTTGGCAGCCATAAAAATATTAGGTCTCCATCACCGTATTCATGCTACCTCACTAACATGCTGAAATACAGTTCTTCCCTAGACACCTTTAGATCCAGTAAGAACACAGATGTTCTCCATGTTTATGACACTGTGCTTTATGATTCCCATTCAATACTTCCCCAAGCAACTGGGTCATGCACTCTCCAACACATTTCTCACTTTCATGACATGATCAGAAAAACATCCAGACTAGTCTAGTCTCTTTAACTAGCACTGGCACAGCACAGAAAAACTGCAGGGAGGTCAGGTCTCAAAATGGGCAATTATAACCTAGACTTCAGCTAGGAAGTTTTTTCTGCACCCAGTCAGTCTAACCTTCTGGTTGATACCTTAGACTTCAAAAAGCAAACAACAAAAACAAATCCGATCTGCAAACCCCAAACTAAACCAGGAGACAATTAATTTGATGGTTATTATTTTTCTACACTCTAGAAGCTGCCTCCTTTTGCTGTTCAATTTCAATAACAGAATTCAAAATATTAAACCAAACCAATATTGTCTGTACACATGACAGAACAAAAGGAACCCCAAGAAAATGAATGATCCAAGAATCCAATATTACTGCAAAATGTTAAGGTTTGAATCACTGAGGAAATTGATAGTAGTAAACTCAGTCAGTTCAAGCTTCTTCAAGACACAGCTTTGAAAAGATTCAACAGTTATTTGTTGATAACACTGGCTCTTAGTTTTTCACAATTTCTTCTAACCCATACTTCCAGTCCTACCCTAGCTATACCAGTCCTTCAACTTACAGCCAGCACCAGAGGTTAAAATGACCAGAATATGAAGGACGCATGTATGTGAGGAAAAAGAAGGAATATGAAAGAGAGGTAGCTGAGATCAACAATGGGTGAAAGAGGAAGGGCAGAATATCATGTTTGTCAGTATTTGTCTTCTCAGGGTTATTCATAGTTCGAATGCAAAGTTCAAAGCAAAACTGATTTTTATGCTATCCACGGATGTTAACTCCATTAAAGACCACTGAAACAAAGATACCACAAAGACTACAAAGACCTAGACATTTGAAAAAATGTTGTCTGCAGTGACATAGCTGGTGATATTTTTATTATGGAATTCAACACATACTTCAGAATAGAAAAAAAAAGATGTGAACTTGAAGCTTCCCTATAGTTGAATTATCTTGTAATTATCCACAATATACATCACACTGAAACAAATTACTCCAAGGATAAAGAAAACTACAGATGGAAAAGACACGTTGCAGTGGTACAAGTTAGATACTTACTAGCTTTTGCTGAAGATTCATGTAATACATATCAGAGTCTTCCCTGCTAAGCTGTTGTTTCTCCTTAGCACAGAAAAAAATCAGGGATATGCTAGCCAGAAGCTGCATTTGGGTCATCATTGTTCCCGGTTACTGATGAACATGTACTCCATAAACTCATTTATACTCCTGGCTTCCTCTATGTCCTCTGGCAACAAGTCTGCCATTTGTTTCATATGAAAAAGTCCTTTCTTTTTCAAAGCTGATAAACACTCAGAGACACCTGACTACACTGCAAATAATCATTCCCACCCTACTCCTGAGTTTGCTGTTCATTCACCACAGTCCTCTTCCATCCCCTCTTTGAAAGCAGTTTGGACCTGTCAGCCACTTCTACAGAGGTGTTGCTCATCTCTCATCATCTTGATGAGCTTCTCTCTTCTTGCCTTTTACTACACTTCCCTCCTGAGATAGGGCACCCTGTCAGTGTACCAGAATCATGAATGAATGTATCACACTTTTAAATAGTGGGAACACTGGACGCTACATGACAGCTTTCTCAGCTGTGCAGATTTACCTTCACTTGCTTTATTCCATTTGGTATTTGATTTTATCTTTTAGACAATACAGCATATGCAAATTAGAAAATATAAAAAACTAACATCTGACATATCAGACCTGTACTAATAACAGACCATATACATTCTGTCAGATTGTATCTGTGTCAAAACTACTGGGTCAGTCTTGACCAATGTAATCAGAATGTACCACCAGTAATATGCCATAACCATAAATAGCTCAATTCCAGCCAGGCAACGCTCTGCTCCCAATCCATATTCAAATACACTAAAGTATTTTATACAGCAGTTTTTCCTCAGTTTGCTTATGACCCAATGAAGTTGCCCCTCTTTCATTTCCCCAACACACTTCTATCCCAGTAAATATTCAATGGATTACCTGTCTCCAAATCGGCAGGAACCTGTTTTAATATAGAATGGGCAATTTGCTCTATCCTTCTCTGTCCCCAGATTCTCTGGGGGCTCTGGGTTATGCCAACTCACACCATTCTCCAGCTGTGGAAGAAACATTAAAATAGACAGAAGTTAGAAAATAATAAAGAAATAGAGTGTCAAAAATTAACAACTGAATTCACATGCAGTTATGAGCACTGTGTTTCTACGGGGCAAGCGGAACCTATTTAAAGGATTGTTTTACAAAGCTGCCCAGTGCCTTGGGTCTCACTTTTTACATCTGTGTTGTGGTTTAACCCCAGCCAGCAGCCAAGCCCCACACAGCTGCTCGCTCATGGCCCCATCAGGGGGATCAGGGAGAGAATGGGAGGAGTAAAAGCTGGAAAACTCGTGCGTTGGGATAAAGACTGTTTAATAGGGAAAGCAAAAGCCAGGCACACAAGCAAAGCAAAACCAGGAATTGATTCAGTGCTTCCCACACGCAGGCAGGTGTGTTCAGCCATCCCCAGGAGAGCAGGGTTCCACCACGTGTAACAGTGACTTGGGAAGACAAACTCCATCTCTCCAAATGTTCCCCCCTTCTTCTCCCCATTTTGTATATTTAGCATGATGTCAGATGATCGGGAATGTCCCTTTGGTCAACTGGGGTCACCTGTCCTGGCTGTGTCTCCTCCCAGCCTACCATGCACCCTCTGCCTCTTCACCAGTGTGGCAGTATGAGAAGGAGAAAAGGCCTTGGCTCTAAGCCCTGCTGAACAGTAACAAAAATATCTTCCAATTCTCAACCCTATTTTAAATGTAAATCCAAAAAAATGCAAAATTAAGCCACACCATTAAAAGAATTAACTCTACCCCAGACAAAACCACCACAACCTGGCAGAGAGAAAGCTAGGGCTATTTACTTATTTTTCTCTGCAAAAGCCCAAAGCTCAGCAAGCTCAGCATTATCACTGTTATGTGCATCTAGAAAAGGCTGAAATAAAAGTAACATGCCAAAGGCCACAATTTAAAAAAATTAAATTCATTAGCACTGGAAGTAAAAGTGTCCATACTGATCATCTTGGGTCATTAAGATTTCTATAATTCAAAATGGCCTTACCAGGTCGCAAGCCTTGAATGATTACAACCAAGACACACATTTAAAAAAGGGAATTTTCATTCTAACCAATCTGTAAAGCTGACTGGCCTAACTTCTCATTTTAAATCAACTGAAAACTCTCTTTATTCACAAGCAGCATTTGACCCAGCTACCAGTTCCGCTCATGACTTGCAGCCATAATTTTCTATCATCAGAACAGCACTGTTATGTCAGCAGTAAGTGAACCCTGAACTGATTCTATAATGCAGTCTCTAACATACCAGATTTCTGCCTATTCACAGACATGACTGCTAATACATCTTGAGCTCTGGGCAGGTAGCAGTTCAGAGCGGTTTTCTACCCAAATTGTGAAATAAAGTTAGATTCCCTACCTAAAGAACTGTTTAAACATGATTTGGAACCAAATGTAACTCCAATGTAGCTATAGCAATCAATAAACAATGGATAACCAGGTTAAAACTTATTTTTCAGATACATGCAGTGGTTTAAACAGAGCAAGAACCTTCACAAGTTTAATCATGTGACAGACATAAAAAGCCAAATTATTCTTTAAGGCAATCTCAAATGCAAACTGCAGTTTTCTTTGCTATACACTGCCAGCTTGAGATCCATGCTCTTCCAGGCATCCAAGCAGTCTGCTTCTCCCTCCCCCACCTTTTTTTCTTTTCCTTAAGGATCTGTGCCCTCCTGTACCACTGAATCCTCTTATTTAGAGCCTGACATCTGCTTAAAAAGACAAGTTTATCTTGCCACCCAGGACTGACAGATTTATTTAGAATTACAATTCACAAATAAACCATTATGCACAGTGGTTTTTAACAGCACACAGCAGTATTTCCAGGTTCATTTTGACTCAGACCTCCTGAACAGTCATCAGCATGCACAACTGCACTGCCACCAACCAGCCAGAAATATGTTTAATTATGTTCCACCCAGTAAATAATTGTTTACAGCTCATGCAAGCCACTATATATTAAATTTATTCAGGCCATTAGGTTCTCAAGAGCAGATGGACAGCATGCTAGAAGGCAAACACCGGATGGAAATTAAATTACTTTTCAGTTTTTTTTTCAGTGTCTCTGAGCATACCTGGCTTTCAGCTTGATCCAGCATCCTCTGCACAGCTGCCTATAAATGGTGCAAACACAGGACTAGTGAAAACCCTGAGGACACGCAAAACATCTGGTTTCTTTAGTTAAGAACCTAATTTACAGTGCTCAGTGATTATGCATAATGGAAGTGTGATGGGGTTTGTTTTAAAAACAGATTTACTTTGGCTCTCTAGCAATTCATGTACTACAAAGCTGTTAAAGGATACATCAGACAAGACCCTCAAGTAGATGATTTTCTATACTATAGAGAACATAAAAGTTTAATTTTCTTTTTTAAAATTATCATTGAACTATTGAATGCTTAAATCTATCTCCTGCTGTAGTACACAGCCTGGTTACAGTTAAGTCCATAAAAGATTTAGTTGCACTAGATCTTTTAACTTACACATTCTATGAAACACACAGAAAACCACAATTCTTAGTGAGCCTTTGTAAAAGCAAGAGATGTAACTGTTAAGATACTTAAACATCATAGATTATCCATATCTAGCCTTCCAAATACAGGAAAGCAAAGAGGATATTCTTTCCCTTCCTTTTCCTAAGTGGGCTGAGCAAAACAATACCACTCTCCAAAACTGGCTGAACGCTACTTCTAACAAATTACTCTGTGAAGTTCCAAGAAAAAAGACATTTAAACATAATCAATACAAGAAAATATGCTAGGAGTGTTCTAATTTGGAAGAGAATTAATTAAATTTAAAAAGAGCAAATAAAAAATAAAACATAAAAAATGCAATTCACGATAAGGACCCAGACAGCATCTGGTACTGATCACCAAGTATGTCAGATATTATCCACCCTAATAAAGAAAAACGAAACAGAACAAAGAAACAAAAAAAAGCCCTGAACTACACAAACAAAAAACAGTCAAAACCACCCCTGCACCCTCCCCAAAAAAGCCTCAAACTACCACCACCCATAAAACCAGAAAATCCATTTCTGTATTTTACGGAGGGAAATTAGTTTTTTTTTTTAAATCACTGTTAGAATTTGAATAAACTGCTGTTTCAAGACACAGGCAAAACAAATTAAACAACCTTCTGCTGCTGAAATGGGTGGCTCCACTCCCAGATGGGTAATTAGTTTCCCTCTGGGTGTCTGTCAATGCCCTCTATGAGCCAATTTAACTCACTATCCCAGTAAATAATAACCCAGAAAAATACAAAGCAAAGAATCCAACAACCAAGCAAAAAAGAAAACTGCTTCCATCTAGTCTGGGGACACAAGTCATCCCACTGAGGGCTTGGGCAAACCCAGACACAAGGAGAGAGAGGAGGAATAAAATCCTGCAGTTATCATGGTTCAACTCTCTTCAGACTATATCTCAACCTTAAGTAAAGGACACATGCATAATTTTCTCTCCCTACTCTGCAAAAAGAGAAACAGACACAACACCTGAGGAAGCAATACAGGAAATACAACAACTGCTGTTCTTTGGCATTCCTCATTCAAGTGTTACATAATCAGTGACACAACCAACTATTAACTGCAGAGAGAAAGAACTGTCTGCTCATGGACCTTCTGCTGTGGCTACCAAACACAGCTGCAAGACACCTCCCACTAAAATGACTGGAGACTTTTGTGATTGTGGAGAATCTAAAATGACCAGATCCTAGAAAGCTGCAATCACTCTTCTGTGGCAATATGAGGCCAGTCCTCACACTGGATTACTGTACAGGACATCTTACATCCTGGTCACTGAACTTCTAAAACTTAAGAAGAATGTATCATTAAGAGAAATGTTATCAATTACTCATATCTTCAATATAATTTTTTATTCCACCCAAGGAACTCTGAAAAAAAGATACGTCTTGTTGGATGAGTCAGGTAAAGAAGAGCTGTAACACATCTTTTGATTAAGACCTGTGTTAAGGAACAGCAGCAATGTACTTCCATATTCCACATCCTCTCTGGGCATTTTCTTCAGCACTGAGTGTGTTCAACTGGGACATTAAGGAAGGATTATCTTTAACACATGATGCAGCAAGTGCACATATCAGAGCCTGCATTAGCAGTGTGCCTCCATATTTACCTGATGTAAACAATTACATACTGTCAACAATGACATGTGTTAAAAAGAGTTATATTTCAGGGTATATGGATGCCCTGGATGCTCTTTAACACTGAATAATAGTTTAGTAACTTAGACAGAATGGGTTAATTAACATATTTGCTAATTATAACAAAATCCCTCTTCTACATGTATAACCATTGAATCTGATCATGTCACAGGATATATAACATGTACATCCTCCCACCACCAGGAATCACCTCTCTCTCTTTCTTCTCCTGTTGCTTCTGCTGTGCCACTTCTCTCTCTTTTCTTTGCTGCTCTTCCCATTCTTCTTTGATCTTCCTCTTTATGATAAAGAAAAATTTAAGGAACAATGCTTTATAATCAGTCAAAGTCAAAACTGTCACGGTTGCATTACATTTCCTTGACCATTAAGTTTTCATCCAGTCACAAACAACTAAATCTCTAGCAAAAACCCTTTTTGAGAGCTGTTGTTTTCTTCTCTTTTCAATTTTGCTTTTCTCAATGAAAAGAGAGCCTATGCTTTCAAACACACCAGCATCAAGAAAAATGGGTCCATCACAAAATAATAAAAGGATTCCACTAAGTCTACCTTATTGCCAAGCACAACTGTAAGTTTTCACATCTTTATACCTCTTCTTCTTCTTGACGCCTTCTCGCAGCCTCTTCTTTTTCTTTCTTTAGCTTGAACTCTTCTTGGGCCTTTTCTTCTCTCAGCAACCACTGCTCATGTAGTTTTTGTCTACCAAAGAAACCAGACGCCACTTAGACCACCCACTTAATGATGACCCATAACTTATGCAACTGTCATGCATACAATTCAAATTTATTACTCCAGTAATAACTGCAGCTTATCTAATCTTCTCTAAAAGAGAAAATTCCATAGGAATCATTCAGGCTTTAGAGGAAAGGACTGTGTATCCTGACACATTCAATAAAGACTGTGTTCCACAGAATATATTCAAACTTTTCATAGTACCAAAATGGAAGTGACGACAAAAGTGTTTATTGCATATATGCAATTTTCTAGATTTCTCACCTTTCTGCCTCAAGCTTTTTTTCTTCCTCTTCTTCCTCCTCTTCTTCTACTTCTTCCTCTTCCTCCTCAGACACAGATTCATCTTTTTCTGCAGCTTCTAAGGAAAAAAACCCACCATTCAGTGCATCTACATAACTGGATGACACAGCCAACAAAGATACGCAAAAGGGTATCTTCAAAAAAAAAAAAAAAAAGAAGGAAAGAAAAAACCCAATCACTTCTAGTTCCACTGCCAGTACCAAATACTTCAGTTACCTGAGTCCCTTAGTTTGGCAAGTGCCTGCCGCTTTTTTTTCCTCTTCTCTTTCTTCAGAATAGCTCTGTACTTTTGATGGCTGAAGATGAGAGAACATTATTTATGTCAATACAGCCAAACAAATAATTTCTACCATTTTACATGCACTTAATTTCCTTCAGCAATACAAAATCCCACAAACTGCAAAATTAACAGGCATTTATATGAAACAGTAACTCCACAGCAGCTGGAGTTGAATGAAATCTGTAAATCTCTGACTGTGCTGCTGACTTGCACATGGGCAGCAGCAATGAGACACCACACACCGGGTCTCATCCTTTTTGAGCTCTGCAGTATTTGACATCATCACCAACTCCATGGAATCTCCCTCAGCTCCTGAAACTTGGTCACTAGATAAAATCAGGGAGAAAAACTTGGGGATTTCCCACCCTACAATTCTGGCAAACCTTTCAGCACATTCTAGTCTTTTACAAGATTCGATATTTCAAGTCTTTTCTTCTTTGATATTCTCCACAGGCAGCAGTCTCAATGCACAGCTAGCAAAAACCTACTTCAAAACCCCCACAGACAATACTCAGCTCTGCTCTTCTGCTACAGAAGCTTGGCCAGACTCTCCCTTGCTTGTCTGACAGCTTTGAACAGCTGCCGACAAACAGCACCATGTTTTCACTATGGTTAAAATGCCTCTACATGTCTAAAAACTTTTTCACATCAACCTCTTTTCTGTCAAGTTTCATTCTAGCTTTCCTCTTCCTAGCCAGATCATAATGGAGAAATAGGAAGGAGGGACAATATTCAACTCTTGTCATTGTGCCACACCAAATGCTGACGGGAAATCAAAACCTTCCCTTTCTGGAGCGTGTAATTTTAAAAGATTCCACAAGTGTAACTCAGACAGTTGGAACTTCTCCACATCTCAAATCCTTTTCAGGATTACTCACATCCTCACCACCTGCACACCTGTGCGTGCCAAGGTGACACCACAGTGGCTGTCCGGCAGCCGCGCCTGCCGCACAGAGCAGTGTCCCCACCTCGGCCCTCTGCCTCGGACCCGGCCAGCCTGGCCGCTTCTCACCTCGCGTCCCTTGCCTGAAATGGATCGCATCCCTCAGCAGGTGCCTAAGGCTGACAATCAAGAGCCTCCTTCCCAGTTCCCTGTGTTTCTTGAAGCCCAAGTAGGAAACGAGAGAACTCCCCTTTCTCCCAGGCCAGCGCAGCACGCGAGGTGGGCACACAGCTGACAGCACGGAGCAGCGGCGCTCCAGCCGCTCCAGGATGGTGTTCGCCTCCCGCTCCAGCCGCACGGCACCGGAGCGAGGCCTTGGCACACACCCGGAGACCCGGAGCAGGAATCCCGTTCCCTGCGGCGGGGCCGGACGGGGCTCAGCCCGGGCACGCACATCCCGCCGCCACTCCGCCCGC
>VZRM01000248.1:410252-429224 GCA_013397955.1 Grantiella picta | reverse complement strand
ATGCGGAGCCCCCGGCGCGGCGCGGCGCGGTGCGGTGCGGTGCCGTGCGGTGCGGTGCTGTGCGGTGCGGTGCCGTGCGGTGCGGTGCGGTGCGGTGCGTGTGTCGGCACTGCGCACGGAGGGGCAGCGCCCTGGAGACCGATTCGCCAGACTCTCTCGAGGACCAGACGCGAGCGTTGTCGCAGAATCCCAGGGTGGGTCCACATGTTGGAAGGGACCACAAGCAGTTTCAATGTTGGAAGGGACCACAGCGGATTATGCGGTCCAGCCTCCGTTCTCAGGCAGGGCCACCGCAGGGCACAGGGTTGTGTTCAGACGGTTCCTGAGTATCTCCAGTGAGGGAGACTGCAGAACCTCTGGGCAAGTTGTACTAATGCTTGGTCACTGCACAGGAAAGAAGTTCTTCATGTTCAGGTGGAACTTCTGTGCATGAGTTTCTGCCTGTTGCCGCTTGCCCTATTGTTGTGCAGAACCGAGAAGAGCCATCCTCTGGTCCATCCTCGGACACCCGCCTTTTGATATTCATATGCGTTGAAGAGGTCTGCTCTCGGTCGTGTCTTCGTAAAGCTGACCAAGCTCAATTACCTCAGTGTTGTTACTGATCCCCAATTTCGCCAATCGGGAATCCCCGGTTCCTGATTCTGTGTAATGTCCTCAGCCCTGCTGGCTAACTGGGTGCCTGTGCAGTGGTGCCTGAGCTCACCTGGGCAGTACCTGGGTGACACTGGGCAGTGACACTGCTGACAGCCTGTGCTCTGTGAGCTGCCTTGGCCGTGCTGGGAGCTGTGTGTGGGAGCCATGAGGTGAACTTTTAGTGTGTCCCTTGGCTGCTGTGAGCGTGGCTGCTCGGCCCACAGCCTCTCACGGTTGAGGAATGTCACAGTTCCGATGCAGCAGCACACCGGAGTGGTACATTGATCAATTTAGCTCACACTGCTGATGTATTGCCATCATCGTCTCTGAGGCATAGTACCTGACCTGATTATAAATGCATTTCATGGCAGGAAACCACTCCACACAGACCCTCATGGGTATGATAGGTGGAAATATGCAAGTTGTCAGTAATCAATTCCCTCATGGCAGGAGTGATAGATTGCAGCCTTCAGAGGCAGTGTATTTGTAGCTTTCATTTGGGCATGTTTTGCATAGCTATTAATAATGTACATTGTTGATTAAGGTGTAAATTACTCTCCTAAACCACAATGTAGAAGCTTATTTCCTGTATCCTAGAGGTACTACACTGCATAAACAGCCTGAGCCGCTGATGGTGAAGCGCACCACAGCAGGCTCTGTCAAAATCTCACTAATTGACTGTGCTGTTCATTAACAGCATAATGAGTGTCCTGTTACTTAGTCTGAAGCTCAGGGAAGTTATTCAAAGCAAGCATGTGACTGCTATAGTCAGCAGTTACATTTGCCACTTGACCAATGAATATTCAGACCATGAGCTCTCTGCTGATACTTAGCCATGTGCCAGATCCTACACTCTCTTTTAAAATGAAGGGGATGTCATCACTAGTACTTTCAGTGTTTCTTGTGCAGAGCATACATGTAAAATAACACATAATTTGCTGTTTCTTGGATACAGAAGATGGCAGTATTGTGCATTTAACAACTGATGAACCATTGACACCCATGAAAGTTTTGAAAAAAACCAGCCAAATGTATTTCATAATCTTATTTCATTAGGAAATTACAAGTATAACTTTCATCCTGCTTTCAACAGAGGAAGTGCCATAATATCAACTTTCCTTTAAACTATTTATGAGTCTAAATTGAGAAATTCAATCATTTCTTTCTTTGGTGTGCTGCATTTCATCATGGCATTTTTCCAATGTTCTTGGGGAAGACACCATCTTAAGCTTATATATTTCAGCAATGAAAAGCAGGGTCTCATTTTAAGAAAACACAAAACATAACAACTATTACAGATACCCATAATGATTCTGGGAAAAAGCTGTCATTTTCTTCAAAACAGGAATACAATAGCTGCATTTTTCTCAATTTTTTAAAATTCTTATTAATTTATACACACACAGCAGTGTGATCTTCAAGTCCAGGCACAGACTTCCATACAATGTAATTGATATAGTATCAGAAAGATACTATAGAAAGAAAAAATATGGCCATTCCAGGCAAGAGCCATTCACATATCCAAAGTAATGTTGCATTCCAGTTAGTAGCTGTTAGTCCTTACACTAGAATTATTGACCACAGGCCTTCACAAGCATTGTTTATTTTTGTGGCAATCTTCAGGCTGAGGAAATCACTCTTCCATATTTTCTAAAGAAAAACACTCCTGCATGGTCTGGTGCCACGTGGACCCATAATGAAAAGAAGGTTGACTGGATGCACTGATTATGCTTCACAGAATAGCCCAGAACAGAGAAAGTTTTATCTTACAACTTCTAGTTACATACCATGTAGTTATGTACCATGTTGCACTATAAATCTCTGTGTGTCTTTCTAGATGTATGCACAGAACTCTGCATGCAGTAGAGCAGCTCTGAGTTAAAGTGCAGTGACTCTGTTTGGCACACATTTGAACTTCCTTTCCCTGTGGATCTTCTGACTTCCATTTCTAGTGTTTTCTGCCATTGTAGACTGACATATGCAGATAAGAAGTGTTCACTCTCTTTTTTATGCCCAAGGCCTCTGTGGAAAAAAGAAAGATACATTTTCTAAGCATACAGGTTATGGAAAAGTTGCCCTCACCACAATATTTGCCATATGCTCCAGCAGAAGAGTGGCACCTTTCCTCACGGAATTGTACATATCCTTTTTTCAGGGGTGTGGAAAATGGACATAAGAGATCATGAGGGAAATGGCAGTCAATCACTAGCCTGGATTTGTTGGACCCAGAAAATATGTGCTAATTAGGAGACATGCAGGAAATGTGGGTTTGGGATTGGTCAGTTTTCATTGACACTTCAGGGCGTGTTGTTTGTATTATAAATGTGAGGATGAAGTGGTGGCAGCAGCACCATCCTCCCACCGCCACCATGCTGGAAGTGTTTGCTCACTCTCAGTTCCAGCCCTGCTGTGGGCTCTCCTTGGTGCTTTCCACTGCAAAGTGCCCTTTCCAAGGTGATCTATGGGAATGCTGGAGCGTGCATCCTTCCCCCACCTGCACAACTGTTTCAACAAGTAAATGAATTCTCACGCACTGTCTGCTTTTGTGAGCACTGATAAAAACTCTGTGACAACCAGGCCACTTCTTCACTGTTACAGTGATGACAGTGGTGGCAGTCCTCATACAATACCCTGTTCCCCCAAAAGCTGGAAAACACATGCAGTGTTTGTCATTTCCAATGCACCCAAGGAACTGCACAGTGCTGTGCACAATTGGGTCTGCAGTTCTCCAGGTACATTTCCATGAGTGACTAATGCTGACAGTCACACTGACTTTTTCCTCATAAGAGTTGGACACAACTATTTAAGACTAAAGATTAACTTCCTCAGAGTTTAAAACTGTTAATTTGTCAAATTTGAAAACTGAGGTTAAGTTTAGCCATAGCTGTTAATTAACTTATACAATAGCTATCAATATTTTACTTCCCTGGGATTTTCCATTTCAAAGACATTGAAAGGAGCAGAAAAAGTACATTGCTAATCACATGGAGAAGATGGTAGGGGTTGGTTTGCTTGTTTTACCAAGTCATATGCTTTCTTGAAGTTTCAGTCCTCTTCTGATTTGTTTAGTAGTCCAAATTATGATGTATTTTTAAGTATTTACATACAGATAATACACGAAGCTCTGTATACCAAAAGCACTGATAAAAATTACAGAGATACTCTTATTTTCAACCAGGCAGACAAATTCATTTAGTGCAATAAGAGAAATCATTCTTTGCACTAGTTCAGTGATATTTCTGGAACACAGATTGTGCATGAAATTCTGCATGGCAATGACCTGTAGTTCCACAGTAGTTAGGAAAAACAAAGGTATTAAAAAGGAGAAAAAAATCTTAAAAATCTAACTCTTCACAAAGTAGTCAGTTAAAAACATACCTTGCATGTGTGCATGAAGATTGTAATTTGTTCAAGCAAACTGGTGCCTAACTGATTAATCAGTGGCAAACTAAAGTACAAACGCTTAAACAGTGCTATGTATCTGGCCAAAATGGGAGCAGAGGCTGGGCAGGAAGTTATCCATGTAGATTTATTACAGACATATGAAGTGGGAGAATGTCTCTGTGTCTTTTTAGATTACGCAGATTACGCAGACTGGAGTAATGCAGATTACTCCATTTGCAAACTGACAAGTTGCAGTGCTTTTTAAGACAGTATTTAAAACTATTAATTTGAAGCAAAGTTATCTTCCTAGTAACACCTGGTGTAGTCTTGCATGTCCACCTGGCTTATTTAAAAAATGTACTGGCTTTGGGAAAAGATTTATAGATGTGTAGCAAGTGGTTGCTTATGTGCAGCACTCTGTGCACGTACAACTGAATAAGCACATGGCCCTTCAGCTGATGAATTTGGCACATATCCATGGTGCTGTGCATGTAAATATGAACTGCAGGATGCTCTCCCTGTGAGCTCTGAGCTGGGGTGTTTATCACACTGCTGCTTATCCTGGCCTCCTCCCCTCTCTGCTGGAAAAAATAGTTTGTCTTGCTTCTTGCCAGCAAGACAAATTAGGGAAAATCAGCCATCCCGGCTGGAATTCAGTAGCTCTGATCAGGGAATTCAGTCATGCCCTCTGAGGTTGTTCCTGCTGGGTGTTGTGTGCTTTCAATGTACTTTGACACTCGGCTCGTGCAATTCTGAGGGAAAGAACTGATTTGTGGTGTTTTACAGCAGGGAGATGTGATGCTGTGTATCACACTCAGTTCCATTTGCCTTCTGGCAGCAGGGAAAGAGTGCTTGGCTTTTCTCCTGTCTTCTCAAGTTCTTCAGTGTTTCCCTCGAAGGTACAAAAAAGTTCACATGTTCACCGTTGAAGCAATGCATGTGAATTTACCATCAAATTGATTACATTCGCATTCTTTTATTTTTTTAAGTTACAGATGTTATAGGAACCTGATAGTCCTTCATACATCTGTACATTTTTCAGTGTGCTCCTTTTGATGTGCATATGTACAGCATGTTAATTTAAGCTGCCATTAGAAATGAATGTATCACTTTTTTGTTTTCATAGGCATAGATTGAATGTCTAAGCAGATAATGTATCCAATAGTTTTGTACCCAGGCAGGGTTGCCTAGTGAGGGTAAAGAGGTGCCTGGAAATCAGCTTGCTGAATGACTTTTAAAGATGGGATATCAAGTCCTTTTACAATGGCTTCTAAAAATAATTTAAAAATCTGAAACAGCAAGTTCTCTATTACCTGAAAGTCCAAGTATCTAAAGTAGTAAATACTGGTTATTGTTTTTTCATAAATTCAGTCCCACAGTTAAGTCAGATTTTCTCACTGTTTGTCATTTGCGTGAAGCTCTTTGGATTTGCAGTCTCAAGACACACTTCTTAGTGCTAAAGGACCAACTGAAAGTAACTCTGAAGTGATCTCCAATGTAGGAACTAACCATTAATCAGAATGGCTACAGGGGAAGTACAAAGCAGAATGAAATAAAGCAATCCTGTCTGGCTGCCTAGATTGCAGAGACTGTTCAAATACCTACAGTATATTTCATTTTTTAAATTTTTTTTCTTCCATACTTATTTATTTGTCTTGGTAAACATTTGATTAATAGTGTAGAGAGCATTAAAATATTTCCCCATGTGTGTACATGTATTCACAGTGGGTCATGCCTACAGAACAAGAATATGTTCCTATTCAAGATGCTTCCTACCAAGTTCTTTTATTGCACCTCTTCTTATTCTAGTTGCTACCGTAATGAGCCTCTGAGAGGAAAAAAGTATTTCTCCATACATATAACAGTTCTTCTCATGTGAAGCATTGCCTCGGATATGGGATGTTTTTGTGTACAAGGCATTTGCTTTGCTGGGCTCAGACCAGCTCCTGAGCCAAGACACAGGAGTGGCACTGGGGTGGGAATGGGGGGACACGGCACTGTGCCCATCCAGGCTGGCTCTTCACAAGTGCTGTGAGTTCAAGGGCAAGTGAGGGGCAATTCCTGAGCCCTGTTTTTTTGGGTCCGGCGATTCTGTGTTTGTCACACATTTTTTTTGGCTGAGTGAAAAGGGTGCCCAGTCTTCCTTTATCCTCAAGGACCCTCAGTGGGGCCAGACAGTTTCCCATGGAAGACAGGTGGCAGCTTGTTTTGGGATCTAGTGGTAGCCAAGCTTCAGATTCACCTGCTGTGGGTAACAGTTGCCAGCTGCTCTGGTGTGACATCCCACAGACACCTCGTGTGTCTGTCTGACACTATGCCTGTGAGAAAATAGGTTGGCCGGGAGCACTCTGTAAAATTTTGTATTTTTCTAAAAAGGAAAAAGGAAAATTAAATACTTGCTGCAGCTTTTTTTTTTTTTTTTTTTAAATTTTTTTACTACAGGGAAATGTTGTAACTAACTAACAGAAGACAGTTGTTTCTAGTGCCTGTTTTTAGCTAAAATAACGGGGTTAATTATTAAACCTTTTACTTTGTTGCTCACTTGTGCTCCTGATGCTTTAATCCTGGGTCACAGAAAGTTTAAGAGTGCTTTACAGGGGAGACTCACTTCTTTTTGCCTCAACCTTTCCATGCTGACGGGATGTTACGGGCTTTGCTGCTTACACTCTCTGTAGTTGCCATTGCTCATGCTGAGCTCTGCAAGCCAGGTAAGATTTGGAGCTGATTCCCATCCTTCTTTAGGTAAAGTAGCTATCAGTTTAGACTACAAAGCTGCCAGCTTCTCAGATTTTTATTTTAATTGTTTGTCTTCAGTCTGAAGATTGAAATGCTGAGCATTCAGTTCTTTTATGAGTTTGCAAATTAAGTATGGGAGTTGATCTCATTTATAGAGGTCATCATAAAACTCACGGAGACTCTGTAGGGCTTTTTTCATGCAAGTAATTTCTCCTAAACAGGTGATCTCTTAAGACACATTTAGAAACTGACATTTGTGAAATAATCAGGGAAGTAAATGATTTAAAAACCTATTTTGACAGACTATCAATGTATGTTTCCTTTTTTCTCTTTGTGTCAGATGCACAGAATGCTTTCAAAGTACGGATTAGTATCAAAACAGCTTTGGGAGATAATGCAGTAAGTAAAGTATCTTCACATATTCTTCCTAATTCAGTATCTGCCAAAATAGAAATAATATATACTCTGAAATTTCTAGAGGCAAAACAAGCATTTTGTTCTGTAGGGTTAATTGTAATAGTTTGCTCAAGTCATGATCCAGGCATCTATTTCTTTGCATTTGACCAGCCCACTCTTTAAAATGGCATTCCTTAGAAGAAATATAAAGCTTACTTATTCATAAAGATAATTTTCTATCAAAGATTTTTTTTTCCTCTGGAAAAGCATTAGGGGTGTTACACTTTATATATGAGAAGTGCTGCATAAATGTAAGTCTGTATTTTGGGAAAATCACTTCTGCACAAGAGTGCTAATCGTAAAGTCAAGCATGCCTAGGAAGAGAAGCAGGAAAAGATTTTTAGGTCTTTATGAATTGGGACTTTATATCAGGCTCTCAAACAAGAATTAACTGTAGAGATCATTCAAGCATGTTTCATCAGTTCCCTGCTAATGGAGGGCTTCAGATAGTGGCCTTTCTTCCCTGCCTGTGGTGCACAGGCTTATCTCATGGGGACCAAAATGCTTTGGCTTAATTCAGTTCTTTGGGCTTAATGTAGAAGTACTGGTGTGAGCAATGAGAGATATGTAAGAGATTGGGACATTAGCTGACTGAGTGGTCCTTCCTGATGTAAGGCACTCTTTAATATGTCAGAGCCCAGTACTTTGTTAGTAGTTTCGAATACTTAGAGCAAATCAACAGCATGTTAACAGAGCTCAGCAGAAAATTAGGTATGAAACATCATGGATGATCATGTCCCCTTGTAAGTCTGGTGTCTGATTATGTTATGAGCCCTGGAAAACAAAAAGCAGTAGGTTACATGTTATAAAAGATTGGTTATATCAGAAACTTCCTATGACAGTAGAAGCTGTTCTAAAATTACCCTGAAAGATCAGGTAATTTAAAATAACATTAACAGGGACCTAAATTTCACTGATAACTTCATAAACCAGACAAATTACAAAGAAATATTCAAGATACCTGCTAAAGTAAATGTCTGGAAATTCATGCTGAAGTCAATTCTCTTGGGTGGGAGACTTTAATTAAACAGTAGTGCAAGCCTATTTTTGTTTTTAGTTATTAAAAATAGTGTAATACTATGGCTGAAAAGATATCAAAATAATCATTAAAACTCCTCTTGATGCTAACTGCTAATATTTTGATTTAATCTTGGCTCAACATAATAGCAAAGAACAAAAACTGCAGTTTGCAGTAATGCCCTTGTTAATGCCTTTTCCTTCTCCAGCTATAGTAAAATAAGGGGACGTTGTTTGATAATTTTTTTTGTTGTTGTTTTTCATTCAAAAAGGGCATGAGACAAATCGTTGCCCTTGAAGGCAAGGGTAATGATTTATATTGCAAGAAAAAAGCAATTACCGAGGAGTCTATTTTTTTTTGTAGTTGTTTATTTCATATAACAAAGTGTGTGAAAGTGCTAAGAATGGGACAATTGAGAACAGCATTTTAGAACAAGAACTTGCTGAAAGTGGTATGATGCCATAAAAAATCACCACAAATAAACAATTTATTAAGTACACAGGTAGTAGTAGTTCCTTTTCATAGCCATTACCATCTTCCCTATGAATTACTGAAATTGAAAACTGAAGCTACTCTGAAACTGAAATTCATTTTGGTTAAAGAATTTGGGACACTACTTTTTTGTGTTACGTATTTTAGCAAAGAAAAGTGTAATACTGTCATTGTGTCACAGTAGGACACAGTCAACTTCATTCATTTCCAAGTAATTTCAAGCTCCATGATAACAGAAAGCCCTGATACTGTGGGAAGTTTTCTATAGGAGTGGCAGGATAACTCCAGTGTACATTTAGGGGCGTAGGAAATAGGTTGGTGTAGCTTTTCACATTGTTTAGTGCATGCCATCCACTGTGTGTGAGGCTGATGAAAACAGGACACTATTTTTTAATTTGTTCACCAGGTAAGCTGTACTCTGAGGCGGGGAGTTCCATTCAGTGTATTTATTTAGTTCTTATCACAATGGCACAGGAAAGAGCAGCTCAGATGCAGTAGGTATTCAGCCGTTATCATTTTATTTGCAAATAATGAGTGTACTTGACAGAGATGTTGTTTGCTGATCCATAGGAGGAAACACGGTGCCTGTAGGCCTAAATGGAAGGGGATTTATGAGTCTCACTGAGGATGGTTTTGGCTTTGTGATTGGCCTCTGGAATAGCTGATAATCACTAGATGCCTTCTGTTCATGGAGTCAGCAGAGGGGTAGAGAGTTAATTCAAAAGGGACAGAGGCAACTAGGGAGTGAGAAGTGATAGGCACTGACAAATCTATGGAACTTGGTGTCACCACTCATTTTAACTATGAGTCAAGGAGTTGGCACCTTGGGGACTGCAGCCAGGTGAAGCAGAAAGTGCACTTCCCTTCTGGCTCATGTATTCAGGCTGCTTGCAGGGTAGAGGATGAAAAGGAGAAAGGCTGACATACACCTTGTGTCTTGCCACCAGATGGGATCCAGAAGTGTGTTTTTGTGTCTGTAACCGCCCTGCAGTCTGAGTGGCTGTATGGTTAAACACAGAACCATTCAGGAGGGAAGAGATTTTGGATGGTCCCTAGTCCTCTGCTGCTCAAAGCCAGGTCAACACTGAAATCAGGTCAGGTTGCTCGGAGCCATCTTGTAATACTATATTCTCATTCTACTATCTTAAATTTTGTATTTTTAGAGCACAGTTATAGCATTTCACCCCATCAGCAACCTACACTCATCATCTTTCACGCATTATATCATCATCATCTTCGTTCAGTAAGAGGCATTTAAGACTGCCTTTCACAGTTAGCTGTGTCCAGTTCTGCTCCTCCTTAACATATAAAGGATGGGAAGAGCAACTGAGCCAACGTCTCTGTGTTGGTTCCTTTGTAGAGCAATGAACATGGTAAACATTAATAGTTCTGATACTATCATGTAATGTTTCATTGATAACAGTTATGTTTATAGTGTGTGGTTGCAATTGATATTTAATGTTTCCTCTTTAGCAGCAGAAAGTTTGCATCAATAGCTGCACTGCATAGGAACATCATCAGCCATCAGTTGCACTCCAGGCCTTTGCATATGGAGGGTAAAGATGAAGCTGATAAAGCCCCAGAGTAGAATGAATCAGGTCTAGTGGAAGGTGTCTCTGCCCATGGCAGGGAAGTTGGAACT
Organism: Grantiella picta; assembly: GCA_013397955.1. NCBI lineage: Eukaryota > Metazoa > Chordata > Aves > Passeriformes > Meliphagidae > Grantiella > Grantiella picta. The sequence continues at coordinate 418,863 of VZRM01000248.1, read as the reverse complement.
AGATGATCTTTAGAGTCCCTTCCAATCAAAATCATTCAAGGTTTCTTTGCACCTATCCCTCTGATTGGAGAAAGCTTCTGATAAGAAATTGTTTTCTGGAAATTCATGCCCACCTGTCCTGAGTTCATACAGTTGGTTAGTTAAAAGTTGTTCATGCCTTACTTTTCTTCTCCATTATGTTGCTTCCCCTTTGCATATTCCTGTATGCAGTCATATACAGAGGTTCTTGTTCACCTGGAGCCCACAGCCATCTCCATCTCCTGTACTTCCTCTTTAATCTCCATTTTCTTGGGGCTTCTTGCCCTTCTTCCCAGAAGGTTGTGTGCAATACCTTTTCCTGACTCAGGTAGACCCCTGATTTCTGCTGAGCTTTCTCTGCCAGTCTCGTCCCCCTCTTTCTTGCAGTTTTCTGTTTATTCTGTCGCTTTTCAAATACTTACTCTTTCAGCGGGAGCTGGAATTCTTCACTACAAATTATTTTCCCTGTTTTGAGATACCCTTTTTGTTACTCTGACTTAAAGAAGTCCTAAGCTACTGCATTATTTATGAAAACTGTGACAAATTGTGCATGTATATATGCATTGCACTAAACATAAACATACCGAGGACATGCACTTGGTAGTGCTGCATTTTATTTGTGTCCATGTAAGCATGAAATGGAGTGTGTTTCATCATTATCCATTTTCAAGACAACTGATTAAATTATCGCTACAGCTGGTTTAATCCACTGGCTAACAAATGATTTTTTTCTGTCCTTTTGAACCTGTTCTCAAAGACTGCAGATGGCATGTAGGGATTCAGTCAATAGTGCCACACGCAGAAAAAAGAGATCTTCCCTTTTAGTACTGCAAATTGTGCTTCATGGTTTAAATATAGATATGTTTAAAATGATGATAAATATTTTTATGGCTCCTATCTGTATTAATTCTTTCACTACATGATCTCTTTTTCTTTTAGTACTAGTTGCTCTCATTACTGTCACGTTTTCATCAGTGCAGTGGGATCAAAACACAGGCATTTATAATTTTTTTCCAAAGATTTTCTCTCTGGGGTTTTTGTCAATTTAAGTTCCCAGGCTGGCAAGCATTATTGCAGTACACTCACAACTCCCTTTATTCACGAGGCAGAACTGGTGAGTCAGAACCCAGGTTCTCAGCACTGCAGCTACACTTTAATGCTGCTCAAGTTGTCTGCTGCCTCAGCTTTCTTGTCCCTGTCCTATCTCATCTCAGCCCATTTCACTCAACATTCATCTAGAGAAGATAAACAGGATCACTTTCTGCCCTTTGAATGACTGCCTCCTTCCCTGTTTAGTTTCCAAGTCCACAGGATGCCAGGACACAATGGCTGCAGATATATGAAAGTTGGATTCCCTTTTTTTTTGTGGAGAAGTTGCATCTCCATGCCCCCAAAATCAGAATTCAAAAACCAGAATTAAGATTTGGAATTTTAATGCTATGTACTTACTGATTTTTGATATACATTGCTGTTTTTTGAAAGTGTTATAAAGGACCATGAAAAATAGGTCCAAGCTGACAACAGAGTTAAATATCCACACCACTGGGTTTCTGGTTTGGATGATTACAGAGCAGATTTTTTTAATGCTGGAAGTTAAAGATTAGATTTGTGTTCTGATTGACTGAAGAAAGCTGCTTCTAACCTCCCTTAATATAATTCCAAGAAACTAATAATCTTTATAATCTGCTGAAAGGGGAAATTCAATCAGCATGCCTCAGTCATGGCTCCTGTTACAAAAATGTTATAGATGCAGTTCTTACAGGTCATTAGAATTGCATATGTGAATGAAAGCCCAGGGGAACCCAGTGAAGCTGAAGTCTCAGAAAACTTAAATTATGGAAGCATGATTTTTCACCAAGACAACAGAGAATAGATTTTGGAGCCTACATTCTGCTTCTTATTGAAGTAGTAAGGATGCTATTTTCTTTCTTTCATTCATGTGCAATATAATAATTTGTAATATGGTTGCATCTTCTTGTAATCAGGACAGTGTGCAGCAATAAGGCTGCAATCTCATTTTATTTCCTGGTGTCCTGATGTCCAATTCCCAGAGACCACCTTCAACATTAGGGTTTTTTAGTTATTATTTTTGGGCAGAGCCAAATGATCTTTGAGGGTGAATTTAAACCTTCTACTTTAACTGAGTTAGTCCAGCAAAAGAGGCAAGGCCATGAATGCAGCTATGTGGGGAGAATGCTGGTAATATGCCTAGTCTTTGGTATAAGAAACTTTAGATCTCCAGTTTAGTCAGCTTTCAGAAATATTCAGTTAATTTGGTTTTTGGAAACATTCTTTGCAGTTTATATTATTTATATTACAGTTTATATTGCACTTTTTTCTCATGAGAAAAAGTCCTTTTTCCATACTAAATAATGGGCATTATTTTCTTAGCACAACCAGAGAATTTATTAGTTTTCTTGATCAATACAGCATTTCAAGTTCAGCGACTCTTTTCCCTCTTTGTACTGCCAGCACTGGTGCTGAAACTAATTATTTTCTGTCTTCCTTTACAGTATGCTTGGGATGCTAATGAAGAGTACCTCTTCAAAGCAATGGTAGCTTTTGCAATGAGAAGATATTCCAGCAAGAGCACAACTCAGTAAGCATCTGCGTGGATTTGCCTTATACATATTAACAATGCTGCATGTAGTGACCTGTCCTTTGCTGTACTGAACTGTAGAAATCATTATATAGAGATTCCAAAAGCAGGCTGTTCCACTATACTTCTCTAGCACCCAGATACATATTCAACATCATACTGTCCCTGTCTTAAGCAATGTTCAATCTTTGAACCTGTATCCTTGTTGATGTGAAGTGACACGGCCGTGCATCTCAGTGGGATGGTGCCAGTTCACTTCAAGCAGAATGCTGCAGTAAGATTTGACACCTTATGGAGACCATACTGGGAGGAGGTGCAGAGACACACTAGGAGGTCAAGAAAGGCAGCACAGATCTTTGAGTAAGCAGCTCTGATGCTTGCTTTCTTAGAGCCCAGCTTCAGCATTGTACTGCAAATGAGCTGACTCAGAGCCATGGGAGGTGGACAGCTATGCCAGTGCTGTGCTCTGCTGGGCTTTCCTATCCCTGATATCACAGCGGTTGAGTTTCCTACCGTCAAGAAGTTTCAGACGTTGCAGTGCAGATAGAAATCAGCCTTTAATTGGCTTTGGGATTAAATCTACCCTGAGGTATTGAATATTCTTTTCAGGCTTCTGATCCTTGCTACTCTATGAAATTAGACACCAGATTAGACAGACCATTTAGCTAGCTGTATTTTCAGGATGCTCTTATCTTTCTTAAATGAAAAACCTTGTAAGTACATTTCCATAGGCCTGTTATTTTTTTCATTATTTTTCAGTCTAAAATGAAAGATTGATGGTTCTGGTGGGCTAACAAGGATAAGCTTTTCAATTTACTTAGAAATAAAACTGCTGCAGGCTGTCGTTGTATCAGGTGAAGCATATTCAACATTTGCAAAGATATTAGTTAACTTTAGTTACATGGTGGTTATTGTGGCTGCTGCACTTCTCCTAAATAAAAGGGGATTTCCCCCTCCATGTGACAGGAGTGTTTGATTCCTGCTGTTTCATTTTTATTCCTCAGAAGTGGTCTCCTTTGAGCAAGAGAGCCATTACATCAAGCGCAACAAAAACAGCCAAGTGTGCTACTCAACGCAATTAAACGACACTTAAACAATTAGTTCAAGATACAAGCTAATTACAGATGATTATGTAGGACTTTTTCTCAGGTTTTCAAAGCAGCAGAGTTTTCATTCAGCATCTGATCCATAAAGATTCACTTTTGTATACTTATTTTAGTCTTGGGTCCTTTTTTAAAATTATTCTTTTCCTTCAAAGTCATGGTCCTCTCACACAGCAAAAAACCTATGTCAGAAGCCAATGATCTTTTTCCTCTTCAAATACTATGGTTTTCTGCAGACTAAAATAAGGTTGGTGCAGGAATGGGAAAAAATCAAGCCAGTATGGAAGGAGTAGAAGTTTTAATGGCAGTTATCTGTATGCACCCTGGGCAATCATAGTATTTATATTCGCTTAATTCAGTTTCCTACTAAGAGAGTTTTTGCTATGGACAAACATGATGTTGCCAGTATTACTCCAGTTTAGAGGTGGTGTTGCACACATCAGTAATTCCCTGTTACTAAATTGGTGAGAAAAGTCAGTATAATATTTGGAATCAGCCAGCTATGGGCATCTTTTCCTCTTTTTAAGATGGTATGAGACTTTCTTATGGGATACACCCCTCATGGGGTGTATGACTGATAACTCATCCAGGACTTAAAGACACCTTTGGGGTCATTATAAACAGCATGTGCCTGAAGGACAGCTGTGCAGCTCTGAGATCTGGCACAACTTCCTAGGCAACAGGCTGAGGAATTTCCTATGCACAGATCTCTCCCAAATCCCATCTTATCATGGAGAGGCTAGATGAGCCTCCCAATAGACCTCAAATAATCAACATGTTACATGGGAGCAGGAAGGCTGTGAAAGCCTCCATCCTGTTAGATGTGCTGGAGGTAAGACACTCCTTTCTCCATCTTTGTGATTGGCAGCTGCAAGTAAGAAGTGCTGCCCTGCTCCATCCCCCTCTGCAGTGGGCATGGAGGAGTGGGAGCACCCAGCATTCCAGAGGGTACAGCAGCATGCTGTGCACAGGAACAGCACCCTGCCAGAGCTGGTGAGGAGACTTCACTGTGGTGAAGAGGGAAGCACAAGCAGGAGCTTGTAGCAAATAAATTACATTGCGCTGCTGGCAAATAAATTGCATTTCACTACAGGAGCTTTTGCAGGAACATGCCAACAGATTTACTTCCAGGAGATGTAAAAGACCAATGACCAATTATTCTGTCATATAACAACAAACAAATGGCCTGCGACGGCATTCTGGAAGCATCTAAACTTACGGAAATTTTGCATCTGGTTAATTAAAGTTTTTTGTCAAAATAAAACTTATGAAAAAATCACTATTATTTTACATAACTGAATACTGGTTCTGCCGGGGTATAAATTACACACATGGCCATACCCAGGATGTGACAAACCTCCCCTTTAACATCCCATTGATTTCTAACACACCCACAGCCCTGAAGTAACTCACAGCCACAGCCAACTTCCACAGGAGACACAAATGCTATTAACTCCAGCAAGCTGTATCAGGCCCCAGAATAATTTGTCTGGTGGGTCAAGATAACCATTGCTGCAGTCTGCCCCATCATTTTTGATATTCAAAGTCACCTCTTGTTAGGCTTCTGAAGCAGGATAAAAGCCAGCCTGTGATGACAAGCATTTCAATGTGCTGCTGCAAACAGCAGTTGATGCTGTTGTTGCCCTTGTGTAAGCACTGAGTGACCCAACACAGAATGGGGAGGATTTCACGTTACATCTCGAGTTCTCTAAAGTTAATTTCTAAACTGAAATTTAATAAATCATGGTGCAATGTTTAATGATTTCAAGCAGTGTCTTGAAAGGCTTGTCAAATTCAAATTTGTGTAAAACGGAAGAAAGACACAATCAATCAAATTACTCAGTAACTGTTAATAGAGATACAAATCAATATTTCTTTTTCAGTGGAGAATTAACACCCCTTTATTTCTTGCTTTATATATGGGCTTTCAATTGATTCACAATACATATGGTCATGAACTATGTAAGCTAACCTTTGATCTCTCAGTGTTAAAAAATTATTGTTGTAGCCTGTGTTAGTAACCCTGTTGTCTCTAATCTGTGACTCATTTGAAATAATATTAATCTCTTTTGGGCCTGAGATGAGTTAATCTTTAGGGCAGAAAGAATGTCAACACATTTGTTTTCATTCAAATAACAGTGTCTACTTTTCGTACATTTTGTCCCCATTTATAGAAAAAAAACCCTGAAACTTTCCTTACAAAGTGACCAGAAGAAAGTTCATCGGTATTATCCATCTTCCTAACAAAGACAGGCTTTTTAGATACTAAAGATATTGTGACCATTCAGAACAACAAAATATGAGTCTGGAGTAAAGCTGTTACATCAAGGTGATCCCATGGCTGCTGGGAAGAAAAAAACATTCCTTTGCAGGAGCAGCTGCAGAGCCCTGGGTTGTAAGAGGAATGATGCTTTTGGGAGAGCTGGAGATTGGCACCTGAGACTTGGGGACTGGAGTACTTTCATGAGCTAACAGCCATTGTAGGCACTAAGCTCTCTTTAACTCTTGGACAGCTCTTTTTTACCCCTAAACAATCCTTTACATCTCCATAAGGAACAATTACGGTGTTTCAGGCCAAGGAGTTGCCAGGGTTTCCTGCACTCTACTCACCAGTGTTTGTGTATATTAAAGGAAGTGCAATTTTGGACATTTGCCATAGTGCCATAAGGCTGAACCAGGATCTTGTAATTTTGATGATAACAGTCTCCTATAATCCCCACATCAAAAATCTATCAACTGCTAAGGAAAGAAAAAAATGTCCACATATATATTTACAAATACACTTCATTAGTGCCTGGAGAAGCCAGGTTTCTCAGATCTATATAGTGTGACTGCATAGTTGCAATGGTTCTGTGTGTTGTGAATCAAAACTGCACTCAGATGGCATGGGAGGAAAAAAAAGGGCACCACTGCACAGAAATTGCCATATTGGTGCTTGTTGAACCAGTCTGTTTTGGTGTTTACTCATCCCCTTTGAACTTCTCATGAGCAGGATTATTCTCTTTGGGGCCTGGAAGGGTTTATGACATTTGGATTCAGCTGACGAGTAAGTGGTGGCAGTGAAGTCGGGTTTTGGATGCTTGTAATCGAGAAGGATTTTAGAAACAATAGGGAGAAGAAAGGAAGCCAAATATACGTATCCTACTGCAATCCTTGCTGCCCCTTGTTTCAGTGCTGTTTGTTCTAGAAAGAGATGTTACCCCTGCAGTGACTGACTGCCTTGTCTCATGCTGAAATCCTTGGCTCTTTAGGGAAGATCCCAGCTTGAAGAGTCTTTGAATGAGGGTGAGAAAGTCAGGGTGTTCTGCCAGTCCTCGTCTGTCTTTCTCTTTGGGGATCAATTTATTGTTCTTTTTGGGGATCAATCTTTCTTCACTTAGCCCATTTCAAGAACATCTGTAGGGCAACACCAACTCATATTTTCCACCTGGCTCAGTTTTTGATTGCACCACAGGAACTGCAGCTTTAGGAACTTTGGCAGTTTTGAAGTTTTGGGTCCTACTGTTATAAACGCCTAGATAGAAAACTTCCTCTACAGTTACAATTTTAGATATTCTGTGAAATCAGCAAGAGTTTGTCAGCCACCAGCCAAAAGTAGGCATATCTTCCCCTCTCCTGTAAATTTTGTGCTTTTCTTTTGTTTTGCAAAGAATAAATCTGCTTTCATCTTCTGACTGTTGCCAGTGAACTGACGTGAACATCTTTTCAAACTCCAGAGGATGGATTTCCTCTTTTATTCATAAAAATTCTCTGTATTTGCAAAATTGACACTGTTCTAGAGAGGTAAAGTGGTCATTTTTGCTCTGCAAGATCATTGCTTTTCATTTTATTGCATATCTCTTTGGAATGAGCACTTATAGCCCAGAAAGCCAGCAGTACCCTGGGCTGCACCAAAAGCAGCATGGCCAGCAGTCCGAGGGAGGAGATTCTGCCCCTCTGCTCTGCTCTGGTGAGACCCCACCTGCAGTGCTGCATCCAGCTCTGGGCTTCCCAGCACAGGAAGGACATGGACCTGTTGGAGCGAGCTCCAAAGAGCCAAAATGAAATGAGCTCAGTTGATTGGAGCATGGTGCTAATAATGCCAAGGTTGTGGCTTCAATCTCTGTACGGATCACTCCCATAAGAGTTGGACTTAATGATCCTTGTGGGTCCTTTCCAACTCAGAATATTCTGTGATTCTGTGATTCACAGAATTCAGTAGAGGGCTGGAGCACCTCTAGTGCGAGGAAAAGATGAGACAATTGGGTTTGTTCAGTCTGGGGAAGAGAAAGCTCTGGGGTGACCTAATAGCACCTTCCAGTACCTGAAGGGAGCCTACAAGAAAGATGGAAAGAGACTTTTGACAAGGGCATGTGACAGGACAAGGGAGAATGTCTTCAAACTGAAAAGAGTAGGTTTAGATTACATATTAGGAAGAAATTCTTTGTTGGTCGTGAGGCACTGGAACAGGTTGCCCAGAGAAGCTGTGGATGCCCCATCCCTGGCAGTGTGCAAAGCCAGGCTGGGTGGAGCTCTGAGCAACCTGGTCTAGTGACAAGAGGGGTTGGAAAATATCTCTAAGGTTCTTTCCAGCCCAAGCCATTCTAGGATTCCATGAGATAGATTAGATAGATCAATAGATAGATAGATAGATAGACCTCTGTAAAACGAGATATTGCACTACCTGGAGCATGCAAAACATCACTCAAAAAAAGCTTTCATCAGGAAGTAAAACATTTCTACAAAACATCCATAATGCGGTACCGTGATCTGCCTTATGAGCGAACTGCTCCCTGTCTGGATGAGGATTGCCCAGGCACAGGCATTCGCACTCCCTCCTGTCCCTCTCACCCCCAATCCCACCAATCCCACCAGCTCCACCAATCCCACCAGTCCCACCAGTCCCACCAAC
>VZRM01000248.1:339807-410199 GCA_013397955.1 Grantiella picta | reverse complement strand
CCAGTCCCACCAATCCCACCAATCCCACCAATCCCACCAATCCCACCAATCCCACCAGTCCCACCAATCCCCCCAGTCCCGCTCCCAGCTCCCGCGGGGCTGGGCGGTGCTGCCGGCGGCCGGCAGGTGGCGCTGCTCAGCAGAGCGCGGGCGCGCTCGGTCCGTGTCGCGGTAGAGAAATTATTAACTTCCTTCGTTTAAATGCTCATGATTGTGTCATTCCATAAGGGTCTTCTGATAGTCCCACCATTTACTAGCGTTAGTGGCAGAAACCCAGTTTGTAGGAATCTGAAGGAAATGGCTTTTAAAAGGCACTTCGCACACTATTTCCATAGTATGCCATAAGAAACCTCCTGCCTGTGCCCCTCCACATTTAACTTCACATGAAGCTGAGCAATCTTCCATTAAAATAGAAAATATAAATATTTGATAGCATAAGCTAAAGGGAAGAGGCCAGTGCCAGTAGGATGGCTTAATTTAGCTTGTTCCCTCCACTCTCTACCTGGCTCTGTGAACAAAGATGTCAAAAAGAATAACATCAATTCCACTGATCTTCCCTCCAACCAATCTATCTTGTAGAAGAACTGCGCTCACTTGATAATCATGTGGGGAATTCCCAGTGGCTGGTTCCATTGATATTTTCTGTCAAAACCAAAATTCTTATTTCACCAATGCATTTGCTCCATTCTATGGCCTTTGTCACAGCCCTGATGATTAATATTTAAATATGTGTTTTTTCATTTCACTATCCTAAATGTATGTCCAAGACCATGCAAGTTTGCTATGGATTCAGAAATTTGTTTGAAGACTCCTTTGGTCTTTATAAGCTTGATTTTTTTTAAAATCATATTGGGAAATGGGAAATGCTGTAAGTGGTATTTCTTTATTGAGTATTGAGGTATTGAACTGTTACGTTTTTAAAATAAGAATTTTTCCCCCCTTAGGTGAGAGCAATATTTCAAGAAAATCTAAACTATTTCAATAATTCCTCCCATGCTTCTTTAATGATGATTTTTGTTTTAACTATCTGCAGAATTTCCAATGTGCTGCTCTGCAATGTGACAGACCGGGTGTCATTTTGGTTTGTGGTCACAGATTCTTCCAAAAATGTGACAACTGTTCCTGGAAGCGAGGTAGAGGCAGCCATCAGGTACAGTCACTGCTTTTGCAATGTTTTTTTCCTTATTTACTGAGGATGTTTTCTCTCTCCGAGCCTTGTATGAATGAGCACTCTGCCTCTTTAAGGATGAACTAACCCAAGTTGCTAAAATACCGAGGGGTTAGTACTCTTTAATGAATGTGAGATTAGAGGCTTTTTAACAGTCTCACAGAATGCAAAGCATGTGAGCCTTGGGATTATAACTTTGGAAGGAGTCTAAATTGGTGCTGGAGACTCAGAAGAAATCTATTCCCTTTTCAGAGCCCTACTTGTGATGTGCTGTCCAGTGTGTGGCACATGCACTTCTCTCATCCAGCTGCTACATTTCCCAGTGAGACAGCCTTCTTCCCCAGATGATGGAAAGACACACGTTCCATGTGGGATTAACATAATTTAGCTTTTACTGCATGCTACATGCACATCTACACCTGGGCTAATGACCACAGGCTCCCTTTCAGTGCTTCTCACTAACAGTTCACATGACTTAATGTAGAAGTCAGCTTTCACATGAGAAGAGCTCCTGTGAACTCCTCATGAGCAGAGCTGGCTGTGTTCCAGCTTGGTTTAAACAATGTCATACTCACATGCTTTTCATACCAGCTTGTTTTAGAATACCAAGTCAGTATCACAGCTGAGCACTGCTAGTACAAAGTACAGTGCACTACAAAGCACTTTGCTTTCTACTGTCATATTCTGTAGCAAATAAAAGCAAGAATGTGGAGTTGACAAGGAAAAAAGAAAAAAGGGTAATCTGACTTCAGTGGTCCAAAAAAACCTGCACCAGAGGTTTATAGGGATGAGTCCCTCGAGCAGCATAATGCACATACATTTCTCAAGCATGGAGTGGAAAATGGATCTCTTTGTTTTCAGGCATTCTATGCTCTGTCTTGAAAATTAATGTTATCTCTATGGAGGTGTAATGCCTAATTCTTGATGAATGCGTATGCGTTCTTCTGGAAAGATTAATTTAAGCTTGTGAGCAGATTAAACTATTTCCTACAGAGACACCAAACAATAACTTCATAGCATTAGTGGATGAAGCAGATTATTTATTCACTGAAGCTCTCTGTAAGAGTGCTGGAATGCAGGGGTTTTGCATTTCTGTTATTCTTTGATACCTTCAGTAGCATAAGCTGATTTATTTAAGTCTTCTGTGTGCCACATTTGGCACAGAAATTGGATGCTATTATTGTTTGGTTTTTAACTGTTTTCTGTCATCTGATAAAGAATATGCTATTTATGAAAAGTTTTAATTCCTACCTAATTTAAAAACAAGAAATAAAATGGTCTATAAAACGGCAATACTTTTTGTTCAATTGGTTCTGATTTCAGGCTTCCATACAAAATCTTTATTGTAATTCTTCATATTACAGTAGAACATAAGAACACTAGCCATGGACCAGAATATTGTTGTATGAGATTCCTACAGGTAATAATAAGTAAGAAAAAAGCAAGAATTCTTTTTAAAGTAAGAATAAAGAGGAAGGTAAACCATGCCAGACCTCTTCATGAGACTCAAGATTTTGTGTAAATATACACAAGATATAGTTATGCATATACAAAACTGAAATGTACTTGTAGTTGCCTTCATGTGTTTTAGTACATAATTCTGAAACTCAAGCCATTAGGTGAGAGTGGACAATGCTTATTTCAGCTGTTCACAATGATCCTTTTATATGAGTAAGGAAATCTTTTCTAAATGGCAGACAGCTTACGGTATAATGAGTCTTAAAACATGCCATGGCTTTCAGTCCTGTCCAGGAATGCTGAATTTCCATTAAGGCTAAGAATTTCCTGTTTAAGGGACAGCTAAACCTGATCCTTTCCAAGAAAAAAATTTGCTAAATCTTACCTGTATTTCCCATACATCTTTTCTTAGGAAATACTTGCTCTGTGGTAAATAAATTGAGTTGTATACAAAAAAGACCTGCATTAATTCATGCAACTGTGACCAAAAAGGATCTCTCAAGGCCAATATATGTAATCAATTTGCTTAAAAATTTTTGACATTTTGGAAAAGCCAATGGAAGATATTTCTAAATGCTCTTAAGGCTGTTTAGATTTAGATCCAGAAGTATCTGCAAATGCTTACAGGCAGTGAAAATGGTTGAAGATATCCATGAAAGGGTAGCAGTTGTACTACTTCTGTGAAAAAGCATATTTCTCAGACTTAGAGTTTCTGATAATGGAAAAAATGTGCAAAGTGCAAATCCCTTTAGCTGCATCCTGCAGGGAAGAAGGACATGTTGGCAATAGGCGTGGATTCTTACAGGCCAAATTGTGTCCTGTTCCTCATGTATCTAAGAAAATCTACAGCAGCAGGGGCAGATGAACCAGCCCATAACATGCAGGATGGTTCAGTCTGAAGTGCTATGAGGCACTCTAAGTAAATTCTCTAAGCATTGAAAGGTAGATCTGCCACTCCTGCACTGATCTTGAATGCTGCATGAGCAAGGCAACAGAGCCAACCTTACAGCTTACAACCTGTTGTCCTTGGGACATGGCTCAAAACAGAAATAAATAATAATACCATACTTCAGGTCTCGTTTGTATTTCCCAGCTTTTCCGATAATTGTATACAAAAGTCTGGTGTTTGAAATGTTCTGAGTGTGTGGGTGTCTGTGGATTGCTGATGTCTATGTTGTAGTCAAGGTCTGTGTAATCCTGCCGACATCATAGAATCACAGAATCAAAAAATTATGGGATCACAGAATCGTTGAGACTGGAAAAGACCTCCAAGATCGAGTCCAACCTTTGACTGAACACCACTGTGTCAGGCAGACCATGGCACACAGTGGCACATACAGTTGTGTCTTGAACACCTTCAGGGACAGTGACTCCACCAATGCTTAACCACCCTTACAGTGGAGAAGTTCTTCCTGTTGTCCAACCTGAACCTCCCCTGGTATAGTATGAAACTATATCCTCTTGTCTTGTTGCCTGAGAGAAGAGGCTGGCCCCCACTAAAGGCAGACAACATCCACAGCCTTTTCTTCATCATGCTGGATAACATGCAGCCCTGCTGAACTGGCTGCACATTCATGAAAAATCCTTTTATTTTTGACTATCTTTTTAACTTGTAAAATACCTTTATAAAGAGTTGTGATGTTTTTGTGTTTTGTTTTGTTTTGTTTCTTTCTGAAGGATGAACCGGAACAGAATCAACAGTGCCTTCCTACTGAGTGACAAAACACTGCAGTTCCTGAAGATAACCTCAACCTTATCACCTCCTGTTGAACCCTCTACGCCTGTCTGGCTTATTGTATTTGGTGTTGTTCTTTGTCTCATTGTGGCTGGGATTGTTTTCCTCATTTTTTCAGGGATTCAGAAACACAAGAAGTAAGCAGCTTAGCCTTTCTTCTGTTTTAATGAAATACTGGCTTGTTAGGTCAGCTGGGCTAGTTTTGTGTTTCAGAGCAGCCTCAGACAGATTAATGCTGTGCTCCCTTTCCTAACTAGGTAAAGATAACCCATGTCTCCTTTTCTGAGGAAAAGGCTTAAAGTTTTCAACTGTGAAGTATAGATAAGATACCTTAGTAATTTTGGGATGTAATGAGGGAATGGAGAGTGTAAGGATATGATCTTGGAGGCCACTTAACTAGAGATGAGCTTTAAAAAGACATTTGATGTCATTCTTGGGAAGGTTTATTGTGCCACAGGTGAGTGAGTCTCCTCTCACAGACCACCCACAAAGCTACCAAGAGGGACAAAGCTGGCAGTGACAGTGTCCCTTCCAGGGCAGTAGTGTCAAAAGCTGGCAGGGCTTAAAAGATGTGTTGCTGCAGCTTGAGAAGACTTAGAGGACACAATAATGATTAATGTGTGGCTGAAGAGGGCCTGCTCACTGGAACAGTGCAGCGTTTCACCTACGCTGAATTAATTACCTGATGAGCCCAAAATACCCATTAATGACCTGATGAGCCCAAAATACCCAGCCCTTTACGGGTTCATGGGCAGATCTCCCCATGAGTTTAGGAGTTTTTCTAGTGGTAGGGTAGGAGATACTCTCTCCTCCTCTCTGTTTCTGCCCTGTGGTGGCACTGGTGAAAAAGAGAAGGTTATTCATGCTTCCCTAGTGTGAGCATGTGGGAGCAACAAAGAGCAGGTGGAGTTTTGATCCTGCCATCTCTGCTGGCTCTGAGTTGGGCATAAGGAATAGAAGTTTCTCAGCTGAGTTGAGATTCTGCCATAGAAGTTCAGCTTCTACCATGCTGTAGGCTGCCACAGAGTTTAGGTTTACACAAAATTATGATTTCAGCAATAGATTCGTACAGGAACAACAGAAGAACTGAAAAAAGGTTAAATTCCTGCTAATAACTAGATAATGTCAAAGTTAGTGACTGTATGATTGATTATATCCCCAAATATATCAGAACAGGGAATTAATATATGAAAAGTGGTATGTTGCAGAGATTTTTCCTTTTTGCCTTTTTATTACCTTGAAGAATGTTAAAAGACCTCAGAAGAACAACACTTGTGAAGGTTAAGTGCTTCTCATAGAGAATCTTTAGTAGTGTAGTCAGAATCCCTTGAGTTATATTTTACATTCAGAGGAGTTATGTGAATTTCCAAAACCCTTTTCTGTTAAAAAAAAAAACAACCACAAAATGCAGCAAACAATAGATGAAAGATGCTGTTGGGGAAAGAGTCTGGGAAGGTATTTGAAATCTGTGGATAGTTAAAGCCCTATCACAACCATATTGTGTAGACTGAATTATTTCATGCCCTAAACATAGGCAAGCTGTTCTGTAAAACTGAGTGACATTGCTGCCTGAAAACCAAACCTCTCCTCTGTGTAGTATGGCTCTGTGTTTCTTTATAGTGCCTAACTTAAAGGGGATCTTTGAATGTTTTAAATAAGTGTAATATAAATAAACTATGATAAAGAGCTATGATTTTTCTAGCTAAAATATTCACTTGTGCTTCATATCATGCTGAAAGACAGGATTTCCCCCTATATTTTCAAAAAAACTCAGTTGAGCTTGAGCAGTTCCCCTCAACATGGTGTGAACTCCCTGCTCTAATCAACTCACTGCCATCAATGTGACTTGTTGCTGCCTGCCTGTGCTCACTTGGCACTCTCTCTGTCTCATCCTCTTGTCCTTTTAGTTGCTGTGCTTTTTTCACTTCTCCCTCTGTTTCCCTACTCTACCATTACATATAACCTTTCCTCAGAGCAGGTTCATCTGTGGCTGAACTCTAACCCTCTTTTCATGTCAATAACATCTGCAGGCAGGGGCGGGGAAGTGAGAGAGGGTAAATCAAGCATTTATTTCTTCCATCTATTGTTGCAAGGACTGGAGAGGTAAAAGGGATGGTCTGCGCTATTTGACTTCTTGGGGGGAAAAAAAAAGAAAAAAAAAGAAAAAAAAAGAAAAAAAGCCAGACATCAGAGAAAAGAATTTCAAAAGTGCTGCTCTCTTTTTCAGACACTGAAGTAAGTGACTAGATTTTCAAAGACTTCAGCATGTCCAGTAATTAGTTTTCTTGAAAGCCTGTCCAGAGCTTATATAATGGGAACCCTGTTGCCTAGTGGGCTGTGTTGGAAATCTGGCCCCAAGGATGGTGTTGACTTCTCATAAATCTGGCATTTTGTCTTTAAAGGCCTTTAAAGTACCATATAAATACCTTGGTCTAGATAAGACCAAAAGCACATGCTCCAGGCTGTCTGTGCTCAGGTGTCAGTGAAGGGGGATTGGCCTGTAGAGGGGTTTCACTATTGAGTTAGACTCATGCATCATTTCTTGACCTGGGAGATTTGCTTAACTCAGTGCCTACAGTGAGCTGGGTCAGACACACTGTCTCCCAGCCTCTTGTTTGTTCTCCTATCATTGCAGCAATAGGACACCTCCCTCTACAGCAATAGATTTGTCACATGCCCAGGGCTAGCCCGAATAGCCCTATATCTAGCTATGAACTAGCCCGATATCTTCTCCTACCCCCTAAAATCCCACTGGCAGAAGAAGCCATAATCATTTGCCTTGGCAAGAGTGAACACAGAGTAAGCACACAGCCTTTCCCTCTATTAGTCTTCCAGCATTTAATTTGCAGCTGTGGGCCTTCCTGAGCTGGATTTGGTCTTCTTGTGTTGGGTAACTGTCGCTGTTGAGCCGCTAGCAGAGAGAAAGAACCTCCGACTCAGTGTGGGATAAAAGATCACTATTTTTTTATTTTTCCAACTTATATAGACTTTTCAAAGGTCACTCAGATTGGTCAGTCTGAAACCTCCCCCTAAGCCTATTGGCCAGGCCCAAACTGCGCACATCTCGAGAAACTGTTTCAATAACATCCAAACTTTATCTTTGTTTATAAAAACACAAGAAAAATTCTCACGGGAAAGGTCTGTGCTAGCCACAGGTAACCCACAATGTTTTCTCTTCCCTTAACTTGTTGAGTTACCCCTTGGATTTGTGGAAATTTTTAGCTTCTCTGAATTCATCTGGTAATGAGTTTCACACATTTTCTATTCCTCTCATTCCTTTTGAACCTGTTTCGTAGTAACTTTTTTGTTCTGTTCCCACAGTTTTGTATTAAAGAATAGTCCTTTTATCAGTGTAAGAGGTCAGAGGTTTCCGCTACTACACCCCAAGTTTATTTTAACAAGTCTATAATGCCAAGAGTCTTCCAAAGGCCAATAAAATTTTATTATTGTTAATATCTCTGTTATTAGCAGTTACACTGAGTCAGATTTTTACGGTTGTCCTGAGTCAGGTTGTTACAGTACATGTTGTGGCATAGGAAGAAGCAGTGCCAGCTGACCTTTGAGTTTCTTATCCTCTGAAACCGCTGATGCTGCAGGCTGTAAAGTATAGCAGGTTTTTCAACTATGAACTAGCTGCGCTCAAGGTTAGAATAAATCTGGAATTAAAGGAACATCATGACCTGTTGACTGATATTTCTTTATTACATCTTCTCATTATTGTATTTTAGATTTTTTTTGGTTTAGATTTTTTAAAAAATGTGGATAATTTTATTCAACCACTATTATAACATGTTTTTGGGACAACTGGAGCCTGGAAAAATGAAAGCCATGAAATTGTTTGATCTAGAAAACAAAAGTATAAAATACTGGTTAGGAAGTTGCCTGCTAATGAAGTTTGAAGAAAAAAAATGCAGATTTGCAGCATTGAGATTACCTAAGTTCTGAAGAAGGTAATCATGGATGCAAGGGCACACAAGTCTCCACATTTGGAGGCTATAGTTAGTCTAAGACTGATCTGTTTCTAAACAGTGTGTTTTATTTTTACAGATCATGGGGTGAAATCTATGTCATACATTGCAGGGTCAGACTAGATGTTTAGTGCAGTCCTTCCTGATGTAAAAAAATCCCCAAACAAATTTAGAGATTTTTCAGTATTTGTTTTGCTCCAGCTTTTCCTTTTGCACCTTCTAGTGATTTTACAGAATAAGAAGGTGAAATAATATTTAAAACATACTTACAACATGACTACTTCAGGTTTTCTGGTTTCCAGTTCTGAGCTTAAAACACTAAACTAGGGCTTCCAATCAGTGGGTCTCCCAGCTATTGTATTTAGATACACCCATCTGGTGTATTTATTACAGCAATGAAGTAAACCAAATTATGCCTTTAGATGCATAACTTATGACAAACTTCTAACTAAATGTGCAGTTTTCTGTCTGTGGAATCATGGTGGAGTGTTGCAGGTCAACAGAATAAGATGATCTTTTCTTTCTTGTTTTTAGAAAGAATAAAGAGTCAACAGAGAGAGAAAATTTAGAAGAGAAAGTTGAAGTGACACTAGAAAATGGGATTCCTTGTGAAGCACTGGATTTAAAACCAGGCCACATTAATGGAGTCTTTGGAGCAGATGATGAACGGTTCACATCCCTATGAAATGCTGCCACTGCTCTCTGGTGCTTTTCTGAAAGACTCCGGTGCCCACCTTATCTCGTCACTACTCCTGAATGGCAAACATGAAGACAAGAAAAACGTCCTTTCACGTAATTTCTCTTGAGAGAACCTTTTGCTGATAACACATACACTTGAGCCTCCATTACAATTCTTTTGTCATGAGCAGCATAAATAAGAAGGCTTCAGATAATATCCAGAAAAGATTTCCAGAAGATGTGTGGCAGAACAGGGTTGGAACCTGCCTTGTGTCAGGCATCTAATTTTTAATGATTATTTAAATATGTCTGTTGCTTGTTCTTCCCTGACATAAATATGAAACTGAATTATTCCTGAATGTCACTGGGGAGATCATCTATCATTGTCAATCCTTGATGGGTTTTTTTCCAAACCAGATGCAAAAGTTTCTCTGTAAAATGACTTGTTTGCTGCGATGTAGTATGCCTTTGAATGGAACAGTGATCAGTGTATGAAAGTTTTCATTTATCAAGAAACAAAAAAGCTTTCACAGCCTCTGTAAGACCAGGTCAAAATAGCTGGATCATCTGTAGATCTGGGGCTAGCAAAGATCTGGTTCTAGAAGTGTTTTTCACTTAACTGTCGAAGTTACAGATTATGTGAGCTGGAAATTAAATTTGCAAAACTAAAATTTGCTGAAAATAAAAGGTGCAACAGAGGGCAGATTTTCTACAGGTGCAGTCACTGTTTAGTGGCCCAGCTCTCACTAAATCGTAGAATCACAGAACAGCCTGGGTTGGAAGGGACCTTAAAGATCACCTAGTTCCAATCCCCGTCATGGGCAGGGACACTTCCACTAGACCAAGTTACTCAGAGCCCCATCCAGTCCAGCCTTGAATCCTTTCAGGGGTGAGACATCCACAGCTTCTCTGGGCAACCTGTTCCAGTGTCTCATCACCCTCACAGTAAAAGAATTTTTCCAAATACCTAATCTAAACCTGCCCTCTTTCAGTTGGAAGCCATTCCCCCTTGTCCTGTAACTACATGCTCTTGTAAATAGTCTTTCACAACTCTCTGGAAAAGTCTTTCTTACATTTTAAAATAAAACTAGAGTAGATTTCCGACATAGCCAACCTGGGGTCAGATGAACCTTCATGTGACAGGTGGATATCTTCTGAAAGGATTCAGAGTGTGAAACACCAGCTGCTGGGTTTGGTGCACCTGACCTGGATGAGTGATAAAATTTTGGCTGTCTTCAGAAGCACTTGTGCACAGAAAAGGGGAGTTTTGTGTTTGGGTAACTGTAAACAAAGAATGGAAATGTGTTGAAGCAAAACACAGTATCTGCAGTCACCAAACATCTGCCCACATCACTGGAGGCAGGATTTGACCATTAGCCGTCCTGCTTCCAGTGTCATGTTTAGAGGCAATATTAGAAAACCTCTTTGCTTATTAGGATTATTTCATCAGACTCCTCACCAACAGGAACAGGCTTAAACAGAGTAAAAGCTGCTTGTAAAGGGCCATCCAATGTCCTGAAGGGTACAAAAGTTTCTTTTTTCCCACGATAGAAATGCTTCAGCCTTTTGGCTGTATTGAGCACCTTTGACTTGTCTCAGTGCTGGTTCTTAGGACCAATGTCAGCAGAAAGGGAGGAATGGGAAGGAGAAGGGAAAGCAGCTGGGTGAAGGGGGAAAGCTGAGCAGGGAAAGCCCAAGGCTAGGGGAGGCAGGGGAGAGGAATGCTAGATGCAAAATAAAACTCTGAAACCCACTGGCCATTTGCCTCATGTGGTCTCATTTGTCACAGTTGTCTTTGATGTCCTGCTGGTGGGTCCCTCTGGTCAAGGACTGCATCTTGTCTGTGTCCCAGTGTGTGCTGCTCCATTCTGAGAAAGATTAATAAAGTCGGTTATTAGTGATAATATCTCAGTGCTTTAAAACTACCATCTACAACATGTGGACATATTTCTCATAGGAATGGTAAAGATGAAGCTTGCCAGTGTTGGACTGGAAATACAGAGTACAGTGTTATTATTACTGCCTCAGTCATTGCTCCAAGGTCTCTCACGCAGGCAAAGTTTTATTGAGGTAATTCAGATCCCATCACTTCTAAACCTTCACACTTTTCCTATTCTTTCTATGAGAGATAGCTACACCTTAGTGTGACCACAATGTATTGCTGTGACTGCAGCCTCTCTGCAAGAACATGTGAAAGATTTTGGTGAGAACAGCATAGTGCTGCGAGAGAAACCTCAAGCTACCGATTACGAATTGCTGTGATCCTGTATTGTACTATATGATACTGAAATAAAATTCACTTGAGATGAAAAAGGCCAAGCTTATCTGAGCATACTTCTCAAGGTCTGAGTGAAGGTTCAGTTCAGCCCATGGCCCTCACCAGCAATTTGAAAATGGATTTAAAACCTCTGAACAAAACATTATGTTTTGTTCATTACATTATGTGATGTGGGCTGACTGTGGTGGTATTTAATCAGTGTCTTTGTTACAGCTCGCCTTTTAGCTGCGTAATTACTTTACAGCAGTTCGGCTTAATTTTCTGCTAATGATGATATGGGATTCATTCAGAGCATATATCTAGCTTGCCTCTTTGCTGACAGAAAATGGCTTGAGAGAAGCAAATGATACATGAGCAGCCCTATACCACACTTAGCAACACTTTGAAGTCAGTGTAGGGAGGTATTACCTTTCACTGAAATAGATGCCACAAATGAGGTTAATCAAGGGCACAGTGCTACAGAAGAAATAAATCTCTTTTCTAGTCTTTGCAGTAGGATCATATTAGAAAACAAAGAACACTTTGATTTGGTACAGCCTGTCCTCCAGAGCCTGCAAATGGTAGAACAATAATTTATATCCCTTGAGGATCTGGCCCAGATGTAACTTCCACTTTTTTTTTTCCCCTCTAAACCACCTGCATCCAACACCTGATAATAAACAGGAAAGTGAGAAACAAGCAATATAAACTATGTGGTGGACTGCTTCCTAAACAATGAGTTGGTTCTGCTTGCAGTTACATTTGTACTGTGCCAATGAATTTTGAAGAAAGGTAACATGGTGTGCCCGAGACTGAACTGTTTCATTTTCAAGGGCTGTGTTTAAGAAAAGAGAGGAGAAAGGAAAATTCAATTAAATGAAGCAATAAACTCAGAGAAGTTCTGTTTGAAGAAAATCTGCAACGTTTATCACTAGTTCCACATCCCCAGCAAGTCGACATTTCGGAAAGGACATTACAGTTCTGTTGAGCATACTTGAGAGAGAGCATTGATGTCCACACTAGAATGAGCACAAATCATGCACGAGTAAGTTGTTTACACTGTTAGTCATTAGCTACACATTTGGAGTGCTGAAGAACGTCGGTATAAAGAGTCTATCTGTGGTACTCACTCCTAAACATCTCTTTTAGCCCACCTTAAAGCCTGGTACTCACAACTGGACCTGGTATTCCCCTAGGGCTCTGCTAGTGCTGAAGAGCCTGTAGGGATGAGCTCATTGGCCTCATGCAGGTTGTATGCTCCTGTTTGTCCATCCAGGTACAACATTTGCTTCTGTCGTACTGATCTTCATGGAGAGCTCTTTCCTGGCTGAGCCTTCATAAAGAGGCACCTTTATTCTATGTTTTGAGGGAAGTCAGTCCATTGTGTCTGCTGTTGTTTACAAAACAGAAGGGTGAAGTCAGTGCAAGAAGCCTCAGGGAAGGATTCAAGTCCTGTTCCTTCATCACTGTGAGAATGAAATCATTCCCAAATTAATACTAATCACAGTATTGTATTAGCACAAGAGCCTCTGGTTTGGTAATTTCTTTCAAGAACTGAGTGCTAGTTTTGACCAAGCCAGGCACGTTATCACATCTTGACAGAGAGAGTTTTTCATGTGTACACTCCCATTTTGGGAAAATGAAAGAAATTACTTTCAAGGTCAGGGAAGAAGTGCAACAAAGACGTGAAATAACAGTGAAAACTGGGAGCCTTTGATTCTAGTTACTCTTAAAACATGGCTCAGTTGCCCTCAGAAATTTGGTCAGTTCATCAGTGCAGTAACCTGTGGCTCATGAAATGAGCTGCTTTAAATACGCCAAGTTTTTATAGAAAATACATTGACCAACTGTCCACAATGCATTAGCAATGAGCAATCTGTGCTTGGCTTTCTATGAGCAGCTCCTTTTGGCCTCTCATGGTTTTTTGTTTCCTTTTAATGTGGCGTGGAAGAAGGGATGTGGGCAATGGAGTGACACCACAGCTTCCTACACAAACAGACAATTGCTAATGAAAAATTTGCACAGTTAGGTACGCCTAATTTGACAGACTGAACTTGCTCTTTTTCAAATCACATAAAGCTAAAGTACATTGACAGTGATGAGTGGTACACTCTTGCCAGCACAAATGTGTTATTACGTTATGTTTTGTGAATGCATTAAGCACTGTGGATGCACTTTGCATAATAGACTTGCATTTTAACTGAATATTTTGTATCTGGGTTGATGTTTGCATCAGTCCAGAGGCATTTCATCCACATAGCCTAGATTCAACCTTGTTCTGAGTAAAGTAAGCAGGTTCAGTACGAACTAAATTTGAACAAAGATAAAAAAGTAAAGTTTGATTTTGGTAGTCTGTCCTCTTCCTTCCTACCATGTTTCCCTTTGCCTTAGAGGTGGCAATTTGAAGCTATTAAATCACCTTGTTAGCTGCAGCAATGGCTAAATGGAAAGCATTTCATTTTGGAGAAACTGCAAAAGTGTTCTGGCATTATTTCTCTATCACCTTTGCTTGTCTCCTATAATTTGAATTCTAATTGCTACAGTATGTAGGTTTTATCAGTTGTGGAGCCACAGGAATTTGAGACTTTGGACTAACATTCTTGATGATATTGTATCTAAACAACTTTGCAGGTGCTGATGTGCGAACACCTGGTCACTGTAAAATGAAACGGGGCCACTCGCTTAGTGAAAATGAAGTGAAAAACACACATTGCCTGGATGCAAAGCCTTGTTTCACAGGATCAATACCTTTCCCTTCATTGTTGGGGCAAGGTGGTGTTTTGTAAAGGGCAAGGTGTAAGGAATGCAGAATATTGTGCCCCTGAGTGGTTGCCTCTTCTCTGCCTTTTTAACATATGGTGTTGATTTTGACTGATTTTAGCCTTCAAAAATAATACTTTATGATCCCCTGATTTAACCGGCCAGTTTGTACATCCACCTGCCTGAAAATCATTCAGCTTCAAAGTTTTCTCCTAAACGTTGCAAAACCAGTTTGGTTTCCTGATGCTTCGGGAAACTGACAGCATCTTTAGACAGCTCCTGATGTCCTCAGATCTGGGGCTGGCTCCTGTGCACTCTTTGACTTGGGAAACAGCCACCAGCCTGTGGCAACCTTGGAGTGCAGAGGAGCTGCAAAGGATTCCTTTAGGTCTGAAAAACAAAAACAGGGAGCAAATCAGCCTGTCTAGGGACAGGAGGTTATGGAGAAGTATGGGTTAGTGGCCCAAGTGACTTGGGCCAAGCTCAGAGCAGTGGGGTATAAAGCCCTCCCTTCTCCTGGTGGTCACTGGGCTGTGGCTGGGCAGTCGAAATAGCTGCAGAAGGTGGGTGCTCTCCAGGCAGCAGCCTCCCCTCACTTCCCCTCTGAGACAGAGTTCCTGAGTGTGGGGCAGCAGGTGGGGAGTGTCTGTGCTCTGCAATTGCTGCTTTTACCTCCATTCCCGCTGGCAACAGGGAATTAATCCGACCAGCCACTGCTCTGCCCTTGCTCGTTCCTGCAGAGGAAGAGCCAGCCAAGCCCAAAATGCTGATGCTGGAGCTGAGACTGTGCTGGTAGGTGCCTCTGGTGGCTCAGATGCCGAGCTGGACAGGCTGTGCCTGCCTGCAGAGGAGCAGAGATGCCCACCCTCCTCGCTGTCACACATCTCCTGCCACCCCCAAGAGACCAGACACAAGGATCCCATGACAGCCTCCTCTTGCAGACGGGGATGTGTCCCAGCATGAGGAAAGCCCCTGTGGCACGGGCTGAAGCTCGCAGCTGGCGAGCCAGGCAGCCAGCATCCCAGTGCCAGCACTGGCGGGAGGGCTTTCATCTGAGAAAAGGCAGATGTCACGCATGCAGAAGAGTTAGTCATGTGGCAAAAAGGCTGCTCAGGGGATCAAAAGGACTATTTTCCCAGCCCCCAGCTCGAAGCACGAGGAAGAGGGAGAGGATCGGGGATCGCCCCCCGGCGATGCCCAGCTGCAGCCGGGGCAGCACAGCCCCTCTCCCGGCACTGCGGCAGGGAGATGTGCGGAGGGGCTGAAGGCACCCCTGGGCTGTCCACTGCCTCCACAAAGGCACTTTGCGGGAGTCCTCAGAGCAAGGATTGGCCAGGTATTTAACTGATGTGAGCTGCTCTTTGGCAAAGGGCACAGGAGTGGCAGACAGTGGGGTGGCCGCAGCCCTATGCTCTGCCACAGCAACTCCTTCTCCCTGCGGATGCTCCAGGCCAGGCAGTCCCGGCGCCGTGCAGCCACAGCCTTTCTTTCAGAGCCCTTCTTCACAAACTGGCCACTGAAAAACTCTTATGTCCGTCTTTTATGCACTAGGCAGAATGACAAAGTGTAGCAGGGAGCTTAAACAGTGCTCCTGCTTGGAAAAATTGTCCTGATAATGGTATTTTAAGCCATTTTAAGGGTGTGCAGCGCCCAATACATAACACAGAGGGTTTTTATTGAGGCATGTCCTAACTGCAGTTCTCTGTTATTGCAGTCCTAGTTTCATAGCACAGCTCAGCCAACAACATGAGTGATGAGGCAGAAAACTACTCTAACAGAGCCAGGGTACAGATGAACATCGGTGGGCAGCTCTTTAAGCAGATGTCAGACAACTTGGACCCTGGGGACAAGACGGGGAGTATCAGGTAGGAGCTGGGAGGGGTGGAGGGGAGGACTGGCACACGGGAGGAGAAGGAGCCTGTGTCAGCATGTCAGGTTACAGGCAGCCTTTGTGCCGTGGCAGTGGCAAACTGACACAGCCCTTTGCTCCTGCCAAGCAGGCTGGCTGCCATTGCACACAACAGTGTGTTTCACTGGGACTTGGTTTAAACCTCCAGCTCTCTTCTCTCACCTAAACCCACGGCTGCTGCCTTGCTGCCCTTGGAGGTTTGAATTTCCTGGAAAGGCTTGAGATAGTTCCCTTTCTCAGCTGTTTACTGATTCCTTTTTGCTGTGGTACAAGCTGTCTCCATGCTCTCACCAGCTTTCCAGACCAGCAGGAAGGCTCACCACGAGAATTGCTCCTCCCCCAAGAATGGATGGCCATCACCATCTCTGGCTGTGTAAATCACTCCCAGCTAAGAGCCTGGCCAATCTGCAGAAAGCCTGCCGTGGTAGCAAGGCTGGCACAAACAAGTCTGTATCACCCCAGAGGGTGGTTGGGCACTAGAACAGGCTCCTCAGGGGAATGATCACAGCACCAAACCTGACAGAGTTCAAAAAGGACTTGGATAATGTTCTCGGGCACATGGTGTGAGCCTTGGAGCTGGCCTGTGCAGGGCCAGGAGTTGGACTTTGATGATCCTTGTGAATCCCTTCTAACTTAGGATATTTAAGGATCCTGTGATTCTATGAATCTAGTGTCTCCCATGTGTCAATGGTAACAAATCCATCCATGAAAGTTTGACGTGCTTGAGGCCCAGTGACTCCTCACTGTTGTAACACAGTTTTTCAAAACATTATGCTAATTCATCTCACAGCTTAGTTTTTTCTCTTGTGTAAAGGCAATGGCAAGAAAGGTGGAGTGCAAGCATTGTATGATTCCTCAGATATGATATCAAGGTTTGCATTTAGGCATGCAATAGAAAAGAACTTGGAAATAGGGCTGAGAATTTGCAGCATAATTCAGCGTGACTCTGCCTGCTCCATTTCAGATCACCACAGTGTTTGCACACACATTTAAGTGCAGGTGCAGATGCAAACCCTATCGAAAACCTTTCTCTGCCCTACAGATATCCCCTAGAAGTATCCTACTATTTGGGAGCTCCTGGGTCATGCATGTACCCCTTGGGGTTTCAGGCTGTGCATGGACAGGTGGCAGCAGCAGGTGGGAGTGAGGAGCAGAGGTGACTCTGAACCACGGCAGGGAGGTGGCAGCTACCAGGGCTGCCTCTGGGGCGGGGGCAGAGCTCTGTAAAGGGGGAAAAATAACACCTGTGTGTAAAAAGGGAGTTTGGGATCAGCCAGCCCCGTTTCAGTATCCTAAAAAGTACCCAGTTCAGTGATTGTGCAATTAACTTGCCAGCCGAGAGGAGAAAATAGGAGAGTTGAAGGGTCAACATAGCCTCTGTTCTCTGCTGAAAAAGAAGAAGAAATCAAGGTAATAACAGACATAATTCTCTGTCCTGACAGAAAACAGCTGAAACAACAGCACAAAAAGCTTTCATCTTTTCACCATGTGACAGTCTCACTGACAAACTGAGAAGTGATGAGTAAGACGAGAATCACAAAAGGCACATAATTACTTGGAAAACAGGCTTCATGGTTCTCAGTCAAGAGAGGTCATTTTAATACCTCTCCTGGGCCTTACTGTATCCCATATGATCTGGATTTGGGAAGAGAAAACATATCTATTAACAGGTTTTTGGGCACTGCCAAGCCCTGCCAAGGGAGTCCTTTGAAGAATTACAATTCCAAATGATCACAAAAATTTGAAAAATGGTCTGAAATCAGTGTGATGGACTTCAGCCCAGACAAATGCACAATGCAGTAATTGGTGCCACCCTAGAACCAGGTGTACAGAGACAAAAAAGGGAGCTGCTGAGCAAGTAGCACTACCGGAAAGGTCTCATCTGGAGTGAGTTGATGTTGTCTAATGTCTCCAGAAGGAAGGTGTGTATCAGTGAGGCACTGCATGTTCCAGGGATTGGGTTACTGGTTATTGATATGGTTTCAGTTGTGATCAGATATGGACACCATTGCTGAGGAAGCACAAAACATGGTAAATTTGGATGGCACCAAGAAGAGCAACATGAAATTTAGGGCGCATGACCTCTGGGGAAGGGTTGAGTGAATGTTGTTAAATTTCGCTTGAAAAAAAGATGGTTAGAGGATTGCATATGAATGACAGAGATCACTCATTCCTGGTCCAAGGGATGTGGGTACCACAAGATATTGAAGCTAGGTGTTTCCTCAAGGTCCCTGGTTTCTGGCTGTGCTTGCCAGATGCCTGTTGCTGGTGGCCCTGCTGAGGCCGTGCTGCATTCAGCCTGAGGGCTGGAGCTCCTCTCCAGGGTTTGGCAATGAAGAGGCTGATTCCTGCTGCTCCCATGGAGGCAGACTTGTAGTGGTTTCAGAAAAACTCTGCTGGGAACAGGAAATCAACCTGGATGTGGATTCAGAGTTGCATCTCAAAAAAAGCCCCCACAAGAGCCAAAACAAAACCAACCAAGTGATCCTGAGCAGAAACAGGCTAATTTAAAAAGTACTAAGGCATTGTCCTTAGTACTTGGTCGATAAAACTCAACCCAAGCTGCATTTCCAGAGCTAATTCATGCATTGATTTTCCTATTGATTTGCAGTAACTGCTGGGTTCCTACCTAGATTAGCAAAGGTATTTAAATATTAAGATGGAGTAATTTTAGTAGCCTTAGTCACCTTAGTACTTAAATTCAGTTGATTTATAGTTCAGATTAGGTCCCTTCACAAGATGCTGGGTATCCCACAAAGTCTCTTGCTGTCTTTTGATGGCTCAGTGAACACGTTTAAAATTCAGGTTTCATATTCCCCGATTGCTTTGAAAATGAGGTCTGTTCCCCAAATCACCTGGGCTTTGCAAAGCCTTTAAAAACATGGCCCTAAACGGAGTTGGACTTACCCTGTCTCAGACTAACTGGGATTTCTTCCTGCCTGGGAGTTAAGGTTCTTGGCTTGGTGTTTCAGTGAAGTTTCTAAATATTTTTACAACTTATCACCAACCTGTTAAAGGATTGACAGATTCTGAGCTACCAGAGACATGGGTAGGCTATAGATAAAGTGACCAGCTGTATCATTGACAGCACATTTGGGAAACATTAACCAAAAGTAAAAGCCTTTTATAAGAAGGCCATAAAATGGCAGGAGTAATTATGTTTTTCCAAAGTTAATAATTGACTTTTGTTTATTTGTCTTTTTTTAAAAAACTTTTTCCTTTCTCTCCTGTTATGATAAAACCTATAAAAGGTCCAGCAAATTGGATTCAGCCTTTCTTCTTCACGCTGGCCATGCTTGAAGGCTGATGAGGCAGTCACCAACAGAGAAGCTTACCTGAGGAAACCTACTTTGTTGGGAGGTTCTCAGAGTGAACATGAATATGTTGGTTCACTTCTGGCTTCTCTGTGGCCTGAGTGCTGTTGTGACCCCTCAGGATGTCACACAACAAGCCCAGAAGTTTTTAGAAGAGTTTAACAAGAGGGCAGAAGATCTCAGCTATGAGAACTCCATTGCATCATGGAACTACAACACCAACATCACTGAGGAGAATGCCAACAAAATGGTAAGTGCTCCATCCTTCAGGTTTTACTCTTGTCTTAGGAATCTGACACTTTCTGATTTGTTTTGGTTCCACCGAGCTTGGCTGAACTTGGAGTGTTACTTCTCTGGTAGCTGTGCTTTAGTTTTGGGAGGGTAGAGGAGCTTGCTTTAATGTAGCAATGTGCACCAGGCTACCATCAGCCTCTAGAGCCTTGGGTTAGGACCTGGACTACCTGCACTGCAGAGGGATATCCAGAAGCTGGACTGTCCCTAGCCATCACTTCAGGTCACCTCAGTGAGTGGAGGGAAAAGCCAAGGGAGCACTGCATGTTCATCCCCAAAATCTGTGTTGGATGGAGATAAATGGTTTCTTCTGCAGAGTCCAACACCACCAGTGCCTCCTGGTGTAGTGTTTCTCTGCAGGGTTTCCCTTTCCATGAGGGAAGTGTTTCCCTTTCCTCTTGGAGAGGGCATATCCTGGGGGTGACAATCCTCTGGGGTAGGTACAGGTACCTGTACAAGAAAACAGGATTTGAATCTTGCACCCATGTGAGCTCAGCTCTCCCACTTTCCCCAAGACCAAAGTAACACTGGGCTTTTTACTGACACAGGCAGTTGTTTTACTTCTCAGTTTTACTTCTCAGTTGTTTTACTTCTCAGAATATGCAAACATTTTTTGGATGTAGGCATTCTATTAAATATTTGCTGATGGATTTATATTGTGGTCCACACCAGTTACCCAGGGGTGAACCTTCCCCCTGCCCCCATCACTCTTCTCATAGTCAGGGCTGTTGGTAGACTGCCTGGAGGTATTAAACTGGGAAAAATGAGGTGAGATCAAATGCCAGCAGTGGAGTTTCTAGTACAGTGGTCTAGTACCTTGGTAGTCCATTTCAATCTGCAGGGAGGACCACAGCATTTTTACTTATGCTGTCTTCCAGCACAGTTTTTGCTTCTCAATACCAGCCTCTGGCTGCCCCAGCCCAGGTGGTCTCTAGGCAAGAACTTGCCAAGAGCAGGCAGCCATGGTCTGGCTGGTGACTGATATTGCCATGCCTCACCTCAGCATCTTGTAAGCTCAAAGGCTTTCAAAATGAACAAAAACAACCTTGAATTTTGCTCTGTTTTGAAGCTGCATGTTCTTTTAAAGTTAACTCAAGCCTTAGAGAAAACCATTCAGAGCATAAAAATGAAGCTGAACATCCTACATCTATTTTTGCATAATGGCTGGTCTTTCATTTGTGGTCATATAACTTATTTAAAACATGTTTTAATTATCATATTTCTTAATTAAAGCAAGAAGATTGGTTGCTGGAAGAAATCCTAATGACTAATCATTGTCAATCTGGAATTTTTTCTCAGGCACTAGATACTTAAACTGTAATGTTTCCAAACACATAAAACGAAAGCCCTATATAGTATTTTCAGCATTAATGAGATGATAATAAAATACATGAGGAGATACCAGCAATAAAAACCAATTAGACTAGTATTCAGAGAGAAGTTTTTCTTTCACTTGATCTCTTCAGCAGCACTGGTAATAAACACACTGATTCCCCTCCTCCCTTTCTGCTGTAGGAGAGTTAATGAATACTGTCCCCTCTGGCTCCTTCACATCCATTTTCCTTGTAAATTGTGACACAAACCCTACAACTATTCCTCTGACTTATCAACCAATTCCTCTAATTGTGGAAATATCAGACAGCAAGATAACTTCCTTCCCATGGCTTTTGTAGCCAGCAAGCCCCCCCTTCTGCCCTGCCACTCCTAAGGCACCTTTCTGCTCCTGCTCAGGACAAGGAGCTCAGGAACACATTTGCAAAGTGATGTTCTTCATGCTCTTCATGCTCTTCCTCTGGATGCTTATCAAGCTCCTGCCCACTGAGCTTTCCAAGCTGCTGAGGAACGTCAGGACTGTTTTCTCCCATGAAGGGGAGAGCTTGGAAAGCCTTCCAGTGACAGCTGCCCTCCAGCAGCCAGGATGGAGGGGATGTGGGGGTGGGATTGCCAAGGGATTACATCTGCTGCCAGCTCTGTCTGCTGGAGCCTGGAGCAAGTGCAGTGGGTGCTGTACCCCGTCACACATGGGGCTGGACAGCCCGGGCACAGCCCTGCACAGAGTGCTGGCCTCACCATGTGTCTGCGCAGGGGTGAAGCGTGCCTGAAAGAGCTCTGCAGGCACAATATGACATTTGTGTTCCCTGACGCCTCAGCAGAGAGGGATGGGTCTCACAGGTGCCCTCTCCACAAGATGGGGAGCTCTGGCATGAGCACAATTAAGCCAAAGACCCAGGTTAATTAGTACTGTTCTTGTTGCCATTTGGAATGGGTGCTGATGTGCTAAACTGTGCATAAACACATTAGAAAAAGGTGAATAAGATAGTCCCAACTCCAAATTGAGTCCTGATGCTGCTACTTTGGGCACTGAAATTTGAGATTTTCACATGTCATGGTCTGTAACTGCAGAAGTGTTAAAAGCATTCTCACACAAAATGTTGAGCATCAGTTTAGATCCTCCTTTGCTCGAGTATAATCTTTTATTTAGCAGCATTTCAGAAGAAAGTGATATTTGCATTACAAACAGACTCAGTATCAATATCCTGGCTGCTGAGTGTTCCTGCTACAACAGCAGAAATGGGGATTGACATCTGGGTCACAGATCTTTTTGTGCCCTGGCTTGTGTCTTCACAGGAGGGTGAAGAAAAGCACTAACAGAACAAAATGTGGTGATTTAGAGTAGCAGGAGACACAGCAAAGTGATGCTGGATCAATTACAACAAGCAAGGTATGAGTAGACAGACATGCTTTTTGCTATTCCCAGAGAAAAACGGTTATCTGGATGTGTGAATAAAACAAAGCCAAAAAGCTCTCCAGCCATTTCACCGTGTGGTGCAAAGTCCTCAGCCTGCAATCCATTGGTGTTCTTCAAAAATGAAGCTCTTCCTAGAAACTATATTTTTCAGTGGAGGGGGTAATTCAGGACTGTGTGAACCCCTTGCAGAACGAGGCGGGCGCCATGTGGTCCTCGTTTTACGAGAAGGCCTCCAGGAATGCCAGCAGCTTCCCGGTAGACAGCATCACGGATGACCTCATCAAGCTCCAGATCCAGACTCTCCAGGAAAGAGGATCGTCTGTGCTCTCACCAGAAAAATACAGCAGAGTAAGTTGTTGAATGTAGTTCATAACTTTTGGTGGGTGAGTTTAGCTGCCTCCCACAACATCCTCAAGCCAGGGCATGGTGCTGTCACCACCCTGCTTGTTTTGGGATGATGCTGTGTATGGTATGTACCTGTTCTAGGGGTTCACAGCAGTACAGGACTGGAGGGGTGGTCTGGCCTAGGAAGCTGGTTTCCATTTCAGTCAGCAGTTTTGCCATGAAATAAATTTCAAACACGTCCATACACATGCCTCACAGTAGTCCTTGTACTTATGGCTGGATCAGTCATAAAACCATGAAAGGACATGTGGTGAGGGCTTGGTGAAATACAGACCTAGGGCAATGAGCAGAAAGAGATGGGTGAAAGGCCATTCAATGAGTTAAACAGGTGGAGATGGAGGAAGTCTTTCTTTCTCTGGACATGGTACATTATCACACTGTCAAAAAGAAGGAATGTTTCATTGCAGTGGGCACCCTGGGATGCCTGAAAATGGTGAGAGTTCCACAGAAAGCTGCTGAAGGCCAGCAAGATTTGGCAAGAATCATAATGAGATTTGACAAGTTCACCTAAGAGGCAGGTATATGGACAACGATTAAACCTGAAATTGGAGTGAGCAGCTGCTGCAGTGCAGGGGGCTGGGTCAGGGACAGGAAGGACACAGCAACAAGCAGCTTTGCCGACTCAAAAGGGATTCATAACCAAACACTTGAGAGTTAAGTTATTTTCCTTGTGCTGAAGATCAGATTGGAACATAGCATTGACTCATGGGAACCTACAGTCCAGGATCCTATAGTCCTGATTACAGAAGGATCCTGAGATTTTTCTGCTAAGGTCAGCACTGGTAACCACCATGTTGGCTGAATCTCTTGTCTGATCCAAATAAGATGTGTTTCTGAAAAACAGATTGTGTTGGTGGGAAAGCTGGAAATTCATACAAACTGATAGTTATTTTGGATCACAATAGTGCACTTATGGTAATGTTGTCTCTGTTGAGGAGGTATGTTCTTCAGTACCCTCCCTGTTTAAACACTTAGAGTTTCCTAGATAATGGCCTTTGGTGCTGAAGTTGTTGATTCATGTTTGAAAAGTGACTTTTTTTATACAGTCTGATGGGATTCCATAGGAAAATTTAAGTATTCTTCACTGATACAAATATTTCCCTGGGCACCCATTTATTTTAATGCTGACAGAGATAAAAGTTACAGCTACTCACTAACTACCCCTTCCACTGACAGTCTTCATAGTTCTGATTTAAAGCTCTAAATGAGAAATTGCATAGTCCTAAAGGAAAACCTAAAGTGGTACATGTTTTCCATGAGGCATGAAAATGTGAAAACATTAAAAAATATTTAAACCAAAGCAATGTAGCATAGGTTCTGAGATAGAGCTGAATGATTTCAGATGCATTTTGGCCTTCAGCTAGCCTAAGACATGAGCCACAGTTTCTCTGTAAGGGAGGCTAAGCAGATCCACGTAATCAGTGTGATTTGATGTTAAAACCAACAACAAACAGCCTGGCAGCACCTGCAGAAAGGGCCCTTTTTGCTGCCACTCAAAGCCACAACCTCCCTGGAAAGTTTATGTGGGTTCATGCTTATGGAAGCACATTGCTAAACTTTATTTTTTTATTGCTGCTGCGTATTGATAGCTCTCTCGTGACTGTCAGTGCTCATTAAATCCAGAGCTCTGTCTGATTGGATATTAAGAATCTGTAGGTTACATCATATATTTGGGAGATTATCTGTCTTTTCCAGCTAGGTCTGGTTCAGTAATGCATTTAGGCAAATTCTTTCATTAATCACTACTGAGCTCCAACATACGCTTAAATATTAAGCTGGTGGGTGAAGTGTTGATTCAAGCTCTTAAGGAATTAGCATAATTGGCTGTTATTTTGCTCAGAGTGGGTTTCTAACAGGCTATCTTGCATCTAACTTGCAGCTGGGCGCTGTGCTAAATACAATGAGTACCATCTACAGCACAGGGACCGTCTGTAAAACCAACAGTCCGTCTGAGTGTTTGGTGCTGGAGCCAGGTATGACACCAACCACTGCCCTACTCTGTCCTTCGCCCCGAGGGTGCAGGAAGAGAAAGCCCAAGGGTGGCTCCTGACTGCAAAAGAACAGCCTGTGATTTCAATAGATATTTCCTGCTATCTAAAGCTTAGTCATAATTTAATTGCACCTTGCAGTTCAGGGACCTCCACTGGACCTTCTGCCCACCAGACAAACTGTCTCCTGCTTGTGCCAAACAAGATTTGGGGAGAGCTGCTCAGCATGCCTGTCACCTGGGGGTTGCCTATATTACAGAAAATCTATTTTTTTATTCCCTGCCATCAGTCTTGTTGGACTCAATGTTGTGTTGAGGCCAGTCCTGAGCACTCTACCAACTTAAGGGAAACTAATATGGAGAGAGCATTTAAGAGACTCATGATCTGCCCCATACTTCTTAAAGACAAGGGAAAAACCTTAAATTAAGAAAGGATGCTATGAAATAATGGGATATTTCAGTATATCAAATACAAAGTGTTTTCTTCTCCATTAATGACATGTCTTTCACTTGGGTTCGTTTGCCTGCTGTGAAAGAAAAATTCTGCATTTTCAAAGCCTAGTACTTACTTTTTTGTTCTGACAGGTCTGGATGCTATTATGGCTGACAGCACTGATTATCATGAAAGACTGTGGGCCTGGGAAGGCTGGAGAGCTGATGTTGGCAGAATGATGAGACCATTATATGAAGAGTATGTTGAACTTGAAAACGAGGTTGCAAAGCTTAATGGTTAGTCACTTTTTCTTTCTTTTTTTTCCTTTTTTTTTTCTCGTTATGGCTTCCAGAAACTAGTAAACACACTTCAGTCTGACACAATTTTCCCAGGAATTCAAAAGACATACATAATTTGCACATAATTTGCTCTTGGTGTGCATGTCTCAAAGTAAGAGGCAGTGCAGACAGGTGTCATTGACCAGTTCAGAGGGTTCTTACCAGCCTGGAACAAGAGGCACCTTTTTGCTGGCACCCTTCCTTGTTGACACTTTTCCCAAAGGCCATAATGTATCAGTGCCCATTACATACCACCCAGAACTCTACCATTTGTGATTTACAGACAAGCACATCCATTCAAACAACTTCTGAGTGCTGCTGAGTTTTGGAAACATCTCCTCTTTCCTATGGGCCCTGACCTTCTTGCAGCAGCCACAATAATTGGTACATTTATAAGCATTATTTCCTAGGTGGAATGATCAAATTTGATAGGCCTGGGACAGCAGGTGCAGCTGGGTGTTCAAAAAGGATTTTGTCCTAAGGGAAGTGTGCTTCCAGTATGGGATCTTCACACAAATCATATGAAACTGTCTTTTCAAGGGATAATAGCAGTTATCTTCTATTTTTTTGAGTCTTCTAAGATAGCTTCTGAAGTAGCTACATGATCTGTCTCTTGGCCAGACTGCAGCTCTATCACCTGCTTTCCTATGCTCCTTGTTTTGCAAAAATTATCAAGCTGGAGCTAGATAAGAAAATGCGGTCCAAATAGTTAGACAGGAAAAAAAGCCAACCATTAAGAAATGGTCATTATGGCCTTCCTATGTACCACTAAGGAAGAGACTTCAGCTATGAGCCATTTGTACTCCAGGCTTGATGCAGCTCAGTAGACTGGAAGATTTAGTGGAACTGGGAGCTGACTTTCACTTCTGGGGTCTACATCTGTCCTGGTGGTTAAGTTTCTGGAAGAGAGGGCTCATATTCACTGTCCAGCAGTTTTGTGCCTTCTGTGAGAAGCCTGAGCATAGGCTGCTGTCCCTCATAGCTGCAGGAGCTCCAGTCAGGAGTCATGATTTCCTTTGACCTCCATCTCCAGAGAGAATGGCCCTAATTAGCAGATAACCATGACTGCATTTTCTGAATTTCTTGGAAATCTCCCATACTGGCATGTTCATGAGACAGATCCTCAGGGAAGCTGTTTCCTCTCTGCTAAAGCCAAACTATCTTGCACTTTGCTGCTTTGCTTTGGGGGAAGGCTGCAGGTCTGCATGGGATCAGCAGGGAGCTGCACTTCTCCTGTAGGCTTAAGCAGTACCACATGTGGTGTCCTCATGAGATGCATCCTTCTTTACAGGTTATTCTGACTATGGAGACTACTGGAGAGCAAATTACGAAGCAAAGTCTCCAGAAAATTACAAATACAGCCGTGAGCAGCTGATCGAAGATGTGGAGAAGACATTTGAGCAGGTAGAGGCAGGAAAAGCTCTCACCTGGGTTGCAGGGTTGTGTTTTGAAATGGTGGGCTCACATGCTGTTATGAAGGAAGGTGAAACCTGCTCTAAACTGGCTGTTCTGGGTCTGCAGGGGTTTAACAGAGACAGATGTGAGGAGACAGACATGACATTTCTACCTCTGCAGCCATTCAAGGACCAGCTTGGTCCCAAAGGCTGGGAAAGAGGGAGCTCTGCAGGTCCATGTCTCTCCTCCAGACAGGGTCCATGGGGTTTCTCATGGGGAGATGGCATCCTTGATACTCCATCTCTAAAGTTAGCAATGTTCCTTCCCTCATACCTGAGCAGGACTTCTGTGGCTGGAATCTGGACTCAGTGCTTGAGCTCTGAAGCAGGGGCAAAGCTCAGCTGCAGGTTTGGGGTGCACTGACCTGCCTGGAGAATTTTGTCAGAGACATCTTTGAGGCTCTCCGTTTAGGAGTGATGAGTGGAATAGAGCAAAGTGAAAAAAATAAATGGAATTGTTTCCTTCTCCTCCTCTGCCTCCAGATAAAACCTCTGTACGAGCAGCTGCATGCCTATGTGAGACACAAGCTGGGGGAAGTGTACGGCCCTGAGCTCATCAGCCCCACAGGATGCCTCCCTGCTCACTTGCTGGGTATGTCCATGTCACACAAAGCTGACTTTATGCACAGGACAGTCACCTTCAAGGCACGTGGGAGGAGAGTATCTGACTGTTTAATCAGGATGTTAACAAAAAGGTTACAGATTAGAGAAGGGGAGAGGAGAAATGGCTAAATTCCTAGCAGAGATGACACGAGAGCTTAGCAGCAGTGGCAGGAAGGGAAGGCAGGTGTTCTCATCCTCACCAAACCTCACACAGCACAAAACCCTACCAAACTCTGGGCTGGGACATTTCCCTCCCCACTGCAGCACTTGTCTTCCTTAGAAATGAGAGTTTCAGAGAGATTTGTTTTTCCTTTCAAGTTTTACTCTAAGATCCCACATTTCATGACTTGGCTTTCAAAGCATGCAGCATTAAGCTGCTGTAACTGTTGTGTGCCTGAACATGGCACAACAATCACATGGACTAACAAAGAGGATGTTCAGTTTTCATACACCTTTAGGAATGTGATCAATCCTGAAACTATATTGTGCAAGAATAGCTTATATTGGGTAATAAAAGGATCCTTTATCTAAGTTTGACCTACGTGTGACCTTCCAGAACTGCTCCCCTCCCCACCTGGGTCAGGCCTTGTTAGATGTATATAGAGTCCCTATTTTTAACACTGCACAATTAATAGAGCTGTCTGGAACCTTTGGACAATACATAATAAATAATTTAAAGTATTTCTTTGTTTCTCTCTTTCTATGAAGGTGATATGTGGGGTAGATTTTGGACAAATCTGTATGCCTTGAGTGTTCCCTATCCAGCCAAACCGAACATTGATGTAACTTCTGCAATGGTTGAAAAGGTAAAATGTGCCTTTATGCAATATGCATTATGTAACAAATCTAGATGGTATAAAAATTATGCACCACATATCAGCTGCTTTCTAAAAATCCATGGTTGCCCTCAGGCAGACACACTGCCAACAAAACGTTGCTTTTTACATCCTTTTTTTGCTTTTCACCTCAAAATGTTTATGCATTTTCCACTGTACCTATCCCCTTAGCTGTTCTCTCTTTCTTCCTGCGCCCTCTTTGACTCCCTTAATCTTGTCTCCAAGTCTATTTCCCTCAGAGACATTTATCCATTAAGAGATATATTTTGTACTTATAAATATTTCAGGACTCGTGGAGTTGGCTGGTATCAAATATGACCTTTGCCAGTCATTACCATAATCAAATAGTTTGTATATCAGAGTTTATTTTTGTCAGTTTTGTTTATTTGGGTACAGCTAGAGAAACTGCAATGCTGCCTGTTATCTTTTGATAACTGCATAGCACCATAAGGTCTGTGTTTGGGATCTGTAGAGCTAACAGCTGTGAAAACACCTTTACCAGACCAAGAACATGAGCAAAGATAATTCCCTGTAGTCTTGGCAAAGCCTCACTCCTTTTATAAACTAAAGGGTGTGTGGTGGAATTAGATTTCTGAAATGCAATTATT
Organism: Grantiella picta; assembly: GCA_013397955.1. Lineage (NCBI taxonomy): Eukaryota > Metazoa > Chordata > Aves > Passeriformes > Meliphagidae > Grantiella > Grantiella picta. The sequence continues at coordinate 381,248 of VZRM01000248.1, read as the reverse complement.
TCACCTGAAATCTACTCTCCTCTCATAGGTAGCACTCCACTAAAATGTTATGCTGGTAAGAGAAGGAATAGTTGAATTCAATTAATTAGCAGTTTGCACAAGCCTGGATAATTCTCACCTCTGTTTTACACTACTGACCCCCTTGTAGTCATAAATTTGTGTCTGTTAAAGTACCACTGCAAGAGGCAAGCATTATTTACAGAGACATGGGGCAATGGGTGGGCTTATCCTTGTTGGTGGGTGAGCCCAGTTTGGGATTTTCATCCAGATGAGCTGTTTGCCTGCCAGGTCTCTGTGAGAGCTCAGTCCACTAAATGCAGAGCCCCTGCTAGGTACAATAATAAATCTGCTGAATGGCAAAATTATCCTGGACATTATCATGCAGTTACAAACTGATAAGCAGCTCCTGTAGATACATTTGCCAGGTTTTATGGTTCTGGCTGAAATCTCTCATTCTCATCTGCTGGGAATGCAGCTGCACTTCCTCAAATGAGTTGTCCCCAAGTTGACTGAAGTGGCTGAAGGGCTGGATCCCAGATGACATACTATTTACAGGAATGCATTTTTTCTCTTATCTTTTATTGAGAGCTTCTCTGATCTGGGTCAGGTCCTATCTGCTGAACCTCTGAGTGCAGAAACCTATTTTGTTTGCAGGGAAAACACTTCATTTCAGTTCCCAGCAGAAGTTACACAAATGCCAAAGGCAGACACTACTGTCTTACTCTCAGCAGGCCAGGTGTGGGTCTGAAGCTCCTGGGAAATAAAGATAGCTGCCCTGCATTAAGTAAGCCTTTGGGAACAGGCTCGAAGCAGTCAATAATGGTGGCATTTTCTCTTTCAGAAATGGGATGCAATTAAAATATTCAAAGCTGCTGAGGCCTTCTTCGTTTCCATTGGCCTTGAAAACATGACTGCAGGCTTCTGGGCAAACTCCATGCTCACAGAGCCAACTGACAACAGGAAGGTTGTCTGCCATCCTACAGCATGGGACCTGGGGAAAAACGATTACAGGTACTGAAATTGCTATGACCACTTTTTATACCACCTCCTAGAACAAACGTATTTTCACTAAAGGAGCACCATGCTGGTTTAAGTTATAATTTCTCCTTTTTTTTTTTTTTTTTTTTCTGGCTGATAAGAGGGGTAAGGAAGACAAGAGAGCAGGGCTCCTGTGGGACTGTAAACTTTTCTGTGTAAATTTACTGGTAGATCTACTCATGGTCTACTCTCAAATTTTAGCAGAGAAGTGACAAATACTTATATGAACTAGAGAAATAATGACTTTGTTCTAAGGCTTCAGAAATAAGCAGAATTGCAGGTGGATAGCAGTGAGATTTGTGGACAACTACACATTTTACAGAAATGGCACTGGGTCCCTGGGTAGCAAGGGAAAATCTCCTGAGATTTTCCTATCTATCTTTAGCAGAGTTATCCAGTTTCATGAAAATCCATCAGTCTCTTCCATATCTGGGAAAGACGTGGGACAGCAAGTTCCCACACCATGAATACTTCTCGCAGGAATTCTGTCCCCTCTTGCAGTCCCCACAGTTACCCAGGGAAAGAAGCTGGTGCCCAGCAGAGCCTTAGTGAAACACGTTGGCATCACACCTCAGCAGTCTGGGGAAGGTGAAAAGAAACCCTATTTGGAAGAAATTCCTTTAGTAAATAGTACCTACATGAGGATGTAGTTGCAGCAGTCATCAACACACAGGGTTTTATACATCACTGTCTTCCTAAGACTGGTGGTGGTCACTCACTTCCACACATACGGTGAGTTTATTGCCAGGTTTTAGAGAACAGCTGTTCTCACAAAACAGCAGTTTTCTCTTACTCCCTGGACAATATCAAGGTGGCTGAAGGTGTTTTGCTGAGTTCCCCTTGAAGCCTTGCTGTAGCAGGAGGGTCTGCACTGCATCCTAAGATGTAGCTGCCCTTACCAGGGGCAAGGGGCATTTGCAAGCTCTGGAGGGGCTTTGCCCCATGGCTGTGGCAGACAGGGCTCAGGCAGCCTCCCTCTGGGCCACTGTCTCTCTAACCACAAACACTTTGCTCTGGTGTGCAGGATCAAGATGTGCACCAAGGTGACCATGGATGACTTCCTGACGGCACACCACGAGATGGGCCACATCGAGTACGACATGGCGTACGCGGTGCAGCCCTACCTGCTGAGGAGCGGTGCCAATGAGGGATTCCACGAGGCTGTAGGGGAAATCATGTCCCTTTCTGCAGCCACTCCTCAGCACTTGAAATCTCTTGATCTCCTGGAGCCCACTTACCAAGATGATGAAGGTAAATAAATGCATCAATATTATATATTTATGTGAAAGCATTTGCTGGCCTTATTTTGTAGCAGAAAAATGTGCCTGCACACTCAGCATTCAACTGACAGGCTTCTGAAAATCTTACTCCTCTAATTTGCCAGCAATACTATTTTTTCCCCAAATCACATTGTAAAGCAAGGATCACTATTTTACAATGCTGCTATGTAATTTAAAAAGAAATAGGTAGCACTTCATTACCTTCAGTACCTTCATCCTTAAATCTTCATAGTTCATTTAGATGAGTCTCCAAAACCTCTTTCAATCGCTGTTGCATGAATCCATACATATCTCTATCAAGATATGTATTTAGCAGTTCAAATGGAACCGAAACCTTGAGATTTACATCTCCCACTTACGTGAATATTGAGTGACAACATAGGTAGGGTGTCATTGTAATGCAGTTCATCTGGCTTCTGAGTACTGCCTTAGATGGATGAAGATGCACATTTTATACATTTTGAGATATCTTCAGCTCAGAATTCCCTGAAGACTGGAAAGGTTCTCAGTGATAGGTAATTAAATATAAATGTCAAAGGACTAGGAGGTTGGGGGAAAGAAAGGGAGACAAAACTGTGTACAATTCCTAAGTGATCTTATCTCATGATTTTTTCAGTAGTAATCCTCCTTCCACTTTTTCTTTGGTGAAAATCTGTAATTCAAACAAGATGTAAGCATTAGCTGGAAAGGGAAGCAACTTTAGCCATCTAATCAGATACTAATTGCTGCCATAACCATTACCTTAACTGCTTCTCTCTTCAGAAACTGAAATCAACTTTCTGCTCAAACAAGCACTAACGATTGTTGGAACAATGCCTTTTACTTACATGCTGGAGAAGTGGAGGTGGATGGTGTTTAGGGGTGAGATTACAAAGCAGGAATGGACCAAACGGTGGTGGGAGATGAAGTAAGTTTGAGAAAAAAAGGGGATTTTTTTTCATATCAACCTGCAAACCCAACCCTAGTTACTCAACATACTGAGATGCTTGTGCCCCAATCGGACAGGATCTGTGTCTCTGGATGTTTCTGTAAATACCAGTAGAGTGCCAGCTAGAAACACCCAACAGTGGTGCAGACAACGTGTCATAAGCCATGTATCCCCATTAACTCTGTGTACAGCCCCTAGCAGTTTACCCTGCCTCTCAAAAGACTTTCTCCCTGTTTCTAATGTCAGCTTCCTGATAAAGACAGCCCATGGCCTTTGCATGGCCTGTTCCAGATCAACACTGCTCTCCCCCGACATTGTTGTAGCTCAAGTACAGCCCTTCTCTAAGTCTCTTTGGTTGTTCCCTGGTTTGGTCCCCACATCCTTAAGGACAAGTGGAAAGTGAATTTCCTTCTACTTGCCAGCCAGAGAAGCATGCAGATCTCAATCCACAAGTATGTGAGCACACTTCTCTGCTTTGCGTTTCCTCTCCACTGTAAAGTGTTTTTGGAGGCAAATTGTCAGGAAGATTTCAGACTGAATCTTTCCTTTCTTGTGTACTAAGATACCACCTTTCTTGGTACAGGAAATACAGTTCCCTCGGCAAGTAACAACCAGAGGTGCCTTTTCAGATTATGCCCATCAATCAGTCTATTTTCAGCACCTTGGAGCTTAAGATTAAAAATCAGTATGATTCAGTCTGGAGTCTGTAATTTCTCAGGTTGGTTATAATATGAGGGCAGAAAAATGCAGAGAAACCAAAGAAGAGCCACACTGAAAATGGAGCCTGAACTCTAACATGAACACAAACAGTAAGCTTCCATCAGCAAACAGAATCTATAATAGAACTTGATATATGCAAACCTCCTGACCCACTGTAAAAATCAATCAGTTTCAATATATTCAAAAGTAGCAGAGATGTCAGAGAAACAGAGAATGACAAATTGTTCAGGGAAGCTTATCACATCTGTTGCAGTGGCACTGCAAAGCTCTTTGCTTGAAATACAGGTTTATGAAAAATATTGCCATGGAAGCTTATTGCCATTTTCAGAACATAAGGCATGGGTTTGTTTCTGTAGTACTTCTCAGCAAACACAGTCTCAGGAGAGGAAAATAAAGAGGAAACTCATCTCCATCCCAGTGGAACAGGAGGCCATCTACTTTTTGGGTAACCCAGTCTCTGCATGCACTTGCTCAGAACAGAAATGCAGGTCTCTAAACTGGGATGGCCCAGGGCACAAGGTGTATGTGTGAAGCTCATGTCTTGTAGATTATTTCATATTAATAATTGCTCCCTGCACACCCTGCTATCATACAAATCCTTCCTTGCACTATGAGCTTCCAGGCAATTTCCTCTCTGTGGTCTCCAGCTGCAGAGAACTCACTTGGGGTTACTGGGAGTGGTATGGAAATCTTCTGTTTGGAAGCGAGAGAGGTGTCCATATGTATCAGACAAAACAAGAAAAGCTGATTCAGATTTCCTTATTGTCCATAAACAGAAACCCTGTGTTTTTCCTTCATCTCCAGGAGAGAAATAGTTGGTGTTGTGGAGCCAGTCCCTCATGACGAAACCTATTGCGACCCTGCTGCGCTGTTTCATGTGGCCAATGATTACTCCTTCATAAGGTACTGCAGTATTTAATTCATGACTGTTTTATTTTACTACAGAACAAGCCCCAGCTACGTAAAACATCTGCTGGAGAGTCTCAGGACTCAATGTTATTTTGTTTAAAGCCCAGACTGAAGGTTGCTGATTTCAATAGGAGTGTTTCTGTGCACATCAGGGGTTCTTCCATTATAATCTCTGAGCAGTGAGGAGGCTGCTGAGCTTCTTGCTGAGCAGAAAAGTTTCATGCTGCCGTCAAACCAGCAAGAGCACTTCTGTATGGGGTGTTTGCCTCCTGGGGAGTCATTGTGCCCTGTGTCACTTGGGCCATGCACGTGTCGCCCTGAATGTCCCTCTGTGTCCCAGCTACCTCATTTTAGAGGGCTCAGCCAGAGCAGAGAGCTGGACCTTAAAAACTTTATTCTCTCATTAGTTATGTAGCAACAAACAGATCTGGGGCTCTTCTGGTCCATTTGGTCTCGGCATTTTGCTAAATTTTAGTTATCTTAGTCTATAAATATCAGCTGGCCTCTCTCCCTGCAGTGCATTCTCCCAAGCAGGAGTGATGGCTGACACAGCAGAGGTGTCTGAAGGCCAAGGGCTTGCAGGTTTCCTTGACAGACAACTAATAAAACCTGTGCCTCCCTTTTCCTTGCCCTTCCTTTAGGTATTACACCCGCACCATCTATCAGTTCCAGTTTCAGGAGGCACTTTGCAAGGCAGCCAACCACACTGGCCCTCTTCACAAATGTGACATTACCAACTCCACTGCAGCTGGTCAGAAACTCAGGTAACAAAGCAAATTTCTCACACGTAATAAATCAGAGTATAACAAAGCCTAAATCATCCTTGAAAGCTTCTGGAGTCAATGAGTTTGCATCAAGAATAAACTTAGCTCGGAAATTTAGCATATACTTGCTTAATTCATTTTGACATGTTGACTAAATTTTATGTACACTAAGGTTCTAAACATCGAAGGTTTAATTACTTTTTTGTGGGAATAAAATATTTTCATTAATAGGAATAATGGGGAAAAGGAGGGAATTCAGAAGCAAAAAAGAACACTTTTATACTGATCACAAAGGGTTTTGCTGGTGTAGATGGAACATGGAAATAATAAATATTACTTCTCATTCCACATATACAGACAGCTTCTGGCATTAGGGAGATCCAAGCCCTGGACTGAAGCACTGGAGAGTGTAACAGGAGAAAAATACATGAATGCAGCTCCCTTGCTCCACTACTTTGAACCTTTATATGAGTGGCTGAAAAAAAGCAATTCTGGCCGATTCATTGGTTGGAAAACAGACTGGGCTCCATGTACGTATGGCTTGTGGGTGACTTAAGGAAACTCGTTAGTCTTCACAACCCTTGATTAGCAAAGTCCCTCTCTTGTAGCTGTTGGAGGCTATTCTCCCTAGAAAAGCAGGGTTATAGGAAATACACTCTGAGCTGTGAGTTTTACTCACTGGAGGACAGACTGGCTTCCTCACGGCCAGAGCTGCAGAAGTCAGCACACACCTTTGTCAGAGCCCCACCCAGTTCTCAGAAATTGAGGTGTCTTTTTTTTCATAAAGGCAGCACTCAGAGTGTGGGATGGCTCTACAGAAGGAAGAAAGATCAGAAGCTTTGTCCTGTGTGGCACTTGCCTGGGAGCAGTGTGCAAGGCTGGGAGCCACTGCTCCTGCGAGCCAGGTGTAGGGGCAAAACAGTACAAAAAATTACTACTGCGCTTTTTTCTAACATGTGTTAGTCAAAGAGGGGAGCTCAAGGGGAGGAAAATGAGGAGACTGGAAAAATGGGGTTTTTTTCAGCTCATTGTGACGCTGAGTGATGAACCAGCCATCTTATATTTGTGTAACCACTGCCACTACTGGGGACCACCAGATCTCTTACAGCCCTGTGCCAGTCTCTGACAGCAGGATTCACCTAACCAGGCATCAGCATCTGCGTCTAAGCTGCTCATTCCCAATGGTGGGAAAGAGGGATTTTACTCCTATCTGCTACAAAAGCAGCAGGCTTGGGATCTGACAGCTCAGATGAGTGTGTTTGCAGTAGAGATGACTGAAGTGAAACAAAATCAGTCCCACCAAGCTCTCCAAGGGGAGCAAGGGAACCTGTAAGGAAACTTTAGCCACCTCCGCATTTCCCAGGAGCAGACTTGTTGTTGCTGTTGCTCTAACATGGCCTTTGTTTCTTTTTTAACCAGATTCTAGCAATGCCATCAAAGTGCGCATCAGCCTGAAGTCAGCTCTGGGCGACGAGGCGGTGAGTGTGTTTGCCCTGTGGCACCCTTCTCATTGCTTGGGCAACAGAGGTGTTGTGATAATGGCTCTCAGAAAATGGTCAGGGTATAGCTGATCTTTGTGTCTGAAGGGTGGCATCAGCTCAGGGTTATCACACCTAAGATGTCTTGTCTGAGTTTGTGGTCAAGACTCCCTCTAGAATTAGTGGAGGAACTTCTCCAGGGAGTGATCCCACCCATTTTAGGAAAGGTATCTCAGCTAGATGAATTGAGTTACTCTGTAGAAATGCCAATCATGATTTTTTTCCTCCTACAGAACAGGCCTGGAGGGCTAACGTAGCCCTGTGAACATGAAAATGGCTGTAGTTTTCCCAGATTTGCTGACGTGTCCACATAAAGCTTCTACCTAATTTCTTCCAATTGCCATTACCATGGCTATGATGGCTGCCTTCAGAAGTTATTAGAGCAGCTACTTCACATTTAAAAGCAGGCTGGTGAATCTCACTCTCTATTCTTAAATGCTCTTGATTTCAAACTAAAACACATCTGTTAGCAGTTCTCTGTAAATTTTTGTTTGCCTGTTTACTGTACTCTATCCAGGCCCTGATATATTCAGCTGCCTCCCTGCCCTCCAACCCTGATGCAGAGACAGCTTTGTTATTGAGATTGTGGGGGGAGAGTTGCAGTGCAGCTGCTTCTGTTTCAGATGAGGAGAAGGGCTTTCATTCCCAAGAGCTTGTCTGCTTTCCCCAATTATACCAGCTGGTCCAATAAAATGTATTACAGCAATGAAAAAAATCTCATCAAAGCTGAAGATGGGTTTTACGATTTTAAACAGAGCATTGGCTTAGCCCATCTGCTTAACCAAGGCTGAATATTCAATCCTTATTCTAACTCTTCCTCTTTATGCTAATCTCATAGAGGCAGTGTAGAAGGTTTAAGTGCAGACACTTCATTCCTGTTAATAGCCATTTTCACCTTTCAGAACATTAGTAATTTTCCAAGAACGAGTATGTCATCAGGCAGGTCATTTAGACCTGCGTGTTGGAGCCTATTGCACTAGCAAGGAGACAAACCACGGGCTCATTTTTCATGTGAATTGTTGCTCTTGCTTCTATCACTCTCTCACATGCAAGCCCCACTGGAGTTTTATTGCTTCCTAGACTGCCTAGTCGAGTTAGATACAATTCAAAACTGATATCAACAGCATGAAAAGGTTCCATATTACAACACATTTATTAGTCATTATGGTTAATGTTTACCTTAATATCATTTTTATGCCTGCCTTTAGCCATCATAGTCTTTTGTTGTGCAATTGAGCAGCGGTAAAACAATCTCATACAGATTACTTAATTTGAATTATTGTATGGACAGTAGGTTCCTAAGATCTGAAGAGCAAGCCATACATTTTCCTCTCAAAACCAGTTCACATCACCAACTTGTAAGAAATCTTTTCTATTTGGCTCCTTTCTGCCTCCCTGCAAATTTCCCTCATGCTGAGCCCCCAGGGATGTGGCTGAATCATGGTATGGCAGCAGCATGTAATGGTACATTCTTGAACTGACATAGAGAAAAGGCAGAGGGAATCTCGGGCAGGAATCTCAGCCCAGCTACACAGAGCAATGTGTTTTTGGTGCTTTGCATGGCTCACAGTGCACAGGAGCTGTGGGCCCAGCGCAACTGTTTGTGTAAGGTGCATTTCTCGAGTTGCTTTTTGCTGACCTAATAGCACAAAGCACTCCGAGTATGCCAGCAAACCTGTTTGCATTTGTGCTCCTTAGCTCTGGAGGGAGCAGGCAGGGCAAGATTCCTGCTCTGGGCAGAGGTGCAGGTGTGCTGGGGGCGTGGGGCAGCTGCAGCTCACTCAGGCGCTCAGCCACACCTCAGCCCTGGCTCTTACCAGCAGGGAAATTTCAACAGCCCCAAGTTCTGGCAAATTAAGCATCCAGACTCACGGATGGGCTCAACGCCAGCTGTAGCAGAGCGTGCACTGCCGCAATTACCCTGCTAATTGTTTTCAGGCTGATGAGATTAGAGCTGCAGCCGCAGCATTGCTGGATCACCAGTGCAGCTGATGAGGCTGAAACATCCACAGCTTTGCTTCAGCTTGGGCTTTATGAAAGTGCTCCCCCAAGGGAAAGTGCTTCAAGATCCCCCCTAAATCACTTGGGGTCTGTCATTTAAAATAAAAGGTTCCAGGAGCACCAGCCCCTGACTACCACTTGAAAACTGAACCCCTCTTCTAATATTAATTCAAAATTCTCCACCAGGTCAATGACATATGTGTGATCACGTTGTAAAGGGCTGCCACACAAAACGGTGTTAGGGAATGGAGAGCTGTCAGCCTGCAGGCATTTAGATGTATTTTGCAGTGAAAAATCCTTTTTGAATCAGAGGCCACACTGATGCTGTCTTTCAAGTCACAGGAGGGTCCTGGAGAGAACGCAGTGTAATAGAGCTGAGGTGCTTGGCAGAGTTTATTTCTCTCTGAAAAAAAAGCAGCTTCTGTAATGCACAGCAAATGGTGGGTTTCCGGAGATACCTGGGGAAGCCGGGTGGGTAGTCATGGTCCAAGATCAGAAGCCAGCCAGGTACTTCCTGTCTACACAGCCAGTAATAGTATTTATAAAGGCAATTGAGAGGCACAGTGGCAATCAAAATACACTAGACTGAAAAAGACAAACTATAAGCTAGAGAAATGAATAAATTATTAAGAAGTTAACTTGCTACGTACAGAAATCATCAGTAGAGGAATCAAGCTCAGTTAGGTCCTGGTAATAATAATAATAACAAAAAGCAGCACTGCAAGCCTACAGATGTTGGGCATAAATAGCATATTGAGAAACCCAGACAATAGCGTCTTAGCTGTGATAGTGAACAGTGCCAGCTGCCGGAGGCAGCAGCAGTAACAAGAATACATGCTTCAGTGCAGGGCTGTGCAAGCAGGAGAAAGCTGGGGCATTTGCCTCACAAGGGGACTCAGCCTCAGCCTTTCCTGGTGGGAGCAGCCAGGGCTGGCAAAGCCCCTGCTCTCCAAATGCCATGGGGACTGCTCTGATTGCAGAGGCTTTGGGTCACCTGCCCCTTTCCTGGGACCTGGTCCTGAATGGACAGACAGCAGTGGCTTCTTTCTGCTCTTTCCTCACCTGTATTAATAGAATCAGAACAGTTTATGTTGTGAGGGATCTTTAAAGATCAGGTACTCCAACTCTGCTGCAATAAGCAGAGGTATCTTCAGCTAGACCAAGTTGTTCTAAGTCCCACCCAGCCTGGCCTTGAATGTTTCCAGGGACTGAGTATCCACCACCTCTCTGGGCAACTTGTTCCAGTGCCTCACCACCTGCACTGTAAAGAATTTCTGCCTAATAACTAACCTGAATCACCTCTCTTAGTCTAAAACCATTGCTCCTTGTCCTATTGCAACAGACCTAGCTAAAAGGTTTATCCTTTTCTATCCCTGTCCTCCTCATAGATATTTATGCATCTTTCTCATTTTATATCAGCACCAAGAGCTGGACACAGTTGACAAATGTAGCTGGGTTTTATAAAGCCTGTTACAACAGAGCTGACTTCTACCACACCTTCCTGAGTAATGCTCAAGAAAGTCAGGAGCTGTGTAAGCCTATCACTGACAGCATTTATAGGCCTTCCTGCCCAGGTACCATAAACACAATCAAATCTATGCCTGAGAAGAATAAAAAGATATTGCCACAGAGTTCAGTTGGGAATTTTTCCTTCGTGCACACTCTCTATCGCACAACAGACCAGGCTGCTTTATCACCTCCTGCGCTGGTTTTTGCCCCCTGTGCAGCTCTTGGATCCTGCCCCAGGGAAGCTGTTCTTGACTTCTACTGAGAATAACTTTGGACTCATAAGGCAGGCCAGGAGAAGCCTGCACACAGGCAATACATTTTTTTTATATCACCTATCTATTCTCCAGGGAAAAACAACAAATATGTGCTTGCTGTGGAAGTACTGATGCAAAGAGTTTTTCACCAAAATAGACCCCAAACAAAAATTCTAGCTCATCAAGCAAATAAATTAGCCACCTTCACGCAACAACTCTTCCACAAAGGTTCTCCTCCTTAAAAGAACAGGTCTGCAAATAAAATTATGTGATTAAACTGTGATCTAAATTATGAAATCTATAATCTCTTTTATTCAAAGAGAATGCACAATAAATAGTAGGAATAGCCTTGCTGATGCCTTTTCTCTCTGTAAGGCAGGGAGATGTGCTGGGACTGCAGCATCTTCAGCAGTGCCATGGGAAGGCACCAGAGATTGCAGAGGGACGGCATGATGTCTGGCAGCAGGGATGCCTCCTTGGTTATCTCCTGCACAGTGCCTGGATTAACAGAGCTAAGGGCTTTGGGTCAGTTTCTGATGTGCTATCATGGCACAAATAAATAATACTGAAGTGCATGCCAAGCATTACAATTGCTATTTCTTTTTAGGGTTTCTTATTATCAGATCACTTGCCATCTCTGATGCATTTCTCTTGTGCTGTTTCTGCAGTATGAGTGGGATGAAAGTGAGCTCTTCTTGTTCAAGTCATCCGTTGCCTATGCCATGAGGAAATACTTTGCAGAGGTGAAGAAACAGGACGTTGACTTCCAGTGAGTGGCTTGCTTAATTGTGCCAGCTATGCCTGCATTGCTTCTGGTTGGCTAGTGACATGAACTGGTGGAATTAATTGTGCCTTCTGTCAAATGTAATGTGACAGAAACAATGTCAAACCTCAGCTCTCTGCAAAAGGCAGGATGCCAGCTTGGGTACACGGTGTGTTTCCACTCAAGAGCCTGAAGTAATGTGCTGAGGTTAGGTAAGAAGGTTTTGTTCCCACAGCTTATCAGGGGTGGAGCTGAACCTTGAGAATTTGTGCCCAACACTTATATAGGAACATCAGGGAATGTACCTTGATTAAAAATTTCTAGCAATGCATTTGTAGGATACTGTATGTCCAAGCGGTTTTGGGCCAAGGAAAGATAAACGTGTTGACTATAAAGCACTAGAATTTGGTACAGACTTACTAATCTTATCTAGGCTCAGCTACAAACATAAAATCTTTCACCTGAAAATGATTTTGGTAAGAAAAACAACCCTTTGATTAAGCATCTTCAATAATGTTCAGAAGCTGTTAGATATTACTTTATACAACATCAGTCACATCATCATCAATATCTAGAATCTACTCTCAGCAGAAGATAAGGAAGAAAGCTTATTTTTTATTCCACTTGGTACTTCATGCATCACCTCACTCATGAGACCAACCGCAAACACTCTCTGTTCTGCATGTGATTATGTGCTGTGGGAAATTACACAAAACATTGTCTTAGGTATGAGGGAGAGTCTCTCCAGCTAATGTTACAAATTAACACATAGATAAAGAAATTCTGGCAGGAAAATTGATTTCACTTCCCAGCTGATTTCACTAGAAAGCATTCCCCCAGCATAAACTAAACCCCTGGCAATGCCAATCAAACACAACTGTTCACTTGCCCAAATTTAAAGCTAATGTCATCTCAACAATGAAAAATAACCTTTCTCTTTTGTTTCTCCTTCAGAATTACAGACATTCATGTTGGGGAACAGACACAAAGGATCTCCTTCTACCTTACTGTCAGCATGCCAGGTAATATCAGTGATATTGTGCCCAAAGCTGACGTGGAAAATGCCATCAGGTGAGATTTTGTTCTCTGGGGAAAAAAAAAACCAAACAACTAACCAAAACAACCAGATGAAAGGGTGGAAGGGGAAGCAGTGCTTAAGTCAGCTGAGGCAGAAGCAGTGACAAGGAAGTTAATTCTGCAGTTAAACTGGAAATAGTGGGATGAGAGAAACTAGGATGAGGACTGTTTTGACAGAAAGAAAACAGTCCATCTACCAGATGGTGTCTTGGACAATAGCCAACGCAAAATGCTTCAGGGGGCTTGTAAAATTGCCAAAACACATCTCATTGCATCATACCTTGCCAGGAGATATAATTGCTCAAAGTTTAACAGGAACTATCTTATATTCTGAAATACAGAATGCAGTAACGGTGTGTCCATGCACACGTGTGTTCTTCCTCTCATTAATGAAAGGTCAGTGCAAGAATTATTATTAACAAGGACTCTAGAATAATGGTGTACTGGAAAGACAGCCAGATGTATTTGATTATATAGAGAGGTCAGACAGGAGCTAGTTCCCACTTACAGGTCAATGAACAGCTCTTTTATAGCATGGTGTGACACCACTGTAAGTCATTGCTATAAAAATTATAAGTAAAACTGCAACTCTGCGGAAGATCATGGGTAATGTGCAGTGGGAAATGAAGAGGGCACAAATCTAAAAGCAGCATCAACATGAGATGGGGTTGAAAAAGCAGTGAGATAAGTTGGTTAACTAAGGGAGAAGAATATGGCTGTGAAAATCACTCTGAGGTTAGCACTCAATAGCAGATGTGGAAATTTAGGGAAAAACAAGGCACAGATGATACAGCAGGGGAAGGTTTTTCAGAGCAGTGAAAAACACAAGAATCAAAATTGTGTGAGACTGTGAGAGGGAAACAGGTAAGGTGTCAAAGCTGTGGTTCTATGTGTAATATCTAAGAAATTTTTGTATAGGCAAGAAATGGTAAAGAGAGTGAAGGGCAAAATACAAAGAGAGAAAGAGATCAGAGGGTTCATTTGACAAATGTTAAGACTGATTTTAAGAGTCCATACCGTGTCTGAACATGTCAGTTAAGCTGCACTAGGTTAAGGGTTTAAGTTCCTGTGGTTGTCACTCACGTGCCAGAAGGAATACAGGTTTAGCAGTACCTCCTCTGCAGCCTTTTCAACTGAGCAGTTCAGGGGAAGCTTGGCACACTGGAGATTTGTAAAACAACTGAAAACTGTTTCTTTCCATCCAATAAATGTGTAAAACTCTTTGAATTTGCATTTGATGGCAGGATGTCTCGGGGACGGATCAATGAAGCTTTCAGACTGGATGATAACACACTGGAGTTTGTGGGAATACTTCCAACCCTGGCCGCACCTTATGAACCACCAGTCACCATCTGGTTAATTGTATTTGGGGTGGTCATGGGTCTGATAGTAATTGGAGTTATTGTCTTGATCATCACTGGGCAAAGAGATCGCAAAAAGTGAGTAATATTTTTTGATACTATTTGAACATCTCCCGATAATTGAATCACCAGGATTTGCCCAATTGCTGCCCAATTTAATTGAAGCAAGCAAAGGAATGAAAGCTCATTATCCCTCTCCCATCAACAGTGATAGCTAAATGTTCAGCTCTCTTTCTCTTAGTACATGGCAGCTTTGGCAGTTTAATGCAATTTCCCCATCATCATCAGTTTCCCCAGTGCTGTGGCCACAGAGACCTGCAGGGTGGCCAGGCTGCTGCCAACCCCACTGCAAGGAGGATGGTATGTCCTGCTGGGAACACAGTGTCTTCTCCAACAGCAGATTTGCTCACATTCATCAGCACCTGCAGTTTTATGTAATCTTATTGTAGGCTGTACAGTAATTAAGTTTTCCTTAATTATTATTACGTTAAAAACAATATAGCTTAGTTGGTTTTTTATGTCTCTCCACTAACGGGGTTTATAAGAACGTAGTAGGTATGCTACAGTTCTTCTTAAACCCAACACAATTTCTTTTATATAAATATTTCCAGTTTAACACAGTATTATTTACAGTCAGGGATTCTGGGGACCCAGAAGGACTTGAACAGAACAGAGACCTTCTAATATAAAATGAATTTTCATTACAGGAGAGCAAGACAAAGTAGAGGTGAAGCAGGATCAAACGGTGGAGAGGTGAACCCTTATGGTGAAGAGGGAAGAAGCAACCTGGGCTTTGAGTCGGCTGAAGAGATACAAACATCATTTTAAAAGGTGTGGGTACACTAAGGGCCTCTGGGTTTTTTTCATTTCACTTTTAGCCATAGTGCCTAGCAAAGGAGCAATACACTGGATATCATCAAACAGTGTCTTCTGGTTGACCATTAATCTACTGGCTCATGGCAATAGCAACTAAATATGCTGTTTGTGTGGTAACTAGAAAACATGCATGGCTTTTCTGTGAATTACATGCATAACATTACACACCATTTGTGCTGCTTTTCATATGTGTGCTGCATCCAACTTCTCTTTGTTTCCTATGCAATGAGATACAAAAGCTTGGAAGTATACAGTTGTATGCAGACCAAGACACACATAAAAATAACTCATATACTCCTGAAGAACATCTTGATCTTTCCAGATGGAGACCTTCAAAGTGTTTCTAAAGACAATGAAGAAAAAAATGCTATCAGAAGAACCTTAGTGATGAAGAACTCAATTTAATATGAAATAACTGCAATTTTTGCACCTTCAAGAAATCTGTATCAATGTAAAATGGATACTGGATGAAGACTAACAAGCACTGAAAGTTTATTAGGAAGTTATAAGTTATTTTTCTAACTGTTTTCTTGATAAATATTGTAGAGACCAAAGAGTCCATGNTAATACTAAATAGTCAAAGTTGTTTTTTTTTTTCCCCCAATACCTTGGCCATTGCCTCCACTATTACAAATCCTGCATTAAAATGCTGCATACAACAAATGCAATTGTGCTGTTGCATACAAGGGGCAGTAGATTGAGGCTTGGGAAATTCTGGGCGCACCTGAAAAACAAAATCTGTTCACATGGAGGAGAGTGCAGCACTGGACCACGTTGCCTGTTCCATACTGTGGGAGAGGCTGTGGGATCTCCTCCTTTAGCAGTGTTCAGGGATCAGGTAGACACAGGTATGGATGATGGAGCAGTGGGGATAATCTCACTCTGAGTGAGGAGTTGGGCTAGATGACCTCCAGAGGACCTTTTCAGCCAGCTTTTCGATGATTCTGAGTCTTGTAGATCCCCTACCACAGCTGCCACCATGCCAGTGTGGTTTTTTCTGTACACACCCAGTCACAGAAAGTCACAAGGTATCTTGGTACTGAGTCCTGGATTGTGACAGACCCAGTGGAAAACACAATCCTGCATGGAAAATGCTCAGAAAATGCATGGACTCTTAAAATCATGGGCCTCCAAAATGATCAGAATCTGTAGAAAGCAGCTAAACATATATTTGAGAAGAACATCTGGACTCTACAGGTTCACCAAACACTGTCATAATGTTCTGCATTAATTTCCTATTTAAGCGAGAAGACTCTTAAATGAAGCAGTTTTAAATGGTTAGCAGATAATAATAATTAACTGCAAACTAGACAATAATGTGAAGGAATAAAAATACTCTTTTTTTAAAGTTGCTTATCTATACCACATATTCTATTGCCATAACATCCCCAAACCTTAGTACTTGAGCTGAACTTTTAGGGTAACTAATTCAACTGTCTGTGGTCTTTCTACTAACTGTGCAGTAACTTAAAAAGGGAATGGCAAAGCTGGAAACAATCAAATAAAGTAATTAGCCATGCCAGCCATCTTCAGATCTGTTGTTAAGATTAACTTTCTCATTATGACAAAGCTTTAATTTCAATAAAATTAATTTTAAAACCTGTGCAATGAATCAAAAACGCACCATTCAGACTTGTCAACACAAAAAGCCACTAAAAGAATATAGCAGGGTGTTGGAAGAATATAAATAAAAATATGTTTATATGAAAAAAACCAGCTGCAAGCATTAGCCCCACCAATAGCTCACACATCCTATGCTGGGGGCTCTCCCTCTCCTGCTTTCTCAGTGTCTGTACTCCTTCCTGACCCTTTCTCTGGGCCAGCACCCCTTGGCCCAAGTTGGCAGCATGATACCAAGCCCTACCCTTCCCTCCTGTGCATCCTCCATGTCCCCCAGCCCTGCCCAGACCCCCGAAGTCCCTGCAGGACCCCAAGTGCAGCTTTCCCTCCAACAGCCCTGCAGATCCCCACGCAGACAAGGAGGAGATCTCCGAGCCACCTTCCAGTGCTGGCACCCAGCAATGCCAGCAGGCACAGTGGGGGAGCCACTCTGGCCAGAGAGCTTCATTTCTTTCTCCCCTTTGCCCCATGTCTGCACCCTGCATTTCCCATTCCTCAGGTTCAGGTGAGCTCACACTAGAGCTGCACAGGGGTCCCTGTCAGGGCTGGGCTAACTCTAGTAGGGAAAGGGCAAGCAGACATCACTTGCACTCTTAGGGGATCACATGCTGAGCTAGCTCAGACATGAGGAGAGAGAAAAGGATTTATTTCAGAAATTACTTTATTTTAAAACCGCTTTATACATACTAGATCAGCATTTTACAACTGTCAGAGTCTAACTTTAGATGCCTCTGTTGTACTAATGTAGCTTCAGATGTATCTGGTATCTCAAGACTTGCTGAAGTTAGCACTAATTTTTGTAGTGCTGTGCACATTTGAAAGTTGGGTGCTCCAATTTAAGCGCTAACATCAGAAGCCAAATTTCAGTGCCTCAGTAGTAAAATATTTGTCTAAGCAATTATATTAATAGCATTTCATTTATCTTCAAATTTTTGCTTCTCAAGTTTTATAGAGATCAGCAAATTTACCATTTACTGTTGCAATGACTATAGAATTCTGCATAAAACTTTATTTTCTTTATTTCTACTTGTAGCAGGAAGCAATAACACTCTAGTAGATGCTTCATATGTTGCTAAATTGAAAATATCCTAAATATGCAGCTTAGAATGAATTCCAAATCAAATATACACCCTGAGGGTCAAAACTAAAGCCAATAATACTGGTGAGAAAACAGATATAATATTTTACCTGTAGTAATTTCTAAGTAATTGAAAGTGAGACTATACCTATTTATGTTGCTGTCACTTGCAGTAGCTCTAAATTTCACTTCAGGTGTCAGCTTCAAGTGATTATGAAGAAAAAACACATTCAGATGAGTTACGATAATCAGAAAGCCTACCAAGCATGTATTTCCTGGTTTACATTTCCAGTTAAGGCCAAATAATGACAGTTTGGAAGCACTGAAGGAGTGCACATAATTGGTATCTATATCTCAGTGTCTGAGAAGTCTTTTGAAAAAATGCTAACAAAATAAATTGTATTCTTCCACAGTATCCTTCCAAATTCTGTCACCCACAGTGTCACGAATACTTTTTCCATATGCTTGTTGGTCAACTCCCTGATTAAATGAGAAGAACACCAATATACAGAATAATAGGGGTGGCTGATGCCAGGCAGATTTCAGGTTCAGCTCTTGTTTAGCAGGCAGGTGATATGGAGCCAGTATACACAGTCATCTGCTGCTGAATCTTATTTTTCAAGCTCTGTTGCTGTCTCTCAATGCCTCAAAAGAATGGTAACAGCTGATAAAAGGCAGGACACTGTTCTGGTAGGTAAATGAAGCAGAGATGATGGGTATAGTTATTTAATTTTAAAATAATTCAGGAATTGTAACTGGCATTAGTTTTTCTTGATTTTGGCGTGCAGAAATTTGTAGACAGTGATGTTGCTACAGATTTCTGCATGCTAAAATAAAGTTACAGGAGGTAAATAAAATTTAACTTACTCTTTATATCTGTCTTACATTGTGGTAGATGTATCTTCTTTCTTTGCATTAATATGTCTTCAAATATAACTCACTTTACTAATTTTTCTGACCAAAAAATATATTAAATATATTAAAAAACCCAAAAGAACACCACAGTCATTTCATGGTGTCATCAATAATGTGCAAACCAGTTCTTTGTTGCTGGTGAGAAACAACTCATAGTCTACAGACAGCTGATTAAAATTAGGTGAAGAGGAGCAATAAATCAGGATAATTTTTGGCACAGAAGATGCAGATCTCAAAATAAAATGAGCATGATCAGCATTTGACTTGGAGCTCCTGAAGACTCATGGAGCAACACATCCTTCTCAATCCAAGGGCAGGGTTATTTCACACAGACTTAGCTGTCTGTAAAGCTGGAGGTCTCCACTATGTCTGCTGTTTAAAATCTCTCTACAGGAAGGCACATCTCTTTTATTCAGTGGTGGCTAAGAGAAAAAGGGCAAATGACCACGGGGAGGTACCAGTAATGGTCCTGTAGTCATGGAAGAAATTTAGACAGTTAGTTTAGCTCAGCACACATTTTTTAAACTGTTCAAATTAGGTGAGAAGAATCTTATCCTGTATATTTTGTTAATGTTGATGGGTATTATGCTTAAATACATGATTCTGAAGAGAGCCAGCCTGCTTTTGTGCTCTGTTTCCTGGATTAACCATGTCCTGAATTAAATGATATAACATGTATTACCTACAAGCAATGGCTTTTATTAAAGGATATTTTCATTATGAACATCATTTCAGCTATCAGCAAGGACTCCTAGTGATTCCTATTATTTTTTTTCTCCAGTTTGTATGTGCAGATGTACGTCCATACCTCATACCAGCAATTGCCCATTATCTGGTAGATGATGTTTGAAACCTGCTGTGGTCTATGAAATCTGTATCCTTGAGAAACTTCCTGCATACTATCATGAAGTTCATAGGGCTGCTTCCCCAAAGTGAACACCTCCCACGTTAAGACATGAAATGAAATTCAAGAAATGTAAGATAAGTCTTTTTTCATGAAACAAGATACACATGCAACATAACATACAATTGATCAGACTGAGAATATTGTCCAAGAAAAAGTATGGAGATGACTGCTAAGTGTGATTCTGTATCAGAATGTAAAACAACTTCTACTGCAGAAGAATATGAATTTAGGTTGTGAAGTTATTTATAAAATATATTTAATGTGGAAAATAATGGGGTGAATTTTCTACATAATACATGCAAACATCCTCTTATCTATGTATGTGTGTGTACACAGAGAGAAGGGAAAACAGTGACAACTATAGGTACCTATGTCTTTATAAAACAATAAGAAAAAGATTACCGATTTTTCTGAGTGGGACATACACCTCTTTGGTATCAGAAAGATTTCCAAATACTTTAGAGTGTCAGCACAACATACCTTTAAACACTGAATTACACAGAAGCAACAGAAATACTGAATAATATCATAATCACTAATTCATAATTAAGCTTTGCAAGAAGCAATTTTGGTTGTAATTGAACATATGTGATAAACATGTCTAGCCTAAAGTAAAAAAAAAAAGGTGAAATATTTGTTTCACAACGATATATAATATTGGCTGTAATTTTTTTTAAAAGAAATTTATGGGATCTTTGATTTCCCTCCAGCTTAAAAACTGGAGCATTCTAGTGTCACAGTGACACTAAAATGGCATCCAAATCCCAGCTTTCCTTGATGAGAACATTAAAAAAACCAAGATTCTTTGTTCTCTGACATCTGCTTTTGGGATATGAATACATAAGTTCTGTTCTTGAGCCCTTTAAAGGCTCATTAGTTAAAAACAATCAAACATGAACTGACAGATCCCACTCTCCCCTTGCTTCCACTGCATCAATGGATAGTGTTAAAATGAGAAAAAGATCTTCTAAGGAAAAATAAAATTTCTCATTGAAGTTAATGCCAATATTGAAGTTAATGACAGTAAAGCCTGGGGCCAGGATTTAATCAATAGGAGCAAAAAGAAAATGTATCACCACAAAATCCAGCTTGTGATTTAATTGTATATATTATAAACAACTTGTAAAGGGCATGAATGGGCTGTTTTTCTGCCAGAGTTGTTAACACTGGGGGACTAGCTGAGGTTAAAGATAAGAAGCAGCCCAGCATTCAGAAACGCTTTTATGTCCTTTATTCACTATTGTTCAATGCCAGGAACAGTAGGTTGCCAATCTTTCATCAGTTTGACAGCTGTCAAAATTTTCCTACTGGAGGAGCAGACCCAGATAAGTGAAATTCAAGCCTGTTCACAAAAGGTTCCCTTTACTTTGACACCTTTTGCAGACTTTTACAACCACTGAACAGACTCCAGGGATTTGGAAATCACAGCTTGAAACCACTGGAGTAGAAGTTCAAATGTTTGAAATTCCTGGCAGAAAGTGATCTGCAAACAGATACACTTTTTGCTGAGATACAGTCCCAGCTCACACAGACTCTCCCACAGCTGGGCAGAGCTGATTTATGGTCTAGGCAGACTAAAGATTCGACTTGATCTCCAGTGCCAAAGTTTACTTTACCATGTTAAACACGTATGTAGAAAATTTGGAGTGGGCAGAGTTTCTGTTTGCCTAAGAAAAGAATCCTAGGGCAAAAAAGTCCAAATAGGATAGGGCTTGTTTGTAAAAAAATATAAACAAGAACACAATATATACAAGCAGTAACCTGAATAGAAATAAGCTGTAACTACTTTTTATAGTCCTTCAGGGTGTTAAATGTCTAGTATTTCTGCTTAATAAGCTGATGAAATCCAAATGTAATGGCATAGATACATACAAAATCATTTATCAAATTTCATACATACCAAAGACCTGTGCATCTGACTTGCTGCTAAATTTGGTGTGATGAAAACTTCTGGTGCTGACCACTTCACTGGAAACTTGGTTTCTAGAGAACTTATATACAGGTGAACCGGAACATACCAAAAGACAAGAACCAAATTTGGTTGTGACTGAGTTACAGTGAAATACTATTTACTGTTTCTTCCTTGAACATCATAAGGTTCCTGAAGAAAGCCTAAGCAGAAATCTCAGATTTTCAAAGCATACCTGACAGAGACATTAGCTATAATCTAGAAGAGATCATTGCTTTCAACTTACTAAAGAAACAATGCAGCATCATGGAAACACCTGTTGTTAGGCCAGTCTAGCCCAGCCTTCTGCTCAGGTAGGGTTACTCCCAACATCAGAGCAGATCAGCCATGGCTCTGTGTTGCTATGTCCTAAAAACCTCTAAAGATTGTCATCTCCCTGACCAGCATGTTTCACTCTTCCACCACCCTCCTGGAGAAAAAAATTTCTTTCACTGTCCAGCTTGAACTTCCCGAGCTGCACCCTAATGTCTGCTGTTGCATGACCTGGCACAGATAACACTTGGCTCCATCAGCTTTGTAAGTGGCTCAAGGCAGCTTTTAGATTCCCTCTTATCCTCCTCTTCACCAGGCTAAGCAGCTCTCTCCCCCAGCCTCTTCTCAGAGGACAAGCTCTGTAGGCTGCTCATCCCTCCAGCTTCTCTTCATTGAGGCTGCTAATTAAGATGCTTGGTCCCCAAATCAGGTGCAAATCTTGTACTTTGAGATTTCTTTACAAACATGACTAGTGAAATCTCTCATCTGTGATTTGCCTTTAAGCCTTAGCTTTCTGAGGCAGCAGAATGACTCTTCTCTATTCTTTATTCTTATTCCATAAAGACTTATGGTCATTAATGGAAAGAAGACACAAAGAGCTGCATGACACCCTGTGGCTTAACTCTCCTGACAGCCAGCTGCAGCTGATGAATGCCAGTAAACTGCACATACAGCAACATCACAGCTTCACCAGGCTCCCAATTCTTTCACCTACCTTGTCATCCAAGGTCAGATACTTCCACGGTAAGTTTGCTGTCAATCAAACAGTTTCTAGCAGCCTTTAGTGGAGAAATGAAAAGAGATGAGTGGAAAGAACACAAAGAGGACCAAATAACATCAGGTGTTTGCTAATAATTACTGTCCTCTAGCATCTCAGTGAATAATGACGTCTTTGATGCAATTAAGTTTGAAACTGTAAGGGAATAGTAAGTCTCGCTCTTGTTTCACTTTTTGACTATCGATTGAAAAACATCCTGCAGTATTATCCCAGCTTTAAAAATAAGGAAATTGAAGGATGAGAAACAGAGGTGAGAAACTCACATTCATCTAGAAAAACAGCAACAGGGCAAGAAACGAAACCCTGTCTTTTAAAAGGCTTCCTACTCTAGGCCTTTTTCAGTAGTCTCAGAATTTACCAAGGCATCAAAAAGTGAAAAGCATTGATTGGATTATTTGCACTGCACTACAAACAGAGTGAAAGGCAATTTAAACAGCTTGATTTATGAAAAGTTCAATAGAAGCCTATTTCTGCAAATGATCACTTGAGAACATTTATCTGAGGCTATATTCTCTGTGTGCATGCTCATTAGCTTCTGTGATACTGTTTGCATCTACAGTTTTCAATCTGAAATCAAGCTCAAGTTTTGTTTCTGCTTTTCCATGGTGCACAGCCAATTTTCAGGAAACTGACTTTTATAATTACAGCTTGAATTTTTCTACTTAAGTTGTCTGATATTCCTGATATTTGTGAAAACTGGTGAAGTATGGATTTAACAACTTTAACACATAAAGACAATTCTTTGAAAGCATCAACAATACAACTAAAATGCTACCTGAGGGGACTGCACCCCTATTGAAAAATGAAGCAAGTCTGCAACATAAATTGTCAAAAGCCTTCCAGCATGTTTTTGTCTAGAGTTAGAAGGCACAATATTGCTACTGACTCTGAAGCATAATGCCCCAGAAATTTGGTTACATACTCTGTTATTAAGCCAATAAAAGAACAGCTTATTTTCCCAATGAATGATAGCATTTTTGAAAGCTAAGTTTTGCATAAACTTTACGTACAAGTCTTTGAAAGGACTGATCCCCTCATAAAAAGGCAACTTGAAATACTTGCTTGCAAACTGGCGGATAAATGTGGGGTTTTCCAACACTAAGACAATACTTTTCTGCAGATAAATCTTATTTCATATTTTGGCTATAACACTGTAATTTCATCAATAATGAGTTTTCTTTTGATTGCCATCAATACTGAATTTCAAAGGAATAAGCAGAAGAACACTCAATCCTTCTTGAAGTATTCGAAGTCTGAGATGGGACTTTATTGAGTTTCAGCAAATTCTTTCAGTACATTATATTGATATTTGAAGAACAAAACTTAGAGCAATGCACAATAATTTTTTTTTATTCTTTGATTATTTTATTTTTTTCTTTGTTTCAGGAAACTTAATCATCCCAAGCATTTTGTGATGTACAGTGTATGCTCAAAATTATATTCCATTTACTTATTGGCTGAATACTTGTGTAATGGCTGTTTGGTCAGCTACCTAAGGAGTCATGGGAAGGGACCCTTCCTACGCTTTACCTTTCTGGAAGTGTGTTGGATGTCTGTGCTGTGAAGTGGTACAATAAGTCCTGAATTTAGAGCCCACAAAGGCAGGCAGCACAGAGTGTCAACTCCACTCTGAAGCAGAGTACATTAGAATGCAGAATATCCTAAATTTGAAGGGACCCACAAGGACCACGGTGGCCAATGCTGTTTCCATGTGACATTAGTGCTCCCTCCAGAGCTGCCTGTGCTGAGCCAGCTGGGTGTCTCTGTTCAGCATCCCACGATGCTTTCTGGGGTGAGTGCCAAGAAAGGCAGGGCAGTTGTGGCTGATCCAGAGGGGCAGAATTGACCAGTGTCAGGTCATGCCCTGCCTTCCCAGCACCACTTCTGTGGGATACCTTACAAAATCTCCCTGCCTGAACTGACAGCTCTCCAGAAATAGCACCAAAACCATCATAACATACTTCCAGAAAGCTAAGATGTGCTGGTGGTAGTCTGTAAGTTTGGGAATTGATCCAAAGCAGTAATTTTCAGCGTGGTGGTACTTGTTCTCAGAGGTTTGTACACATATAATGCTTAACTGCCCCTTTTTTACTAATTAAAAACATCACAAAATGCAGTACATGTCAAAACCTTGCAAAGTGCCTTCCAGGCCTTGTGTTAGTAGACTAGTTTGTTGCTTCATGAGCTGCAATGCTCCAGCTGGCCAAATAACAAAATATGTAGTAGATGTCAGCAGGAAAACTCTTAACATTTGCCTCAGTCTGCTTTTCCCTCCTTAGCAGCTGGGATGTGCAGAACAGCCTCCCAGCCCTTTGGAGGTTCCTGCAGCATATTCCAGTGCAGTCTGGTGGTTAGTGCCTTTCTGCCATCAGTTACATCTGGAGCAAAAGACTTTCATATCCTGCCCTTGCAGCAGTTCTACATCCAATTTTTAACACCTTTGCTTCCTCCCTTTCTCCCTTCCCTTCTCTCTTCCCCTTCTTCTTCCCATTTCAGCTCCCATTCCCATTCCCATTCCCATTCCCATTCCCATTCCCATTCCCATTCCCATTCCCATTCCCATCTTTCTGTCTCACTTTTGAGATTCCTCCATCCCCCCAGATTATGTGCTTGCTGCATGCCATTGTTTAGATGAGAGTTCCCTTTTTCCCCACTCAGGGAGCCACTGTCATGTTCAAATTCAAAGAACAAGTATGACCTGAATGTGCCCCAGGTTCATTTTCAACACCATGTAGAGGTTTTGTTGTTGGCCAGTCACACCAAGCTGCGTGTCCATGGCACACTCATTCATTGGATACTCAGTAAGGAACCTTGTTACACATAGACACAGTGTACATTCCTGCCTGGCCGAGCCAGAAAAGTGCCTTCTTGTCCCGAATTAAAAAAAAAAAGAAAGAAAAAGTAAAAGGAAAAAAGAAAAAGAAAAAAAATTAATTTCAAGGAGCAGAGAAGCAACAATGTTGGGATTAATTTCAGTGAGCTTTAGGCTTTTACACAGTAATGTCCAGAAAGAAGGAGACATGACTCATCCAAGCTCCTTTAAGGACTACATTAGGACAAGAGGAATTATGCCTGAGAAATATTTCTTTCCACTAAAGAGAGGATCTAGGTAAGTGGTTGTGGTATCCCACTATAAATATTTAAAATTAGATGAGTTCTACCCCAACCCAGACATGAAGCAAGTTGTCTGCAATTTTGTTTTGTTGCACAGATACAGATTTATTAGTGGGGAGATGAGGAGTTATTAACCTCACGTCCCCTCCAGAGGCTGTACTGTTTATAAGACCCAAACACTGCCCTATCCACTACACTCAGTTCTTTTACATAAAGAATTAGACTGATGTATTTTCTATTGTCAAATTACTTCTGAAACACTGAATAAGTAAAAAAATCTTGCTGCACTCTATATTTGCACTATTTTTAGTCTTTATGTGGTACTCCAGTCCTAACTCTTGCTATCCAGCTTCATTTCTGTTAATGGTTTGCCATACTGGGCTGGAAATTCTGGTTTTCAGAGTTCATTTAATAGCTACACCTCTGCATTGCAGGGAGGAAAGAAGAAACCTAGAAGTTTATTGCTGTGAAATTTGAAGGAAATTTATGTCCCCTAAAGTTAAATGGAGCCAGTGATATCCAGCATCTTTGGGGACTGGGACATAACTGCCTTTCCCAGTCTTTTGGCCACATTTGAATTTCATTCTGAAAGCATTCACACTGGAGCAAACAACACAGGACTAGAGGTGAAAACAAAAAAAAGAGAGCTTGAGGTGAAATGTACTCAGCGTGGCTTTGTTCCAAACCTATTTTAGAGGTGCATAATTTGTTCATTTATGTAAAAGAGGCATTTTTTTGAAATATGTCTATCAATACCAAGTCAGCAGAATAATTTCTAACACTTTATAATACTACAGCTATTTGAAGAGCATCAGCATCCTCTAGCTACACAGCAGAGCAAAGACAACAGACAGAGCTGTGGTTGTTCATAACGAAGCAATAAAGGATATGCAGGACCTTCTAAAAGAGCAGCTGCTCAGACTGGGCATGGGAGACACTGCCTGCATACCAACTAAAAAGAGAAATATTTGGCTTCTGAATAAAGTACAGCAGACACACAAAAAATGTCAGACATTGTAAATATTTTCAAAACTGCTTTACAAGTCAGAGGGTAGACCTGGGACCAGTCCTGAATGCATGATTATTGACCATGAGATTACAGGGAAAACACTAGTCCTCATCTGCTTCCCCTCATCAGTGGCTCTCATTGCCCTAAATATCTCTGTCCACACTGTGACATTGACTCTACAGTAACTCTTTAGAGGAGGATCCTGCTGCCCTAAAGTTCTGCCAGGAGCTCTATAAGAAGTGGTTTGCTCTGTCTCCTGCAGACCGTAACACAACTCCCTGCCCTAAACCTGGAGGTACATAATCCTCCAACCTTATTAATATTATGTAACCTTCTGGTTGCATGATATTTAAGTAAACTAAATAAACTAAGAGTTCCCTAATGGAGGAAAAAACCAAACATGCTCTGTCAGATCAGTTCAGGGAGCACCAATGAAGTATTTTTAATAGCAGTTCCCTTTCATGAAGCACTACTTTAGTCTACAAGACTCATTTGTCTAAATGTCTTTTTCTTTCTCTGAAAGCAAATACATTCATGCTTCAGAAGTCTGTGGGTAATGACATTGTTGATGACAATATCTGTAATTATTGTCATTATTATGACAGCCATACATAGGATACCACTGCTGTAGGTGTAGTGGGCATGTGAAGTGGAAATACAATCTCTGCCCAAAGAATCTTGTGGTTCTCATGAAGATGGGCTCTGTATACTCACTCATGCTTAGCAATGCTCTGCTCTTCTGCAAGTGTCAGTTTGCTGACACTGGAGTTTTCCCTGCAATGAAAAAAAAAGATAAAATTATGACAAACTTGTGGCTTTTCAGTACTTAAAACGGCTTATCAGAAAGATGGAGATAGACTCTGTACTAAGACCTGTAGTAAAGAGACAAGGAGTAATGATTTTAAACAGCATTAAGGTAAATTTAGACTGGACATAAAAGATATTTTTCATGAGGAGGGTGGTGAGATGCTGGAACTGCTTGCCCAGAGAAGTTGTGAATGCCCCATCCCTGGGAGTGTTCAAAGTCATGTTAGACTGGGCTTTGAGCAACCTGATCTAGTGAAAAACATCCCTTTCCAGGGCAGGGACTAGATCATCTTTAAAGGTCCCTTCCAACACAAACCATTATGAGATTCAATGACTCTGAGAGAAATTCCTTTCTTGGGTTGTAAGTAAAGTGACATACATATATATATATATATTTTTTTAGTAGTTATGCCATGGTCTAAGGTGACCATTTAAAGAATTTGACACATATGTAATTGTCTGGATTTTTTTATCACTCGGTAAACAATTAAAGTGTGCAGTGTGTTAGAAAGCCAAATATTCTCCGAGCATGCTCTAACAGAAAACAACATCACATATCCCTTTAGTGACCTTATGAGGAGATTGCATCTACCTTTTCAAACATTACATGGGAGCTTTCCATGTAAAACTGCACAACTCTAGACATTCCAAATAAATGTTCTTAGCATGACAGAGGACAGGAGTTCATATGACAAAGAGGCCTCTAAAATAACCTCTTGTGCAGAAATAATAGATTCTTTTTTATGGTTCCTTTCACAGGGTACTATAAGAGTAGAGATTTTTCATGGAAATCTCTGAATCTTGTCCAGTATGTTTTATTATGAGACAATTTGTTCTGTTTCATTCAAATAGTTTGGCATACATCTAATGCTTAAAATGTCATGTCATCATACTGAAAAGGGAAAGATGGATCTGATGTATCTCTTTGACAGATCTGGACTCCATTTATCCTGCACTGGACTACTCACATACATACATACAAAAGCACAGGAGTGCTAGCAAAGCAGATTTAATGCTGAAATAAGAGTACAAAGATTGAAATCCCAGCATCGTTGAAGTCAGTGACAAAACCCTATTGATTTAAATGAAACCAGCATGGTTTTTGGATTAATGTATAAGTCAAGAAGATAAATTTTATCTGATTTTAAGCCTTTCGGGAAAGTTAATGCTTAATACTCAAAAGGTTATTTAAAAAGAAAAATATTCCAGAAATATTGCCTAATCTTTACTACACCGGTGTTTAAAACTTTAAAGCAGTAGATGGCTGCATATTTATTATCCTTGCCTTATCATCATTCCAAGGCAGCTTTCTCAAGTAAGTACATGGTTCAAATCCTTCATTCCCATAAAATAAACAGTTCTCAGTTTAGATATCATCCATGACTGCATCTTAAATTTGGTCACTTAAAGCAGGAAAAGGGATTAATCAGAGAGTCACTTTTTAGAACACCACTAACAGAAACATGCATGGTTAAAACATTTCTGCTTTACTTACCATGCGTAAAATACAGGAGCAATTAGTTTTAAAAAATTGCATTTCAATGAAGTACTCTTTTTGCTAGTCATTGAAATGGTTTCTTCCTCCATGGTTGGTTTCTTCATGTGGGAGGTTGGAGCAGCTGTACAAGGATGTCCTTGTGTCCCACCTCAGTCTCTTTGATGGGCAGCAGTGGCTAATGGGTGCCTGCAAATTATCCAAGCCTGAACACGGAATGTCAGTAGGTAGGCTCAGAACCCTTCCCTGCACAATGCACAGTTGAGAGCTGGCATGATGGATCTAAGTTATAGGCACCAACAGACATCTGTAGATTTAAGCTGATGGGCTGGATGTTGTCCTCACAAAAAAAAAATAAATAGGAGAAATAAATTGTGTATTTGAATATGGGTGGACACAGAGAGAAGAGTTTCCTTAACACAGATCTCATTAGTACAAGAAAACTGATAGTTCATGAAAATGGCTGAAACAGGTAGCTCCTGTAGTTAGTTCCTACTATGTTCAAGAAAAATCTTAATTTTTTTTTCCTAGCAGAATTTAAAGGTTTTGTTATGGTGTATATGTGACTTGTCCTTACAGAATCAAGACTGCAAAAGTCCCAGTTTCTCAACCCAAAGGAAAAAACATGTAAATATGCCCCCTTTTTCTGAATCTGTCTCTGCTCCCTCATTCATCTTAGAGCCCTCTACTCATGCTCGGTTAGCAAAGGTGCCTTTATCACCATAAATGAAGGCATTTAGGAGCATATCTCAGCTTGCCAATTTATTGTTTTCTTTGAGTTGATGGGGTCATGTGCTGCTTTCTTCATCCACAACTGTACACAGTCTTGTGAGTTATGAAGTGCAGACACTTTACCTCAAGTTAAATTGACTTTATTTGTTGGTTTTCTTGCAATTGTAAACTTAATCAGGGAATTATGAGTAGATCAAGTAATTTCAGTCCATTCCAAAGCAATCTGGGCATCCCCTAGCTCAAAAATTCTTCCCTTCCACATTTCTATCAAGTACATTAAATTAAACTCAGCTAGTATCCTTCATGAGGCACACCAGGAATCTTATCTCTTTCAGGCAACTCCTGTTTGTTGTACTGCCTTGGTCTCCAGTGAACTCCTGAAGCTGTTTCTCATTTAATAAGTTGGAAAATGTGCTCTTTTATGCCCCTGATGGCTATTAATGAAAAGTATCTTATTTTAATTTGCTGATGGGAATTTCTCCATTTGTGAACCTCAAAAAGAATATTTAAACCCTGTGCAGGATGGAGATGCCCTGTCTTTGAAGAAAAGTATTGCTAAAAAGGAGTAGAGACTGAAGTGATAGAGGATTTGTGCCTCAGCAGTTCTCACTGGTCTCCTATGCTGTCTCTGCTGTTGCAATTGTAGTGGTGCTGATCTAAAACTGGTTTGCACACACACGAGGCAGCATTTGTGTTAGGAGAGATTTTATCTTTTTATTCATGTAAAATTAAATAGTTGGAAAAAATGTATAGCTTCTATGTACACAAGCCCTTCTTCAGGCACACATAAAAAATAAGGCCACTGGATACTATCCTAGCTATTACACCAGGCAGTGACTGCTGCAAATTTTATTTGACCTGCCAGCCAAGGATGGTAATGAAAATGGAGTTGCACAGAAGACAACAAGGCTTCTGGAGCAATGTTTAAATCTACTGAGGTAATTCTAACATAGATCCTGAAAGGTGCCAAGACTGTCTGCAGCCTTGTCTTTGAAGATGAGATATGTGGAAGACTTTGGTCATGGAACAAAAGCATTCTGCAGGGCATACTTACCCTTCCAAATCCCTTACTTTCCACCAGTCAGAATGATTTTTTCGTGATACACAGTACTTATTGCTTCTGACAAGCTGGATAGCTGAAATTCCTCTGTGTTCAGTGTTGCATTGAACCACAGCCATATTAAGGGCTGACTTGTCTGGTGGCAGCCCCTGGGGCAGGAGAGGCTTCTACGCTTCCGATTTCCAAAAGAGAGGAAAAAATGATAAGGCAGTGCAGCACAGGCTGAAATGAGAATTAACACATGACATGCACATGATCACTTATATCTTCAACATATATAATGATTAATCAAAATAATCAAAGCTCAGGAGATAGGCATAGGCATGCAGCTTTTTCATTATTCATTTAGAATGGATGAGGAAAACAGCCCAAACAGGTGAGGAAAACAGCCCAGCCACTCTTGTCCACATGTGAGAGACAGGCAAGGACAGAACCAAGTTCCATGATGATGACACCAGAAACAATTAACCCTGAGTGGAGGCCACTCCACTCCACTCACTGCTGTAACAGGGAGCTCTCACTACCAGAATTATGGGATAGACCTGACTTGTGTCACAATCCTGCCACCTCTCTGAACTGTTGCAATTCCTGTGCTCTGGACACCCCTTGACCAAGTTGTGCTTTACTATAAATGTGGTGGGCTACTGTTGTATCAAAAGATCCCAGCAGAGTAATTTAAAAATAACTTTGGGGTTTTTTTTAATGGCTTTTGATCAATAGTAATATTATCATCAAGCACATCAAGCATTAATTAACTGTTTATTACTAATCACTGAAAGCAAAAAGCTATGCTAATTCTAAATCACTTCCTTTCGTCTACAGGTGTTTTTGATGTTTCTCTGCCAAGCATGTTGGATATAAGCAATCTCACTCCTTGGTGCCCAACTTTCCCTGGGCAGACATGAATGTAAGTGATGTGTAACTGTGGGATTCATCTTACAAGGTTTTGAGCCATGTCTTCATGGGAAATATGTCATCCTACAGAAGTGTCTAGCTCTCATCAGGGATTGTTGAGGATGTCTGCACAAATGACTTGGATGAGAAGCTTGGCATTAAAGTTAGGTGACATCAATCAAATCATGGGCAAAAGTCTATATAAAATGAAGGCATTGAAATGCATTTAGAAATCAGGGAAATGTCAGACATCACAATTCTTTAATTAAGAGCAGTGAAAACTACACGTGAAACTCTGACAGCTAAGGATGAGAGAAAATAAGAATGACTTAGGAGAAAAGGCTGCAAATGCCACCTATTTATTTGTTTATCACTTAAAAAACACTGTGATGCAATGTCAGGAAATAATGCCAAGTGTCCTTCTGCAGGCTGTGATTCCTTTAAATCAAGCCCAAGTGACCATGGCATTGTATGTTTGCTTGTTGTCTGTTTATTGACATTTCTTAATTTAAACAAGAAGAAAACACAGAACCTGATTGAATCCACTGAGCCAGAGACACACATAATCTCTTCTGCAAACAAAAAAATCTCAATCTGATCTCACTCCAATGAGATACTCATTCTTTCAGTCACAGAACTGTCTGCTTGACTAGAAGTAGATCTGTTACTCATCAAGTAATGCTTCTTGGTGGTTCCTGTTGGTCATATTTGACTTTGCTGGAAAGGACCATATAGCTTGAGGCAGGAGTTAGGCAGGACTTAAACCTTGGACTGATTTGTGGCATTGTGGAGTAATGACAGAACTCGAGTTGCCTGCAGTTGTCAGAAAGATGGGAAAAATATAGTACAGAGATTAAACTGTTGTCTCTTTAGAGCACCTAGTGACATTAGAGCAAATTGATATTCAGTAATCATATTTATGAGCTGATGTGCACCTCTGACATTAGGCCTTTGTAATTTTTGAAGAGTTTTGAAGATTAAATTGCTCCTTCATTTCCTGTGGGTTTTTTTTTAACATGATCAGAGTGTCATCCTCTGATGGAATTTTCATCGTTTTGTGTGAGCAGAAGAAACTAGAAAGCATTGGGAAAAGTAAATGGTATATAAAATTATTATAATGGAAATTAATTTTTCTTTATCCAACCTGCCAGGGAAAACAGCCAGTCCAAGATGAGCACATCTGTGTTTCACTACTGGTTGTATATTTGACTGTTGCAATATTCTGGACAGATTTCATCTGTAATCTGGTAGAGTTTAATGTCCTGATTTGTGTTAATATATCCAGCTTTCCATGTCCAACACTGGCTGAAAGCCCCAGAGCGTTTCCTGAGAAACTGAGTGAATCTTATTATTTCCTTTATACTGGCAGTGGTATTATTGTGGTTTTCATACTGATGACTGTGCCATCTAGAGAGAGCCACAGGTGACAGTCTGAGATTCAGCTCTGATGTGCATAGGAGGAACGATTATTGCCTGCAGAACTGCCTTCCCATTATACATCTGGAAGCATGTGCTGGATCGCTTCAGCTTCCATGAGGCTTGTCCAATACAGAACAAGGAGAGGATATGTGTGTTCACTCAGTGAGCTTCCATCTGCTCTGCTGCAGTATTGGTCTGACCCACACCAACCACTGTCCATTGCAAACACACTGCATGCCAGGCACCAGCAGAGGTGAAAATGTTTCTCAGGCAGGAAGCTCCTGATTCCTGTGCTTATCAAAGCCCAGAGGCAGTGCCCTCTAGCTCCAATGAAGGGACCTTTTGTTCCCAATATACTTTGTAATGGCATCACTCTTTAGGCACCAGCTCCTCTGTGGGAGTCTGGAGATATAATGCTGAGCTGATGAAAGAAATGAAGGCATTGAGGGCTCAGGATGTGAGCATGCAAAAGCAATGCCTTGCACAAAAGCAACTCCTCAGGTCAGCTGGGAAGAAAGCAAGGGAGAAAGGCTTGCAGAGGCTGGAGAGGTGAGGGACATGAACTGAGAGGGAGGCAGAGAGAAGGGCAAGGGGGATGGTGATACCTCTGATGATCAAACTGGAGAGATGAAAGGATAAAATAAAAATGTGCTGAGAGCTTATAGAAGTAGCTCTGTGACTAAATATAGACTGTTCCTCACCACGAGAAGTCAGTATTAGCCTTCTTAACCTGATTATATCATATGGGTTGGGAAAATGTAGTCAGTTTGTTCTACACAGATGTGGAAATTATTATAGCTCCATTTACTGAACCTGTTTTAGAAGTACTCATCAAAAAACTGTCATGTCCCTGCTTTTTAAATTTCACTTTCAAAATATCTTTTCTGAATTCAGGCAGATAGTAGAAATGAATCATAAAGACTTAGCAGAACCCAGAATGCTCAGCAGCAGATTTGCATCACTGATGATCTCTCTAGATAGACAAAGCATCTCCTGATGGAACCCAGGCATAACACACCACGATATTCAAAACAAGTTATGCTGCTGCATGCTCACAATGCTATTGCTTTCAAAACTCACTATCAGAAAAAAAGGCAAAAGCTTCTTTGTTCTTAGCTTCTCTCTATGGCTTTATAATTATTTCTTCTCAAAGCTCCATTTTACAGCTCTTGTGATTTTTATCTTCTGTCTCTGGACACAATCTATGTGTTTCTTAAAGCCCTGGCTGTTCATATCAACTGCATAAACAAAAATTCTAGTTTTTATTTCTTTTTCCTTTAAGTTACTTTCTGACTAACAGAGAGAAACTGGGAAATAGAACCAGATCTAAATATACAGAAAAGAAGACAAATTTTTAAAAAGTGTAGGAAATACAGATATAAAAATCCCACGATTTGAAACACAATTTGGTTAAATATTTGGAGGCTGTGTAGTGATGTATGAATACATAGTCAGACCATAATGTTAGTCCCTTTTTTAAGAGATAAATCATCATAACTTAAGCCACTTTTGTCTCATCTCTTGTAATTGTTACCTCCTTCTCACCTACAGATATCAACAATTAAGTTGGGCAGTAAAACTAAGGTCAAAGATATCACTTTTGCTGTAGCATTTTCCAGGAGGAGATAGATGAGGAAATAACCAGAGAAGCAAATCTCCCAATTTACTTTTCTTAACTCTTGACCTTCTTGATCAAGCTGCTGCTGTGCTGGAGGACTCAGGTCGAACTGAACACGAGCAGTACTTTTCGGCATCCTGGTGTCCTGTTTGTCTGTGGGTCTGTGAAATCCTGCCTTGCTCAGATGGACAGCACTGCCCAGAGGGTGCTGCCGGGACAACACACTCTTGGGTTTGTGTCTGATATAAAGTCTAGATAAAGGCGAGAGCACATAGAGAGCTCAGATGCACTTCCCAATTCAGAGGCTGCCTCTGTAAGCTGGACTAAACAGACATTTCTAAGCTGGCATCTGTACTGACCCAAGCCCAGAAGAGCACAGCTTGGACTTGCCGGGGAGAAATGCAGTTCCTCACCCTTCCTCCTGCAGAACAAGTACATCTGCTCACAGGCCAGGTACAGGGGTTTCCCTGCACTGTTTTCACTGAGGAGGGTGGTGGAGATGAGATTTTGGGATCTCTAGGAATAGGGACCTCCTACACACTGGAGAGCTAATTTTGTGGCATTCCCTGATCCCACGGGAGACAAGCCTTTTACTTTGTAAAGACTTCTGCACTGGCTGTAGCCAGTGCTGCCACCAGCACTGGCCTTCTTGGCCAGCTGGGCACACACTGGCTCATGTTCAGCTGGCTTCAACTTTACTTAAGTTTTTTCGTTGACTCTTTAGTCTATGAATCAGTGATTAAGAAATACTGCTTTCAAATACCTAGTGGTCACAAGCTGGAGGCTGCTTGAAGCCATTCCTGTGCTCCACATATCTCTGTTAGCAACATGGGAACTTATTTGGGAACAAAGTTAGAGTAGATACAGCACATTATCATGCATGCATTATGAGCTGGAATAACTGAAGTGTTCAATGTACAAAACGTCTCCTTTTAGTTCTTCTCTTGGCTAAGCCATCCATGACTGGTAATGAGGTATTTTCTTATCCTTGCAGCTGAGTGGGGGTTTCATGGCCTTATTTGCTGTCAGAACAAGTGATTTTGAAGCTCTTTAAACTACTGTTACAAATCAATTTACAACTCTATACATTATTAAGTATTCCATAATGATGAAACCTGTGGTAATAGGAGATAAGCTTCTATCATTAATTTCAGTGTTCAAAACCAAATTCCTGATACAGGCAGTCTCACAATCGTAAATCAGGTTCCCAATTGCTCACACCCACATTTTTGGATTAACTTTTAATTTTGGGTTTATACTTTTTTTATTTTTCACGGTATATGCTTAAGCGCAATCAATCTACCACTGTTCTACAATTTCAAATAATCAAACTTTAAAAGGCTGAAGCCCAAATACCCATACACTGCTGTTCCCTCTACCAAACATGGTCCTTCACTGTTAAGCACAGGACACAAGAGACTTCCCTTCTGAAAATGTGGCACCTAGGGGGATACTGTTGTACAAAAGTTCCTCTCTCAGTCTGTACAGATAAAAACTAAAATCCTGAAATTGCTGTGACTAAGTTGTACAAAAACTATGTCAGAAAAGCATGTAAAAATAAATAATGCAAATGAAATACATTGTTTAGAAAAAAGATATTCATATAATAGTTTAGCTTCTAAAACTGTATTGTTTACACTTTCTTGTACTCAATTTCTATTGTTCCTACCCATACAGCTTATGGGACATCATGACTAGAAGGGTCTGACAGCCAAAGAGTAGAATTAAACTAGAGTTACTAAAAATAAAAACAAAAGTAATTCCATCTGGGTAATTTAGTAGGTAAAAATGTCACTAACCTTTTGATCACACAAAGCAGATATAATTTAGTGTATTATTTTCCCCAGTTACACTAAAAGCTACGTTGTATAGCAGCTATGATGGTAAAAAAAGCTTAGCACACAAATGAAAAGGTATAAGTTTAAATAATAAAAATATGTACTGTCTTAGCCAACTGTTCCAAAAGAACAGTTGCAGAAACAAAGGATGGCATCAAATATTTCTGGATGTTTCCATCATGTATGTACAAAAGACCTTATAGTCCACATGTAAACTCTTTCTTTCCACTTCAGGTTTTCCACATCCATCCTCCAGCTTCTGGCTTGTGTTACACAAGGCCAGACCAAATGCTCATCAAGTCCAGGAGCCTGTCACTGGCAGCATCCAGTAACAAATACTGAGGAAAAATATATGCTCAAGGCAGCTGTACAGTATCAGACAATCCTGATCTGAAGGTGGTGCAGTTATACCTGATACCCTTTGAAGGGTATATTTTGTCTGTGAATTCATTGTTACCTTTCAAAGCAAATAAATGGTATCTATAACATCCTTCAGCAAGTAGTCCTACAGCTTAACTAGTACTAAAAATACGAACAATCAGCTTGTTTGGCTTGTTTGCAGCCTATCTCCCTTCAATGCCTACCTGATAATTACTAACATCTGCTTTGCTTTTTAGATCGTTTTTAGCACTGGGCTGTCTCTCTGTGTGTCTGTGTTAGGTCAGGTTTCATTTCCCCTGTCTACATTGCTTTTCAGTCATGTGCACAGAATTTCAAATACCACTTTATTGCTTTTGTATATTAGCCCAAAGAGGTCTTGTTAATTGATTATTCCCACTGATGAAACACACCCATTGATCAATGTGCTTCCTGTCTCCTTACACTGTGGAGCCCAGTGAGCTTTTCTCTTTAACATGTTATCCATCCAATCTATTAGTCATTGTCTAGCCTCTCCTTTGACGTCTGTTCAGCTCACAACATCTTTCTTCACTTATACTCACCAGAATTAGACACAATATTCTCTTGGTGATCACAGCAGTGTAAAAACATGTCAAGTGCTTTTACTCAAGATGTGTCTGCTTCCATGTCCAAGGATGCCATTAGCTCCTTTGGCCACAGCATCACAGAAGGAATTTATGTTCAGCTATTGTGACCCTAAAATCCCTTTTAGAAATACTGTTTTCCCAGTCCCCCATCGTGAAACTATAGCATACACTTTTCCCTTCTTAACTGAATTATGCGCTCTTGACATAAATACACTAATTTAATGTAAATGTGTCATTTGTTGCCACAACGCTGTGGGAGAGAGAAGGAAAAAGGAAGATTGGAACGACACCTAGGATCAACCAGGCAGTTAAATGTTACTTATTTGTCATGGGCTTGCTCTTGGGCAAGGCAATTATTGCAGGTTCCTGAATTAATGCACTTCTCAGTAACCTGTGAGTCACTCTGGCAGCCTGCTGCTTGTGGTGGGGCAGTCTGTCTGTCACTGGAAATCCAGCAGGGAATCTGTGAACACTTCTCACATCTGCATGTCCCACTGCCCATAGAATCGGGATTAATAGTGGCTCTGGGAGGAACCTGAGCTGGGCATCTGAAACTGATGAAAGGGAGCAAATTTGGAGTTACACTTTTCTCATGACATTTAATTTTTGAACAAAGATGCTTTGTGAAACTGCATCTTCTGATACAAGGCACAGCCCTAGATTTCCTGACTGTGGCACATTTGAATGGAAATCAGGCAGTCAGGAGGCAGAATCCTGCTCTTGGCATTGAAGCCGAAAAAGAGGAGTGGAATGAGAAAGAGAGAATTAATTAAAATGAGAATTTTATGTGCTCGATTCTGTTTTAAAATACATGATAATCACACAGATATATTCCTGATGAAATTAAAGCAAGTATCTGATAGATTTGTGAACATGAAAGAAACAAGACTTGATCTAAATTCCATGACAGTCAATTAAAAAAAGTTCAGGAAAATTGCAGCTTCAATAATAAAGACTGGTTCTTTCTTTGCTGTAAATATCCTAGAATTACAGAATTACTTAGTTTGGAAAGGGCTTTAAAATCATGGTGTCCAACCATAAAGTATCAGTGTCAGTAGTACTCAGCAATGTCAGGTTAGGACAGGGGCACTAAGGGTAACCTTAGGATGACTGCCATATTTCAAAAGAAACATAAATAAAAACATTTCATGGCTAACCTGAAAAGAATATTATCTTGTAGGAGGCATTGTTTCCTCAATATTCACTATTTAAACACACTGGGTTTTCTCAATCTCAGTTGACACCCCAGTCAATTATTCTTCCTAAGAGAGAAAAACCTCAGCAGATTGTAAACTGATGTTAACACAATATAAAATACTCTAATTGGACAATTTTGTATAATGCTGTTCTTCAAGATGTATAAGCCATAGCTTCAGATTTGTCACATTTTAAAAGGAAAAAACTTCTTGATGCCCAATGTGCATCTAATATATGATCAAATTCCTCTTTAAGTCAGTTACAAGATTTACAGGACTCAGCCCTACAACTGAGAAAGCATCTGGTTCATCTGCAGGAGTGCAGTGCAGAAGGGGGACTAGAAGGAAAGGAGGAATGAAGGGGAAAACACCTTAAGTGCAAACCAGAAGCCTACCTGTGACATTCACAATTTCGGTAAAGTAATGGAGCTTATTCTCAGTGAGCTCCCCTGCATTTTTGTAATGGGATGTAACTCACAGCTGGAGTTGAAAATGAAAAAGAGCAAAAAAAGTAAAATAAGTTGACTGGAACATATATTCCCAATGAGAGACCTTTTGAGTGAAAAGCCACCCTTTTGTGATATACAGTCATTCCCTAGGAAACATGGCTAGTTTAACAATCTGCTTTGTGCAGCTGAGGAATGAGATTCTGCACTGATTACACCTCATACAGGTAAATTCTGAAGCCTGTTATTTACATCGGTTGAGAGCAAAGCCTCAACAAGGAAAATATGCCTATCCAAGGCAGTGTGTAAACATGTGTCAATGTTAATTACTTGCTTAAGTCCTCCTCGGAAGGACACAAACAGATGCTCAATAGTAAGCACAACTCTAGGGGTTGTTTTGAATGTAAACACTCTTAAGCCTGCAGATAAATGTTTTCCTTAACTGAAACTAGGATTCAATACCCTATAATTCAACTCAAAGTACAGCTGTTCTAACACATAATATCTAGTCGAGTTTCGAAGAAGAAAATGAGAGTGGCACCGAAAATCTTAAAATAGCCTATTTGAAAAATATATTTCATATGCCTTTGTCATATTCATAATCAGAAGGGTTTGATTTTGTCAGCACAGAGAATCTTTTCTTGTGATTAACTGGTGATATTTTTACTTCTGTTGTGACTTCTTTAAAAGTTTTTCTGGAATTGTTTTCTTCTTATTATATTTCCCTAAAATAACATCACAATTACTTTTATTACCATTATTAATTAACACCATTTATTACTATTATTTTATTACCACTATTAACATGAAAACACCAACTGTAGAAACGGTAATAATGAATATATGATAATTGTCCTCTATATGTTTTATATGTGGGCAAAGGAGGAATAGCCACCCCACTTCAGGAAATTTCTCAGGCATTACAGGGCAGGTACTTGCCCTGACTGACTGCAGGAGTAACTGGTATGAAGTTAGAAGTTCATCCTAGCTTAGAGAAGCTTTCATTGCAATTAACATATTAGGATTGATAGAAAATGTAAAAAACCTTGTAATTCCCACTGAGGTTCGTGGGGCTCACAGGGGTGCAGGAGGCCAGGAAAAAGGATGGGTGAGATGGAACCTCAGTGACTTTATTTTAAAGCACTATTTGCAGATCCTTTTCCTGGTGTTGTAACTGTGTGATCTTTACAAAATTTCTTAACCTGCTGGTGCTTGAATTAATCAGATCAATTGCCTGAACTGCCAGGACTGATAACATTGCTCATGTGAGACCAAGAATGTAATCCACATCAGCTCTAACATTGTGACCACTGAGAGCCCAGACAGGATCAGCCAAAGCCACATGGAGTGACTGCAACCTGCACTTAGTGGGGCTTAGAGAATAGGCCAAGTACTTCCATTACTACTTGTGGAAACACTAGCAAAACAGTCTCTGGGTTTGACAAAGCTGTGCCAAGAAATTAGTAGAGACAAAAGGATTTATCATAAAATGTAATTTCATTTGAATATTAGAAACTTATGTTCTTGAAACTGTACCTTGCAACACTTATTTATTAATGTGCAGTAATAAAATTCAATGAGAAATATTAAATATATCAAATACAAGTTATGAAACAGCTAGTAAACTCCTAAAAGATTCATGAAATATATTTATATAATAAAATTATAAGTACAGTTAAATATAATAGTTAAAATTTTGTTTTATTGATATGAGAAAAGACACATGCTCTTTGTTCTAAGCTAATTAGCTGAAAACAACATTCTGTTAAATTTAGGTTCTCGGTGTGTGGATATGCCCTTGCATGGTAAATGACAGCCTGGTTCACCCTGTGATCTAAAAGATGCCTTCTGCCTCTTTGTCTGTGGGCCTGTGGCAAGCACATGACCTAATTCGAAGGGTGCAATAGAAAGTTTAAGGTACAGATTAAAAGAAACACCTTAAAGACTCAGAAAAGCCTGTACATCCCTTGTTTCTCTGAAACAGAATACTGAGGGTTCAGCCTTTGAAGGAGCAGCTGCTTGCATTGCAGCATGTATAAGCCACTTCATTACTGGAGTGCTCTGGCTGAAGTTTAAAAAAATGTTATCCAGATCTTGACTGCTCATTACAATTCAAAAAAGAAAACTATTTCAATCTCAAAAAAAAAATCTTGACAGCGAAACTAAACTATTTCCTGTCCAGATCCACTGCACAATGGTCTTTCTTCGCTTGTGGAAAAGAAATCACAACAGTGGAAATTAGGCCAGATGAAATGTTCAACTTTTTCTTTCTCTTTCTCGCTTTTTTTTT
>VZRM01000248.1:249936-336709 GCA_013397955.1 Grantiella picta | reverse complement strand
TTCCATTCTTCAAATATTAAATTAATCAGATATTAAATATCAGAAATTAAGAGGTATTTCTAGAGAAGGTGGAGACACT
This sequence comes from Grantiella picta, assembly GCA_013397955.1. Lineage (NCBI taxonomy): Eukaryota > Metazoa > Chordata > Aves > Passeriformes > Meliphagidae > Grantiella > Grantiella picta. The sequence goes on along the minus strand of VZRM01000248.1, from coordinate 336,630 downwards.
CTTCACAAAGATGCACAAGGGACAGGGCAAGAGGGAACAGACAAGTTCTTCTGTCTGTATATAAGGAAAAATAATACTTCACTCTATGAAGAGTTATTATTGCAATTGACCAGAGTTGTGGTGGAAACAGCCAAGACATATGCAGGGCCATCCTTTCCCGTAGGAATTTGGGAATCCAGAGGTGACTCCCAGCCCGCCTGTGTTTCTCAGGAGAGCCAGAAGGTGGCACGGCTCAACAGCAGGAACGCCCTGCAGGGCTCTAAGGGCTGCTTCAAACTGGAGCAAATGCTGAAAAACCATCTTGATTAAGAGAAAAGGAGTTCAATACGAACCAATTCTACTTCAGAGAGGGCAAGTCAGCATAGTTTAAGGAAAAAAAAAGTTTACTTTTTGGACAATTTTATATTAAAGGTGTGTTCTGTGCCTGTGTGCCCAAGCCAGGTAAAACTGCCCTGTTCTCACAGCCCTTTCTGGCACAGAGTTACCCTGCAGGTTAATGGTGGCCATCCCTGGCTCTCCTTTCCTGACAGGAAGGCCATTTGACAGGTGAAGGAACACCTTAACAGCGCCTGTGAGTGCTTTATAGGCAGGCAGTTTCAGTTCCATGTACACATGAAATAATTCATGAGGAGTGAATGCAAGGCATTGTCCTCCAGCACAGCAGGAGTATTACAGGCTGATCCTCAGAAAGGTGCATCACCAGTCACCAATGGGACCAGAACTTGGAGCTTTAGGATGAGAAGGTATTTGAGACCTTCTGCTTACCTGTTCAGCTCATATCTCATTCCTGGTGTGTCCCTGGGAAACACAGAGGCAGGGAGCAGACTGCACTCTGTGTAAGATTGCCTCCAAGTGAACAGAAATGGTTGTTAGAGATGATTAAGCTCCATCTAATTTCGTTGTTGATTTGTTCTGGTGGTGGTGTTGCTGCACTCTGATAGAAGCCATGAATATATCAAAATCAGTGTAACAAAACAGACTATTTCTGTTGATGCAAGGGAGTTCTGGTTGAGCAATGTTTGCCTTGGTAAACAGATGTGGATGAAAAAGTGAGTGAATGCTCCCAATGTACCATGCTCAGGTACATCCAAAACAAGTGAATGTTGGAGCTGAGAGGTTCTCCCAAGTTCTTGCCAGCTTGTATGGATACATTGCTTTAATCTTAGGAGGAACTCATGGAAATGAGCAGACACGTAATGTAAGCGTTTTTTATTAGCTGATGACTACTCCCACCTGAGGGCTTTGGGATTACTGTCAGTTAAAAAAATTTAGCTGAGTGTTTGGAGTAAAAGCTGATTTATCTTTTTAATGATGGATTTATAGCATTGAAATGCCATTTGTCCTAATTACAGGAAAAAGAGGCAGGTCCAAACTGAGCAGTTTGCAGGTACTTAATATGATGACGAAGAATATATTTGTATGAATATTTGAGGGGAACAGTCTGATCTGACAGAAGTGGTATTTGATGGATTAATGGTGATAGTTGGGTTAATTTGATGAAACTTGTTTTAAATTAATTCAGAAACAAATTTTAAAGGACTTAGTGTTAGCCCTGAAGTCCACCCTTGTAACACGGTGGTCAAAGTATTCATTTTGAAGAGTGGGGAAAAAAAGGGTACCTTTCCTTAAGTTATTTCTTTGCCAGGTTTGGGAGAGAATTTGATACGTGGTCCTGTGGAGCTTGTTTTGCTGTGGGCTGCAGGGAATTCGGGGTGGTTTCTTCTGGTCTTTGAAACTGCTTCTGTGAAATATGTACTGAATTAAGAGATGAAACCAAAACCTCCCCAAAGAATTTGTTAATGACCATCGCAGTGTCAGTCTCTCTCTGTGGCCAGTAGTTGTCTGGGTGCTGGAAGGGGTGGGAAAGAATGAATGTAATGGTTCTCCTCCTTTGCTCAGAGCAGGAGACAAAGCTGTAGTTCAGACTTTTACTCACAGTGAAGCAGAGAAAGAGAGTGAGCTGCACTCTTCTGCAAAGCAGCCAAGACTGCTATGGAGGACATTAGAGAGATTTTGGGTCTGTTTGTGTATCATAATGAGTTTAGCCTTGTGTATTACAGAAAATACCCACAATAACATGCTTAAATGGATTGTGTCTGGGGTTTTAATGTTATTTTTGCCGAAATTACTATTTTAAAAATTTTGTATTAACAGAAATGAAATTTTGTTTTGATTTAGCCACAAACGGGGCCTTGCATCTTGGAAATACCATAACTGCATTAACACAGTACTTCTCAGCAAGGGTAATTAGCCCACAAATAATGAGGTTCTGATGTAGTTACACTGCTGCTTGTTCTGGAGCTCATTTATTGCGTGACAGTTTGAGGATTTTTGTGCCACACTCCACTGCTCAGTGTAAGGGTGCCCTCAGTCATCTTAATGTCTTCCTTTTGTCTTTTTCACGCTTTCACTCTGAAAGAAAATGACTTCTCCAATTCCTCTTAATGTTTAGCGCTTACTGAGTTTAGCAGACAAGGTGGAGCTTTAAAATTCAGTCAGTTAAATGAATTGGTGGAAATTTACAGCGGCAGAGGCTGTCTGGTGGCCAGAAATAGAGGTGAAATGGAGAAGAACAGAACATTTCAGTCTATCTTCATCATGAAGTCTGTAGAATCTGTTGGGTCACTTAAGACTTAACTGTGTGCTGAAGCAGGGAGCTCTTTGCCCTGGGGGTGCTGGAATTTCAAAAGGTTTGTTTGTCATCAGCCTGATAATGTCAGAGATCTGACACCAGGATCTAGCCATAGCAAAGGGTCGTGCAGAGTAACATATGGTTATTTTCATCTAAAGTCCCTTTGAAGTAAAACTAATGCCATCAAATAAGGCTCAGAGCAAGGACAGAAAAGAGGGAGGAGGGGAAATGTAATACATCCTCAGATGTGATTCAGGACACAGGAAACACACTCACTGTGGATACACACACTCTTCATGTACCCTTGTGTAAGGATGGCAATATATGTGCACAACAGCACTCTTTCCTAGAGGAAGAAAAAATCTTAGTCTGTTCTTTAATTTACCTGTGTTTTCTTGATCATTAAATGCATGAAATGACAAAGTAGTTGAAAGGGCTTGGATGTGCTCCCTGTTTACTGAAGCAAATCTTTGGATGTCAAATTAGTGCAGACAGGATACTGGTGTAATCTGTATGAATGAGGGAGGGAATGCTGACATCTCAGTAAAAATGCTCAAAGAGCTCAGAGTTAGGCTCAGGGCTGCTCAGTGCTAGGTGAGGTATTATATAACCAGAGAGGTAGGCCAACAGAGCTCTTATTCCTAAAATCACAGCAAGGAATTCCATTATTGCTCTGTTATTGCTCTGCAAACTGCACTTTCCTATTCCTGGAGTGATACTGCTGGTTTTGCTTCATTCCTTTATGAAACACCAGTTGAAGAGTTTAAAAGCTTAGATTTCAATTTATGGTATTCATATTTTTCCAGACTTTCTGTGCATGTTAACAATCAAATGTTATCATACTCATTGACTCTCCCTGGACTACATCAATGTCCTTTCTCAAAAAGGCTGCCAAATATTTCACAGAGGATTAGATATGTTTTAAAAGAACCAGATTTTGTTCTCCCTTCTTGTTTATTTATAGTCATTCGTTGGTGTTGATGGTTTCAGGAGTCTTCCTCACACCTAGGGCTTCCCTACATATTTGCATATTATAAAGATGTTCAGCTTTCATGATGTGTGCAGCAAATTTAGGAAGCAATTCTGCAGTTAAACTCAAATTATCAATGAGGTTCAGAACGTACAAACCCATATGAAGAAAATATGCTGAATCTTACACGAATAGAAACTACATAGTGCTGCACAATTGTTGTTGATGAGGTTTGAAAGAAAGTGCAACATGCCCCTAGCTGGCTTATTTGAACTTCAATGGTGTTTGAGAGTTGAGACTGAGTTGCATAATGGCTTTGTCAAAACAAAATGTTTGCTTTTGTAAATTCATCCTTTGGAAGAATTCCTGCCATATTCTGCATTGCACGTGTTTCAACCAAAATGCTGAAATACATGGAATTAGTACTTAAAATGAAAGCAACTTTTATGACCTGTTCTGAGTCAAATATGAGCCTTATGACTCAGAGCAGTGAAACTGTGAAAGATATATTGAGCAAGGGGCCAGTTGCTGATGTATCAAGCCATGCATTCTTTGTATCCAAGACAACTTTAGTTATTCAGATATGTCTGCTTTATGTGAAGGGATGCAGTAAGGCTAAATGTTAAATCTCGAGATTTAGCGACAATAGCGAGAAAAAATCTAGAAAGGGGTTCTTAAGTTCATTTTTAACTACAGTGGAATTGTGTGATCTCTTCTTATCATTCAAATAACTTATCGATGATTGGTCAAATTGCAGCTCTTATATGACAAAAATAGTAGTTGTCTGATACCTCTGCATCCGGAGTTTACAGATTTCACTTAAAAGGAATATTTTTGCTCAGGAGATTAAAACAAGGTTCTGTGGAGAGAGCAGCCTTTGCTATTGACTTATCTCAACACTTCCTGATGCAAATGTCTCCTGGAAACACATAGAGCATTGGTGGAGAGAGCCTTGGTTGTAGCTGCTAAAGACTTTGATAATACTTCCTAGAATCTGAAAGATTTCACATTTTTCAGGAAAATGGTTGTTTCAAATTTCAAAGTTTCTTAGCATATCAGGCTTCCAATTTAAGCCAAAGGACCTTGAGGAAGGTGCTGAATGCAAGGCCAGGAGCTGTATTCCCACTTTTTTCACGTACCTATCCCATCTCCAAAGATCCAAATTGGTTTAAATTTGTCTTTATAAAAGTGCTGGTTGTAGAGGGAACATCTGTCTGAGACCTAAGCAGCATCTACATAAAATTTATTTGGGTTCAAAATCTAGTCCAAGGCATTGAATTTCAGCTGGCTGAGAATGCTAAGCTGGTTCTCAGATTCCCCTCTCCTGAAGCAACATTGTGCCCAAACCTTGTGCAGGTTTACACAGCAGAGAAGTAACTCTGTGTCAGAAGAGCTTCAGCCAGCTGTGCAGATGCTGATATGGCCCCAGAGCAGATGCTGATATGGCCCCAGAGCAGATGCTGATATGGCTCCAGAGCAGATGCTGATATGGCCCCAGAGCAGATGCTGCACAATCCTGGCTGGAGCCTTTCATGCTGGAGCAGCTCACTGCTGGTCATGGACAGTGGACACACTGCTAGAAAGAAGCTGCTTACCTTCTCCTGCTTAGCCTCCAGTTAACAAGCAACTGGCTTCTGTTGAACTACAGGAAACTGAAAACATGGGGGTTGTTTCAAATGTCTGGCCAAAACAACTGGTGAACATTCAGAACAAAAACACCATTTCTAATAGTAGGCCTTTTTCTAAATGACCCTCATTTATGAAAAAGGAAGCTGAGGTAAAGGACAAAATGATCCATGCAGGGTCAGTCAGACTGCTTTCTCCTTGGCAGAGGCTATTGGTTAGTGGCTCACCTTCGGCTGTACTGTTCTGACTCACTAGAACAACAGAAGTGTCATCAGTTCTCTCCAGGCTGTTTCTGTGCATTGCGTAAGTTACACTGGCTCACAGAGAGCCCTGAGGAGCAGCATGAAAGCTGGCAAAAACAAGACAGCAGGGAGGGTGCAGCTGGCAGGAGCAAGCCCTTGGGGTAGCTCACCACATGTCATGACACTGCTTCCGACACAGGGCTGGTGGCAGGGCATGGCTAAGGTGTTCTCACGCTTCATTAACCTGTTTTGTCTGTCTGGGAGTAGGTAAAGCCAACCCTTTTAATTCCATAATCTTTTGCTTTATTGTGGGCACGTGAGTGTGTACAGAGAGAAAAGCACCTTTGAGCTGCTTTCACATTGCACAGACATAGACAAGTTGATTATCTTTGGGAAAAGCCATGGGCACATTGAGGGAAAGCAACCCTGCGTCCTATCTAGTCAAATTTACATGGATTATTGCAGGTATAGAGCCTTGTGCTATTGAGTCAGTCCACAAAGACTTGAAATCAAGGCATTAACAAATGATTGATTTCATGCAGCTTTTTTGCTTCTAGGTGTGTTGAGTCATCAGGGTCCACATTACCAAACTCGTCTTTCACAGCACAAATGCTTTTTTCATTTGGTTTTTAATGTACATGATTTTTTCCTTTATACCAGAGCAGAAGTGCTATCAGAAAACAGTATTGTGAAATTCACATTACTATGGCAAATGCAGCTGATGCTGAGAGGGAGCAGATGTGCTGGGCCAAGGCCTGGGAAGTAGTTCTGGAGAGCCAGGAGCTTGGCTTAAGCCAGCTGAGCTCTCAGGAGGGTGCTCTGCAGTGTGTTTTCTTTGGAGACAAGAAGTCCTTGCCCTTTCTCATCTCCTGGCTGCTCTTTCCTATTCCTGCAACCCTCTCAGTTGTACTAACATAACTGTGGTCTTTGCCATGAACTCATTGCTATGTGCTAAAAAGAAGGTGCATTTCCATGATAAGGGCTGGGAATTGTGGTGCAGTGTTAGGAATAAGGATCTGAGAAGGGAGGAGATGGCTTCCTCTCTCCTGCTCAAAACCCCATCCCGGGGTGGCAAGGCCTTCCTGCTGTTACCCATCAGAGCAGACTCTCTAATCCTGCTGGCTCCTGCTCTTTGCCTCCACATCCCAGCCATGCTTTCGAAAAGCAAATATGGGCAGAGCAGTATTAGTGTGAGACACATTGATTGGATTCTTCTACAGGAAAATAAATCTCATAGAATTAGTCTCGCTTCATTTGTGCCCAGAGCCTTGTGTTGTTTCAGAGCAGCAGTGTGTGTTTGTAGGAGGAGGATGGTCATGGGAGCAGCGACCTTTAGTTGGAAATATTGCAGTGTGCCTTCATCCCTTGCCTCAGGATGAAACAGCTTTCTTTTCTTTTTTTTTTTTTCTTTTTCCATTCATCTGAGGAGGATCTGGTTTCAAATTATGTTAAAAGACTCAAGGTTTCTTTTTTTTCCTTGACACTGCCCCAAACAAATATTTTCCATTGGCAAAAACACTTAATTTTTTAGTTGCTATTGAAGTGGTTTTTATTCCTCCTTCTCCACCTTTTTTAATATGGCAGAATCTCCTAGGCAGAAAAGGAAGGTCTGGTTAGATCTATAAATCTTGTGGGCAGAGCAGTCTGTGTTCCTGGGACACCGTTATCTGATGTCTGTATCTGATTTGGCTTTTATGTAACAGAATTTGTGTGTAAAATTTTATTCAACTATTTAATGAATAGCAGTCTCCCTTTGGAGGTTAAACTCATTCATTGCAGTAAATGCCATGGTTAAAACCAAGCACTGTTTCAGGGTGAAGAATTTCCTCTATCTGATCTTCATATGGCACTTGCTTTAAACTTGGCAGATGCTTTGCTGCCAAGAGTGAGTGGTGACTAAAGCACCTGCAAATTGTGCTAGTTGTGCATTGCATTCTAAAATGCCTAAGCACAGCCAGCAGTAACCCTTCTGCAGAGCTAATTCTTGTGAAGGAGCAATGGATGCTTGATGTCACCCTTATAAAGTTTTGAGTGCCTCTGCAAAAGAGAGGTAATGTTTGCCTCTTACTGTTGGTGCTTTTCTCTGCTGTCTCATCTCAGTAGTATTTTATTTCAGCAAGAGATCCAGGGTCGCCTGCACAGAGGCATGAGAATTGTCTTTTTCTGGGCTTCTGTAGCATTCACACGTGGGCGAGCAGCCTCTCTGCCAGTGGCAGCTCTCTCAAGCTCACCTTAAGGCGTGACCCAAGGGTAACTGCATTGCCTGTCCCATAGTTCAGACACCTGGCAGCTCTTGCTTTTGCATTTATGCACATCTCTAGATTAATAGTTAACTTTAGTTAAAAATCAAGCTAGGCCTTTTAAAGAAATATCTGTGTAAAGGTGTTGCAGCAAACTCTAAAGCAGCTTTAACCAAACCTTTTCATATTGCAGATTGAAAGGGTGAAACAAAATCTTTTTAAAAGTATTTGTCATAAATCTATCCATGGAGCTTTTCTCGTGTGTGTGCCCATTGAAGTGCCTGATACAACATCAGTTTTTTAGTGATGTAACACTGCTGAGTTTTTCTCACTGAAAAGTTCCATGCACGAGTAAAAGATCTGCTGTCCTTTTGCCTTGGGAGAACTAATAAAATGCTGGGTTTAGTTGACAACTGATGATTAAATCATTCAAACGTCAAAGGAAGCATATATTAACTATGGCTCAGTAAATTTAAGGGCAGTTAAGTTTTTATACAGAGTGGACAAGACAAGACATCTAAAATTCAGATGAAAAAGAGGTCGAAAGTCCTTGGAGAAATGCTGCTTTTAGATTACTAGGGTGGCATTGAATAAAGATGCAATATTACAGATTACAATTCATAATGAAAAGCCTTGTTTTAACTGTGAAAAATACAGATTGTTTTGAAATCATGATTTTAGGTCTTGCTACATAATTCAGAGTAAAGTAGTGGGGAAACCAGGAGAAGTATTAGATGGAAAGCACGAAGTTCTATGTAAAATAATAAATATCCTGAAAAAATTGCATTTGACTTGATGAATTTTATAATAAAAACACCATAAACCACAAAATTCTAACTTTAGAGAGCTAAAAATGTTAGCATCACTCCTGCAATTGAGTTATACTTTAACTTTTATATGTCCAGGATAAATGTTAGAAATAATTCAAGTTGGAGCTCTTTGATAAAAAGGGAAGAAGGTTTTACTGTAACCTTATACATTAGTTGAGTAAGAATATTAATGTGCATGTAATTCCGGAGATGGATTAACTGTCCTTAAAATATGACTTTCAGCAACCTTTTTATGCAATGCTGAAATGAAGTCATAGCTGTACAAAATATTGCTGCATTGTAGTGCATAAAGAAATGCATGTCTGTAAAAAAATACAGATGTTTTTGTTGAGGTTGTGATCATTTTGCAGACATCCTGTAGAAACTGCTTTTTAATATTTTGAAAGCACTTTTTTCCATTTTCTTAAATATAAAAAAATTGTTCTGGACCAAATTCACTCATGGCATAAGTGAGCAGTGAGCATATCATTATCCTTCCCTGTGACAAGTATCTGAATTTAGTCCAGTGATACTGAGATATCTCCCTAATCATTCAAAACAACTTCATATTTCCATCACTTTCTGTGGAGTCAGAATGGCAGGATGGCTGTCACGTATTTTTATCATTTAAAGACACTTGCAACTTCTTTTAAAAAACCAGAAAAAACCCAACTAAACAAAGGGCAAAAAAAGTACCTCATATTCGGCAGATGTGATAGGTGGGATGTAGTGTGAGAAGGATGGTGTAATGAGTACACCATTGTGTAGACAGATGGAAGAGATGGAGGCATGAGAAGGCCAATGAAGTAGTACAGATAAGACTAGAGGAGACAGGAGAGGTTGGCTAGAATACCTACCTGCCTGGTGTGGGGAATTTTGGTATGATAGCTGGAGCTTTCCTCATATGGAGAGTAGGGGACTGTTGTGGAACTGTTATGGAACTGCTCACCTTCATACCGAAACTAGGAGCTTCCTGGAAAAATACACAATGTGCAATGTCTGAAAATGCACATGGATTTAATAGAGCAGCATGATTCCTGGAGGCCTGATTTGTGGTTTATAAGTGCTTTGGATGGACTATACTGAGGCTTTCATTTGGAGTAGGTGGACAAAGGCTTTTTGATAATCATGCTCTGTGTCATTTTCTACATGGGAGATTATCTTTGGTTTAACTGGTCCTTTATTCTGGGTGATTCCAGTGCCCACATATGCTGCTTTATATATGACTTCTGATCCCCTCCTCTCCCATTTAATTATACTTAAGGGCTTTCTCAGTTCTTGGCTCTCTTGTCCCAGATCTGAAACTCATTTGACCTAAGTTTTGCTCAAACTACAACTTCTTTTTGTGAACCTGAGCCAGAGAGAAGACAGCAGAGCACCATTTTGTAGCTTTGGATGTTGGGGCTCATCTGAGGTGAGCAAAAGCAGGTGGAGAGATGTGTGAGCCTGTGCCCAGCTGGCAGCTGAAGCCAACTGGGGCCCAGGATGCTCAGCCAGTGGAAAGTATTCCTTGCCTCAGCAGCTACAATCCAGCTAACCAGCGAGTTCGGCAGCTGGTTCACTCAGATTTAATTTGCAGTTCTTTGAAAACCTCAAAATGAGTATTATGTGCTCGTAGGAACAGCCAGATCTGCACACTCCTCTGCAGATGTCTTGGCAGTGCTTTCTTCAATATGCCGTTGCCGGAAAAATTGACCATGGCTTGTGCTGTGGTACTTCTCCTTCTGCTTTCCTCATTGAGGACAGCCTCAGGAAAATGAGGGGGGTTTGTATTAACGTGACAAAACCTGTGGTGTCCAATTTTCAAGGTCTGTACTAATTTCTTCTTTTTCTCCTGTCCTAGAAACAAAACAAAACAAAACAAAGAGGAAAGTTTAAAGATGTAAGAATAAGAAGGCAGAAAATGTATAAAGGCTTAATAAAAATAAAAGAAATGAGGAAATTAGAGAAATAAAGAAAGCAATACCAAAAAGTGTAATTCTTCATGTTAGGTATAGAAAAAGCACAGAAATTGACTTCACCTGTTTGCTGCAAAGGAGTAGACTATTTCTTTTATACCCTGCCTCTTCTATTAGAGTGTGTCTTTTTATTCTTAGTGTAAAGTATTTGAGTTTGTGATCATTCTGAATGTAAGTAGCTCTCATTGAGTATATCTGTGTCCCTTGTTCTTCAAGTTTACTTAACCATTAGAGGTTTTATGGTTTATGAAAATTTCTGTGGGCATATGACTAAACCGAAGCTAAGCTTTTTACAGGTAAGGGAATCTTGACAGAAAGTAGCACTTGATATTTAAGAGGCTCCATCTGCCTCATGTGAATTGATGAAAACATTGCAGCCTAAAAATATTGCAGGTCTTTGTTACCAATCTCTCTGGTATGTTGCAACCAGCTGTTGGAGTCAGCCTAAGTATTGTGTTCTGCCCTCACAAATGTAGCATGTTTGCATTCCAGATGAATTCTCAACATGCCATGCTTTACCGAAAATCTTTAGATTTGAGCTGCTTAAATGTCCACCAGCAGTGAATAGTCATGCTTTCTTGATCTGCTAAACCTGATTAAAATTTCAGTATTGTTCCATGCACCATTCCAATGCAGAAAAATCAATACATAATAAATATGAAGTGATTATATACCTAATCTACCTTGAAATCAGGTGAAAGCCTCAGCTGTATTTGTGGCATCAAATGCAATACACTTGTAACTCACAGTAATGGAAGTTATGGGCATCAGAAAGAGAGCAATCTTATATGTTCCTTGTTAAAAGTAGAAAAAAAAAGAAAACAACCACCTATTTTTCCAAATGTCTAGTCAAATAGGAAATTGGAAAAATTTCAGTGGTGTACTAAGGTAGTATGAAATGGAAAATTTTAAATAATAGCGAAGAGAAAAAATCTTTTAAGTTCACCTGCTTATGTAATTTCCTATCCTTGTAGCTTTCTTGCAGAAAAGTGTGCCTTTTGTCAAAAGGAAAGGAAGAACGATAAAAAGTGGTTTTGTTTCATGTTTTACTTGCTGCTTCTGAGCAATTAAAACAAAGAATTCAATTTTTCCTGTCTTTTCTTCAATAGAATTTGAATGTGAAGTTTTGAATGTGAATTAGTCAAGATGTTTTTTTCATTCATAATTTTGTGTTGCTTTCCTCCTTCCCACTGCATGAAGATGAAGCTGTCAGTGATAACTCTGAATGCCCTAAATAACTGCCTGTGTCTTGCTGTTCTGCCTCCAGTTCAGTGAGGATGGATATGAGGTATTTTTCAGACAAATGATACCTCCAGGCTGGAATTTTATCCATTCAGAGAGCTTGTTGGTTTTATGTTTCCTGTAAAGCTCATAGGGTTCTACAGAATTTTGTTGAGTAAATCTCTGAGTAAGTGATAGGAAAAGAAGATTCTCCCTCTCTCTTACACTTTCTTCAAACCAGATAAACCATGTGTCCAGGTGCTTCTCTTTTTTTTCACTATCCTTATAGGAAGTAAGGCAGCAAAACCTTTCATATAAAAACCACTGGCCTGATGTAATTTTTTTGAGTCTAACATTAGGCTGGGGATAAATAATGCAGTGTTGAAATAAAATGAACTGTATAGAAATAAATAAAATGTATACATGTAAATAACAGGGCTCCATATTATCCAGCAAGTCTCTGCTGACACAAAAATGATATAAAGGGCACATCTACTCAGTGTTGTCAGACTGATGTGGGCTTCCTAATCCAGAGGATGTATGAGCGGATTCAGGTCTGGAGCAGGTGAACTGTACTTTGCAGTTTGGTGCTGTGGTCAGGCTCAGGTAATCTATTTTTCACCGGGTATCAATGGCTTTATCCATAAGACATCTGCTCCATAGCTGGCTTGCATTTTACTTTCTTGCAGCAGGGGCAGAATTCAGTGATAACTGTCTGGATAAATGCACCCAGGGCATCGGAGGAGCAGCTCAAAGTGTACAGAGAGACAATTTCCTAACTGAGGAAGTGGGTGGTAATGGGTTCCATCTGTAATTGCAGGCAGATAAATGAAGAGAAGAAAAAGCATCAGTCACTTCAGGAATGTTTAGCTTTCTTTGGCTGTTCTCATTTGTTTCTGATAGGCTCATATGAACTAGATGCTGTGGACTGTGGATCGGAAGGGATCCAATTTTTCTGTTTCACACTGTAGCTTGGACGGGATATTCCTTCCTCTCCAAGTAGTCCAAGATGAATAATAGGAGTATATACAGAGGAAAAAAATGCACAAGTTGTTTTTCACTCAACATCAAGAGGATTGGGGATGATAGAAGGGGTTTTTGTGGGGTAGCTTTGGAAGGAAGTGCTATGAATACCATCAGAGGCATTCATGCTATGAACGAGGCGTCTCCTGAGTCATCTTCCACAAAATGTTGCTGTATTTTTCTATTAACAGTTTTCTAGAGCTGTTTCTATTACTTGTGGATGCTATCCCAACACACTCCTTAATTGTGAAGTTCAGTTGTTTCATACCAAGTCAACAACATGTAGGTGCCATGAGTAAAAACAGAAACTACATTGGAGCATTGCTTCACAGCACAGAGATCATGCTTTCCAATTAATTTGCTTAGGAAAAGTACTTAGAGAAATAATTTTGCAAGTAAAAAAAACCTGGAGCTAGAAATTCCTACATGTACAAATGAATTTCTAGATATGAAGATCCTTACCTTTTGATTGCAAATTATGACCTGGTTTACCAATATTGTACCTTTTTTTTTTTTTCTTGTATCCCAAAGAGAATAATTACCTATGGCAGCTTATTTAGGAATATTAGAGTTAATGAAAATAGATCTATCTCTGCTGCAAATCTGGTGCTACAACATATATGAATTTGCAGTAAGGTTATGCCACAAAAAACCAGAAGCCAGAATTACTTTTAAGAGATGCAGTAGGGGACTAGCTGCTAGATTACTTCTAAGTGAAAGAGCTTGAGAGGTTCTCTGAACATGTAGTAAAACAAAGGATAGGCCTGGGTTCATTCTGATTTTGGCTCCTTTCTACCTCTAATTAGCAATGGCTATACTCACCATGGCCTTTCTCAAGATAAAGAAGCACCTGCCAGCTGCTGTGCAGCCTTGATAACACCAAAAAGTACCTGATTCTTTATTGCCTGTGTAGAGTGGCTGGAGTTACAAGGCTCTTAACTTTTAAAGCTCAGCTGGGTACATAATGAGTCTCAGGCTTGCAAATATGCAGGTCACATGAAATGCTGTGATTGAATTTCTTGCACTAATGGTGCCTTTAGGAATAAGCAAGCTGGTTAGAAGAGTATTTGATTTCATCTGTGTTATTGGTAGATGAATGGGGAGGACTCCTTTAACCACAGAAGACTCAACCACAGAGAGAAATTCAGAAAATACCAGAATTTCAGGAATAGACTGAATGTCCCCCAAGTAGTACTTCCAACCTATGTCTGTATTTCTGGAAAAAAAAAAAATACTGTCAATTGCTTCAGTCTTAAAAACCAAGCTTGTTCATTACTTCTCCTCTCTTTTAAGGAGAAAAAAAATAACTATCCAGACTTAAAATTATGCTAAATGTCTAAATAAGACATAAACTAAATGTCTTCTAGTAAAGATTTAGTGAATATGTAGTGATCACCTCATTGTGATAATAGACAAATGGCAGCTAAAAGGACAAATTGCAGGATCAAGGTCTATTGTTACACCCAGAAGGCTGAACAAGATGAATGCTTGCTTGCCAAAACCTCTTCTGAGAGAAGAGAAATTCCAACTGCTGGTCGTGTTCCTGAATGGTCTATGTTTAGGGCTGTAGCTTGGGACACAAAATCCCATTGTGTTTAAAATGCAAATTAATTGGTGATGATTTTTCTCTATATTGTTACATAATTTTTTGTAAAGAGAATTCACAGGTCGAATTTTTTTTTGTTGATATTAGTACCACAGGTAACTCCCACATGTCATGCTGAATGTCTCATTCCATTTGAATAGAAGGGAGTTAGTAAAAAATGAAAAGCAATTTAGGTTTTTTTTACATATAGGGAATTGACAATTCATCTACAGAGCTATTAGAAGTGAGCAAATAGAGTGCTTGGTTTTCTAATGTTAAGAGACAAGAAGGGGCCATTCAGTGCAAACCTGAAGTTTGCAAATTGAAGTCTCATGTAAGCTAATGCTTTTTTTTTTGACCACAAATGTATTTAGGCTTTAGAACTCAGGCTGTAGGAGGTTGATGATGCTGAGAATTTAACAAGATTCATAAACCATTTGACAGAATTACAGGGTTAATAAACTTTCAGAATTGTGGTGATTATTTCTTTAAAAAAAATAAAATATCAGAATGCTATTAAACCATATCCTTCTGAGTTTTAGACAGTCGGACAGAAAACAGAAAGGCACTTAATCTGTCTGATATGAGCTTTTTTATGTTTCCTCTGGAGTCCTAATGATAATTGCTGCTTGAAAAAATGATTCTGAGCAATTGGACAGATTCTGAGCTGATTGATTTAACAATTCCCTTTCCATATGTCTCTACACATACATTTATTTAAAAAGAGGCCCAAAACAATTTAAGGCAGAAGATCTGAGTATTTTTTATTTTCTGGGCATTTACATATGAGTATGTAATGCTCCTGTGATGTTCCTGTTAGCATCCTGCTCTTTGCCAGACCACTGGCACAGTACATCAAAAAGCAGAGCTCATCTTGTATGCAAAGATTAGAGCAGTGCAAAATCCAGATGTCTGTCTGAATTCAGCCCCTCATTTCTTCTGTCTCCACTTCTAACAAATTCCTGAGAAATTATTGATTGTATGCATCCAGATATTTCATAGATCTCCATCTGCTATATGAAGCAGTTTCTCACTAATGAAAATAGTAATGAGAACAACTTAATGTGGAGTGTAAAAGACTTTAATTATTGATTTTATCTCTAACACTGACGATTTCTAACAGAAGCCTCAGGTGCAACCTTACTCCTCAGATGGTTCTGTGCATTTTTATGGCTTTGAAAATCCTATGAAATACAGTCTCAAAGTTCACAGAGCAGAAGAGGCTCTACTTCTGTGGACTCACAACCTCTCTCTGCCTTTCCTTCAGCTGTGTCCATAGGGTAGTTAACAGCAGCATACACAGATCATCTTCCGAAGCAACCTGGAGAAACCACCATCTCCTTGTGCTGCCTCTCTCCCCCAGCCCCTGGGTGCCCAGCAGTGTCCCAGGGAGCACACTGGGGAGCTCTGTGTGGAGACCTCTCTGCACAGGGAACTCCAAATTGCACCTTGGATCATCTTGGGTACCACACTGTAACAGGGAGAGCTCTCTACTTTGCTGTTCTTATTACCTGATCCTGCCATTCAGCACCACTGTCACTGGATCTCTTCTTACTGTATGCATCAGTTTTTTCAGATTCCTTCCTTTCCCCCAGATATATATTTCTCCCAGACATGGTTTCACAAACCTCTCACCCTCTTGCTTTTGATGAAAGACTCTGCAGGATTTCTCCCTTCAAACTGCTGGTTGACATTCCTCCTGGTTTAACTACCTTTAAAAATGACAATTACGTGGTATCTCCCTAGTTTTCCTGATCATAAATGCATACTTAAAATAAAACCAGATTTACATTGATGCCTAGAGTCTTCCATTAGCTGTCTCCCCTGACCTATGTACTTAGGTATTTATCATTACCTTCTTCTTACATATGTAGAGGTTTTCAGTCCATGTGACTGTTTCATGCTAGCTGGCTCACTAGCACTCATTAATTTTGCAAGTGAGATTTTGTAAGGCAGATTGCAATAATGGTGGTGTTTGCTGCATTCTTTTCCTCCACTAATCTTGTATTTCTGGCTGAAAGCAGTCAGAAAGAGACAGTAAAAGCAGTGCTGAAAGACAGAAGGTGCAGCTGAGTTCAAGAAGTGCAGCATCAGGAATTTATAGACTAGTGCAGAAGAAATACTGTTTGTAGATGAGACTTCCACTTGTATGTGTATAGAAGAGTTTTCCCTCTACCATTTGTCTAAATACACTCCGTCTGTGTGAACTACTGCAAAAATGCCAGAATAGCAAGTAGAGTCAAGGGAGATTTATGGTTCCCCTTGCCAGATGGAGCAAGTACATGTTTACAGAAAGGGAAAGAAGAGGGTGTAACTGAAGTTTCAAAGATCACAGATGGATGTTGAATAGGAGAACTCTGGCCTTGATGCTGTATGACTTTTTGAAAAACAGAGGGAGAGGAATTATTCCACCTGGTTTTGAAGGTCTCAGCTATCACTGAAGATAAGGATTTTCTTTTAAATTCAGATTTCCATTTTAGCTCAATCTGAATCAGGCCTTTTGACCTCAGGAAGTAGTTTAGATGCAAATGTCTGCATTTTATATGACTGCTTTTGATCGGAAGAAACTGTTTCCTGATGTTATTACAGAAGAGGAGCTGTGTTATACTGTGCTATGCCAGAACAGAGAGGATAGGCAGGCTCTCATGTTTTATACATACCATTCTACAGGTCACTTCCCACATTAAGAACAGCTGTTGGCAGTGTTACAGATGTCACTTCAAAGTGCTCCCCAAATGCTTCTTCCTGTGCTATGGAATGGTTCATGGCCTGGCTGTCACCTCCTTGTTCACATAAAAGTGTGAGATAGGGCTGGAAACCTTTCCCTACACACTTTCACAGGTCCTGGACACAGAACTGGAGCTGCTGTTGCCATGCTATGAACAGACTTTAAAATATTTCTCATGACAATGGATAAATCAAGAGGTGAAGCTTGGGAACCCACATTTTTTGTGGATTTGTTGATGCCACCAAAAATTAGTTTAAAGAAAGCCTAAACACCAAGGTGAAGAACGTTGCCTTCTCTAGGTCCTTCCCTTCTGCAGACAGTATTGCCAGGTTGTATAGCCTTACCATGGGTGTGTAGACAGCCTGATTTTTCATTTAATGCCAAACTTCTGATGCTGTTTTGTCCATCCAAAACAAAGTTTTAACTGCTTTCTGACTGTTGTGCCAATATTTTGGGGGCCACAGAGACTGAAGCTTATAAAGAATTCAGCAAATAAGATAAGAGTCAACTATTTGTTACCAACAGAATGAAGCCAGATTTTCAGTACAAGTACCATGGGAGCCTTTCTCTGCCAGAAGATAAGTGTTCCTTTGACTCAAGTGCTCATGGCCTTTTACATTTTTCATAGTTGAAAAGGCCACTGCAATTTAGGGTGTTGTCTCAGTGAAAGGACTGAATTAATGCTGATTAACTAACCAGCCCCAGTTAATAACACCCTAAAACTGAACATCCCATTACCTCTGACATAAGCTCATTTCAGACCCTCTTGCTGCATGACGTAAGGCAGTCTTATGTAGCTCCTTCATTATTATTTGTTTTGCAGAGATATATGGTTCTGTGGTTCTATTATCTTTATTAAGATTAACCTTTACAGGGGAAAGAGAAGGTGAATGCATATTGCAATAACATTTCTATATCTAGTGCTAACATTGTGATCAGGTGCCTTTCATTTTTTTATTGGTTATCTTGGTATGACGGTGAAGCACACACTTCTTGTTGTTCTGCAGCTGTGATGTTTGTCCTTATCTAAGGAAAAGGAACCATGGGAAAGGGTGGATGTGGGGACAGCTCAGTCCTGGTCAACCTGGCAGCACATTTCCTGTTGACAGTGGTTGGATGATGTTGGTACCTCTCTTGCTTTTATTTACTCACCCCAAAAAAACCCTCAAAAACCCAGCATTGTTGACTGAGCCAGTGAAAATCTAAACCCTTAAATACCAAAGAAAACACAAGTTCTGTGGTAGAGATCCTCTAGGGGTAAAAGTAGTGAAGAAATAACAGTAGGCAAGGCTGCAAAGATAGCATTAACTTGGCTGCATTACATTCACTTTGTGTCTTTTCTTGTAGAGTTGTTTTTTGGGTTTTTTTTCCCCAAGGTAGTGATAAGGTGCGTTATGCCTCAGTCTTTCATCAGGGAACAGTGTTTGTGTGCAGTTACAGTATGTTGAACATTTAGGGGCTGTCTCCTGTTCTGTCTACCAGATAATTTGTTTTGACGTTGAGGAAAAGCGCTTTGGCTGCCTGCCTCTCAGATGGTCATGGTCCATGCATCTTCATCTGTTGCACTTTATTATGAAATAGAGAATAAGACCATTATGTTTCACCAAGCTCTCTTGTGCATGACCCCTCCATGTCTTGCTCCACAGTCCCCTGGATGCTGATGAGAGGGGTATGGATAAAGCCAGGAGTCTGCACTATCAGATCTAAGTTCAGCTCGTGTTAAACAAAACCTGCCATGGCAGGCAGTCCTGGTTACATACATAACTTCACCCCCAGTAAGAATTTTATGATATATACTGGGGCAGAGCACAGAAGGATTTGTAGATATATTTAGAAAAACCCCTCAGACTTGCGTCTGCTTATGCTGTTCAGATTTCATGTCCCTGCTCCCTTTCCAAGGCCAGATGCTTGTTCTCAATGGGTGTCTATGAACCAATGCAAGAAAAACAGCAGCCGCCCAGCCTACAATTAGAGCATGAATTGTGGGATGGCCTGACCACCTCTGACAAATGGCCACTGCAGGGTGGGTATTTATACCCAGGCTCAGGAGTTTGTTTGTTCAGCGATCTTGCTAGTGGTATTAAGAAAGGAATAAATGAGAGCAAACAAACATTTGGGCAGGATATGCATTTTTATGAGGTTAACTCATCCTTGGGGAAAGAAGGAAGGCTCTGATCAAAGCGTAGCCTTATTGCAGCAATCTGACTGCAGGGGCAGATTCATTTGTGCAGGACTCAGTCTCTAGCAGGCAGCAGCTCTGAGTGATTTAAGAGATCTGCCCAAGAGGAAGATAACAGGCAGGAAGGGGTTACCACTGCTGGGACATTTAATGTTCTAAAGTAAACCGGTTAATTTTCAAAACAGGAAATATACTACAGTGTTGACATTTACTACCCTCTGGCAAAAACGTAATAGGTCCATGTGGTAGGGTTGGGATGTTTTTCCTGGTTTTTTTTTTCCTCCCTAGCAAAAAAGGGAGGAATAATTCTGCTTTTTTTTTTTCTCTTTGTTTGTCTTTCCCATATTTTCACCCACTAATGGGAAAAAATTATTTGAAAAATCACAAAAAAGGGGGTAAATGAGGGACACTGCACCAATTATTAGGTCTATTAATAGATAAGGCAGTGTCTACCCAACAAGATAATTGGCAGAAAGGCTGGATATGAAAACTGATCTTCAGATTTCTTGTCCACAGTTGTCTCTTCAGAACCACCCTCTTACTGCACTATTATTGCATCTTGCTATTTTGTAAAGTTTCACACAGGCTTTCTTAAAGGGATACTCAGTTATGCAACAACAGTACACAAAAATTAATATTTCACATTATTGTCAATAAAATCAATTGAGGAAGTATTGCTGTTAGGGGGTTTTTATCATATTACGATTTCTAATGATACCAATTACTTTATTAGGAAAATTTTGGGGTGAAGTTCTGGCCCTGCTGACATCAGTAGATACTTTGCCATGAACAAATGAAGAGGATGTTCTGTGTGTACTGCCTGCCTCAGGCAGGTGACATTCAGATACAACTTTACTGTGTTGTGTCTGACTTGTTCAAGGTTGGAAACTAAGTCACGATTCCTCATTATAAAAATTAAGTTTTTGGCGTTGCTCTTGCATGTGCACACAGGAGCACTTTCTAATTCTTTGCAGTGAACTGGCAGGCATCACTGTTTGCTAAAAATGGGGTGAGGTAGTCAAGTAGTGGGAAATCCATCTGATTGCTTACCAGAACAGACCTGGCATGGCAAAAACTGAAGAAAAGCATATAAATCACTAGGAAAAGGTAGCTAAATGAAAGCTTGTGTTGTACATCTCAGTATGGTAAGTCATTGCTATATAGGATTTGTTAGAAATTATTTTTATATTAGCAAACCAATGTAGAGTGCCTGGAATAAAATAAAGTCTTTCCTCTCCAGCTGACTTATTTTGCTCCAAGAATGTTATCCATGACTTTCTCTCATGCTCAGGGGCAGCTCCTTCTGAAAGAGGCAACCTGGATTCCCCTGTTCACCTGCACTGGTGAGTTCAGCCAAATGCTGTGATAATTCACCACTGGACTACAAGAGTGTACTGTGGCCACACTATGTTTTTTTCAGAAGAGAGGCATCTTGACAGATGTTATTTTAAGGGCTAAGACTACACTTACTGACTACCCAGTCTGCTTGCCAGCCCTGGTTGTTCATGTACACTTTTAATTCCTCATTAATTGATGGATTACTTTAAGAGCTAACAACAGTTGTGTCCAGAACTACTAATTTACACATGTTCACATAACTACAGACTCCTTCACTCCTTCTTCATAAATCATCTGTTTTCAGGCACTTTTAGAATGTGGGGAATTTTCCTTTTTGGGGAATTTCTTGTGTTTTTCTGTGCTTCAGAAACTCCTAAGAATTTTCGGCAATTCTGGGGATATTAGTTTTGCTACTTTAGTTTAGTTCAGGGAGGTTTTTTTGTTTTTTTGTTTTTTTTTTTTTTTCATTTTTTTAATGCGTTGGCTTATTTTGAAGTGCATCTCTTCCCTAGGAAGACATCCGCAAACATATTACAAATATAATCTACCATAGTAAAATAATGCAAGAAAAAGGCAGACATTAATAAAAAAATTCTCCTGTTTTCCAAGAAAACAGCTTTGACCTAGTCAAACAAGGCCTCTCCAAACTTTTAGCTTGTCTGTGCATCTGTTGGGAACGTATTTTAGCATATTCGGGATAGTAAGCTCAGGAAAAATTCAGTTCATGGTGTGCAGGTAAGAATAATTTGGTGGCAGCTCCTCTAGAGCATACCTGACTGTTATATTAAATTTTATCTCTCACAGTATCATGTAGCAGAACTCTCAAAATTGGTAAGCTTGGCCGCAGCATCAGCCTTATAGGTTGTAAGGGGAAAGCCTTGTAGCAGCAGAACAAAATGAGAAATCAGCAGTGTTTTGCAGAAAATCCAATGAGTTCTTCACAGCTTTCTCTTTCCAAGTTAAGGTTTAATATGCCCTTTGTGTAAAATGTGTTGCAAAAATACTAACTAATCTTGGCAAAGAGATGGTGAGACTGTTCTTACTATCTTTCTTAGAAGAGGATTGGCTGATGACTAAGGAATACTTGTGTTTGTTGTTAAAACTAGTAAAACTAAAACAGCTCTGGGTATGTTCACTGGTTTTTTTGGGCTTTTTTTTGAAGACAGATGTCCTTAATCCTGCTACCCTTTAGTTATTTGAACTAGGGACGTTAACAGTTATTTTTCCATAATTAATTGATAACTTCATGAATTGTTCCTTTTTCAGTTCATAGATGTTCATGCATTTGTTCACATACATATGAAGAATTTAAAAAAAAAAGTATTTTCAAAAATAGGTTAATCTAGGTTTAGCTTTGGTGATTTAATCATACATAAGGCCCATGTTAATTGTGGGTTCACGAGTTAAGCTTAATACACAGTTCTGTAAGCAGCCAGAGTAGTTACATGTATAAACAGCACAGGATTCTGTGAACTATGGTTCTATAGGAAACTGCATATAAATCATATTAAATTACATATGGACTACATCATAGTATATATAAACTATAGTATAGTATAGTCTATATAGTAAACTATATATAAACTATAGCAAACTACAATGTTTGGAGATTAGTTCTAAGAAACATGTGTGTGTGTGTGTGTGTGTACACCATAAAGCTAAATGGTTGTGCTTTCTACACTTGGAATTTTTGTCTTAGTCTGCTTAATACTGGTCAAGTAACCTAATCTCAACAGTCACATACTTTTTGGACATCTTAGCAGGGAAACCATTAGTTGATTTGGCATGGAGACTAACCTTTCACCCCTTGGGGTGGTCCCTTCAGGACACAAGAGAAGGCACATAAGTGGATTAGTATGTGGAGCATACGCTGCTGACAGTGATTTCTACGAGCATCAAATTCTTACAGTTCCAGCAGCAATACAGCCCTGCCTAAGTGAAACTATCCATCTATTTCAACTCTCTTTTTGGTTCTGTTCTGTTGCCTATTAAAGCGAAGGGTTTCAGCTACATTCATAATCCTCAGTGAATAGTCACATCACGTGAATTTAACTAATGAAGAGCAGTACCCTAATGGTGTTTTAAGCACTAATGGCCAATGAGTTGACTATTTCCTGGCAGTTAATGGCCATCTGGAGGAGATCTTAATCCGTCTGGTCATTAAATGCCAGGAAATTATTGACTCGGAGGTTGCTATTGCTCTTAAAAATGAAATAATTTTTTTCCTTCTCCCTCTTCCTACTGTCCTGTTGCAGTCCTTAAATACTGTCTTCAGTGGCAGTTCTTTTCTTGATTCCAGAAGTTTTTTAAGCTGTCCAAAGTGTTTTCTGCACTTCATAGAATCTCACAAATGTGATCCCTGCCTGAAACAGTCTATAATGTGAGGCTGCTATTTTGCATTTGTATCTACATAGGAAGAATAAAGAACTGGTCTAAATTAGGTTTAGCTGAAGGGAGTTCTATGTGCAAGAAGAGGTTTTGATCTTTCTGAGCAAGAGACACCTGATAGATACAAAGATAGACCTGGGCAGAAAGAATATCTGTTGCAAGAGCAGAAATCAGAAACCAAGAGGAGAATAATAGCAAAAAAAAAAAAGGGTTACAAATATCTGTCTTAAGAAAAATAAAAACTAACATGGCTAAAACTGAGACTTGCCTTGGCCATCTTTGCTTTCACCCCACTCTACTTTCTATATTGGCTATATATTTAGATACAATCCAGTGCACCATTTAAAATTTTATGTTTGTTTATTATGTTTATTATCATTTAGTGAAATCTGCACCTCTAAATGTCTCCATAAGAACTAGCTTTGCCAGGCTGTCTATAGCAAATTTGATAATAACCTGCGTTTTTGCTGAGCCCACTCCCTGTCATCATGATTGCCTTGCTGGTTCTGTCACTCCCCCATTTGTCTATGCTGATTTTTGTCGTAAAGATCATCCTTAAGTTCTCTAGGACTGGAAGTATTTTGGTTTGTGTTCATACAGGTCATGGCAGAGTGGCATGGGGACAATGCCTGAGGGACTTAGGTGGTAAACAACCACAAAGCTGCTTGAGTGAAGTTGGCCCTGAGACCTAAAGGATTTAGGGAGGGAGCAAAGAGGAATTAAAAAAAGAGAGGATGGCTGGGGAATGGCACCTTTGGGTCATGGTTGATTGACACTGAAGGAAGGAGAAGAAGAGCAGGGAAAAGATTGAATGGATGAGATGTACAACAGAAAAACAAACGTGGGTGAGGCAAGGTGTCAGGGAAAACAAAGTTAGTGCTGCAATATATGAATAAAAACAAAACACAGATAGTTATCTGCATATAGTTTACTAACAAGCAGCAATTAGTCTAGAAGTTGAATTGACTAGATGAGTGAGCCCCATGGAACAGTTGTTTGCAGAGTGGGTATGTCCAATACAAGGCATTTTAAGAAGGAAAAAATGGACAAAATCTTGGCTGATCCCCATGCAAAGCACAGCTTATAGTGTTCCTGGAATTATGAATAACTGTTTCTTCCAACCCAAACCATTATGTGATTCTATGATTGTAATACAGATTCCATATGCAAACTATTTTGTTTCTTTGTTCTGTTAAGAAACTATTACTAGAATAAAAGCAAAAAATCCAGGGAGGTAGACCAATTCATTTTTTATAATGTCTTAAGACATGGTGTTTCATACCTTTGTTGCAAATTATACTTGGGCCAGGAAATTAAATACAATACTCTGTAGAAATTTTAAAAATGGAGCAAGCTTAAAGAAAAATATTAAATAAGAATACCTATAAAACATAACTGTAAAATAGTTATGGATACATTTGAAGCCACATGTTGAAAAATTTATGACTGCTCTGGTATGCAGACCCCACTCTGTTTCAGCCTCTCCTTGATTTCATGTTTTATATTTTGGTTCACTTTGGCAATAAAATGGACATATTAAAAAAGGTTCATAAATCATTTCTAATTTCCAGGAGGGGAATTTGGTGTGGACATACATATTCCTGCTTCTCATTCTTGTGCTAGAAACTTCAGTGCCTCCCTGTTGGAGCAGCTGTGATTTCAATAGGCTGCATAGCTTATGTGTGGCAATGTTTTTTTTTTTTCTTTCTTATAATTAAGAACACATTTACAAATAAAATCCAGGAAAGGAAGGAAAGAATGTTAGGGGTGATAAAATTAAAGACTTCTGAATGGAAACTCTTTGAAGGGTGCACAATATGGGAAAATCTTCATTTCAGAAAAGGAATTTATAAATTTAGTTTACTTCTGATTTGCATGCTTTCTGTCCTAAGACAGTGCATTTGGTTACAATGTGAGACTACTTGCTAAAGGCCAGTTCCTCAGCTGGTTCAGTCCTTCATTAGGGAACTATCCAGTGGTGGTGACAGACATTGCATTGGTGAAATTGCAGGAAGGAAAAGAACATCAAAGAGCTTCAATTTTAACATTATTTAACACTTTATTAGGAGGTAGGGAGCTCACCATCTGCTGGACCCAGGGTACTCTGTGGCCTCTTCTATTCCTCAGCACTTTCCAGTTTTGAATGGTGGCTCAAGACCAAGACAGACTGAAGAACTTGTCAGCAATGGGAAGTCCATCTATCATCTCCACCCCCTGAAATAAATGTTCTGGGAAGTCTACGAATCTCAGGAGAAGGAATCAAACCTCTTTGCACGAAAGGACATCTGTAAGACTACAGCCTAGTCTTCTGGTGTTTTTGCTCTTAAAAAATGTACATCTGTCTTTCCTCATAAAGGAAAGACTATGTGCATAAAATTAAATCTTAGGGTGTGTAATGAAATGTGGGAAATACAGGCAAGTCAGTCTCACCTTGGTGCCTGGCAAGGTCATAGAGCAGATTCTCCTGGAAGCTATGCTAAGACACATGGAAAACGAGGTGATTGGTGACACCCAACATGGCTTCACTAAAAGCAAGTCAAGCCTGACAAAATTTGGTGGCCTTCTCTGATGAGGTTACAGTGCTGGCTAGAAGGAAGAATGAATGACATGATCTACCTGGAGTATTTGGGACTGTCCCACGTGACATCCTTGTCTCAAAACTGGAGACATGGATTTGATGGGTGGACCACTCAGTGGATGAGGAATCAGCTGAATGGTCACACTCCAACAAGATTTGTTGCCAGTCTTGATGTCCAAGTGGAAAGCAGTGACGATTGGTGTTCCTTAGGGGTCAGTGCTGGGACCAGAGCCATTCAACATCTTTGTTGGAGACATGGACAGTGGAACTGACTATTGTATGAACTGCACAGGCTGCCCAGAGATGTGCTGGAATCTGCATCCTTGGTGATACTCAAAACCTGACTGGATGTGGCTTGAGCATTCCTGTAGCTGCCCCTGCTTAGGCAGTCTGCAGAGGTGCCTTCCAGCCTCAAAGACTCTGTGATCTATTCTGTGCTGTAAAACAGATGTTCAGTCTCATTTCTCAGTTTTTCCTGTTTTCTTTGATGTTTTCCATTGTCAGACTTCCATTTAAACACACATAGGCTATGCTCACACGTAACATATCCAGTAAAACTAGGATGGTATGTATCTCCCCACATTAAGGAGTTATTTACATATTTTGAAATGTAACAAACCCACCTAGGATCACTGGAATGCATTTCATACATTTATTGTATGATTGCAGTACTAGATTAAGTCTGTTTCACAGAGCTTTGCCACTGTGAATTTTAAACTCAATTAACTTCATTTTTTTATCCAATGTGCATAAAAAAAGGATGCTGCAGGCAAGGTCTACAAGAAATTATCTGCAAAAAATACTATGTTATTTTGGTTTTGTGATTTCTCTAAAATTATCACTTCAGTATTTTGATGAAATGGTTGATGAAAAAGCCAATTCAAAGCAACTGTGATGTGATCAAGCACATAACTTAGCTCAGGAATTTGCCACTGTCTGGTTAGAGTGTCCAAGCTGTCTTGTCTAGGCAGAACACAGATGCTGAAAGATGATTTCTTACATGTGTCCTCTAGCTGCTGTACAACCTGGCACCCACACAGCTCCAGTTGGTTTGCTTATTGACAGCTGACTTTCCTGTCAAACACACATGTAAGCAGCTGAAGTCAGGCATCAGAGACCTGGAAAGGTCATGTCTGTGACCATGAAATATTGAATAGTCTGTGTGAACACAGAGGAAGACTGTGCTCCTGCTTTATTATTGTCCAGGCATTTCTGGTCAGTTCCATATCTGCTTTTCATTGTGGCTGTGCATGGATAGAACACTGTCTTGTAAAGCCTCCTGCAGTCTGTGAGAAGTTATGAGGAAAACTTCTGGCAGGATAGCATGGGGATGAAACAGCAATGCCTTGGGGGCTCCCTGAAAAGCTGTTTCAGCTTTGAATAGCCTTTAGCCTTTTCCTAGAACTCTTCAGAAGAAATTTAATTATCTATTAAGGTACTTCAACTTGTCTCAGGGATTTGCTCTTGGTTTTGCTTTGCATGTTAGATTCACTAGGCCTTCAGAAAAGGACATTATCTCAGCAGCAACATTTCCAGGAAAAATCCCTAAATTGTTAACTTTGGAAAGAAGAAAGCTCTACAAGAATTAGAAGGTGATCAAATGCAGCAGCATTCCACTGAGGAAAAGGTGACAGAGAAATGTCTGTCAGCATTGAAACCTAGCCAGTCTTCTGTTGACCTCCCAACCCTGTTCATTGCAGCTGAATGGACTCATAATGCCGTGGTTCCTCCCAACAACTACCTGGGCTTCTTTCATTCAGCTGCAGAGCACGAGTGCCTTGGGGTGGTTATACAATACTGCAGGAAGTTCCAAAGAATTCTCATTGCTTTTCTTTTGGGGAGGGCTCATGTATATTTTGGAAAACATCAGTGTCTAACTTCAATGTGCTTACACTGTCTTTTTATTTGGCGGAGGCAGGGAAATAAAAGGCTTTTCTTATGTACATCTGGATTTGCCTCTTAACTAGAAATATTTCCAAATACGGGTAAGCCAAGTAAACACGCACTGGAAAAAATATTTTAGTGCATTGCTATTCCTAATGGATATTTTAATTGATTTATTTATTCAAGTTCTAGCCATATCACTTGCATGGATGAGATTTCATAATTGCTATTGATTTCTAGAAAGAATTTTTTTTGTTATAAAACTGTGTGGTGTAACACTTTGACTATTTTTGCCAGTGAATATCAGTCCAAGGGTGATGATTCCTCTAGTTTGCCAGTGATCTCTAAAGACAAGCATAACATTTTCAGTGAAGTGTAATATTTCTTAGAATTTGAATTTTTCTAAGTTTCCCTTAATTTGCTTCATTGTCTCAATGGTGATGGCAACAAGTAATTTCTTCATACATACTATTAATTTGTCTCTTGTTTCAAATTCCCTTTTGTCTTCTGAAGAGTTCATAGTTACATAAATACTTCAAGAATACAGAGAAAAATGTTGTAGTACTGGAGCTGTCAAGAAGAAAGAAGATGCAACTACTGTCTATGACCTCATTTCTTCATAATGGACATTATATACTTCTATTTAGTGTAAATGAGGAAGTGTGTTGGATATTAACCTCAGCCAGATCTTCCCCTTTTTTTTCCCCCTGTTTGCTGCTTTGGCTTTGCTTTCTAAAATTATTTTTTCTCTGTTTCCACATTGTGTTTATACAGCTGCCATTACAGCTATATTATTACTACAGCCATAGTATTACAAATGTAGAAATCTTCCTCAACTCCTACTCCATTTACCTAGGATATTACAGCTGACTTCCAAAGAGCAAAGGAAACTGATTTTGCACAGTGGCCCTAGATGTCTCACAAACTACAAACTCATTTCTAATTAAACAAATGACGCTTTCCTTCCCTGCTTGCTTCATCCTTAGCCACGTGCAAGTACCTGGGCTTCGACCTGGACGAAAAAGTCAAGCATACACCAGTTTCTTACAAGTAAGAAAGTTGCTAATTTTGTGGGAGGTGGAAAGTGGGAGAAGAGGAATATAATGAATTGGGTGTCATTCAAAAGATAAAGTATTTCACCTTTACTGGGTGAAAAACATTAATTTTGCAGTGTTCTACATTCTGAGTGTTTGATAACATATTGGAAAAGGCAGTTATCTGTTCCCAAATTCTGCTATCAGGACACAGCAGCACAGTGTTTGATGAGAGCTGGGCTCCTTTGTATGAGAGTAGAATATCTGTATTGATCTAAAAAAGCACTTAAGAGCAGCTCAAATTTTACTGATAGAAAATCAACAGGAATTGAAAGATGCAATCTTAGCCTACTCAGTAAGACTTTGAGGTGTTGGACTGGAGCATAGGAGGATACTTTTTACAATCTAGAGTGGCATGTGTGGAAAGAACTTGATTCCTTGGAAGGGTAACTATGGATTAAATGTGGAGCTGATTTTGTAAGATCTTCATTGCTTTCTGGATAAAAAAGGTCAAAGCTTACCAGCAAGACTGAATTTCTTTGTGTCAGCTGGTGATGGACTGGATGAGAGAAGAAATTTTGTCTTGATAGAAAACCATGCACTTGATGGTTCAAAACACCTTCAAGTGAGAGTGTGGGCTTGTGATGCCTTTGGTGAATGAAAGCTGCTTAATTCACACTGGTTAATCAGTTAAACAGTTCCACTTGGTGTGAATTAAAAAAAAAAGAGGCGAAAGTGTAGTTGTCAGCTGTTTAAACTTGTAAGCAAGGAGACATTCCAAATGCCTTCATGCATACCCACTGTATTAATGTGAGAACAGATGAATGAGTAGGCATTTGGGAGAAAGAATTAGACATCTCAAACAGTACCATTTTTCATGTGGTATTTCAAGAGTGTTGTTTCTTTGTTCCTTCATTATTTGGCTTCTGTAGATTTCTTAATTGTCAGACTGCAACTGGTAGATTAACTACAGATGCTAATGGTAATCAGATGTTTTCATGTATGAATTTACTACAGACAGACTTTGAAAGGGAAACGGTAGGATTGCAATGTGTATTTACTTCAGTCTGGAGTACTAAGAATATATGCAAACAATGTATGGCAGACAATATATTTTCTTTTTTTTTAGTAGTAAGGGAAGACCCATTCTGTAAATGTACTTTTGGTGTCAACCAGTTCACAGGAAGAGATTGCTCACAATTATTCAAGTGATGATTCAAATTCACTGCAAATGGGAGGGATGGAGGCTCTCTTAAGAGTCTTGTACTGAGGAGGGCAGCAGTAGGACTCAACTCCTACTGTCCCCATGAGACAGGGAGTTGCAGCTGCCCTAGAAGAAGAGGGGAAATGTCACTCAGAATCTGCACTTCATCAACATCAGAGAATTCACATAGGAGTGAATGGAAAAAAATAAATAAAAGTTGACACACATCCATTAGAGATGAGTTTTCAGGGATCAAGTTGTTTTAACTGCCTGGGTGATTCCTTTAAACTAGCACATCTAAGAGTTAAACAGCTGGTCAGTGGTTTTGGCCTCATAGAAAACAGATGTTTCAGCACAGCGCGAGCAGCGGAAGGAGGGCTGGGGGTTTGAAAGCAGCACATTCTGCATGGCTTGGAGAGAACCCAAGGCCACATCCTGCAGCCCGCACCCATCTGATAAGCCTTCCTCTTGGGATCAGCTCCCCACCAGCATGCACCAGTCTCGGCAGTCAGTGGTTGCCCTCAGTATTAGCAGAATCCCAGCATTGCATAATTGTTTCACATTGGTAACACATTTCTTCCTGCTAGCTGGATAACAGAGAATTTCTTACAATCTACGTAGCAGTGAGATTAGCTCGGATGAGCTTGGAGGCTGATATACCTGAGGAACCCCCCTGGGTCTGAAGAGACCTTAGCTCAGGGTGACAAATAGATGTTCCCCCAAGACACCTTGCAGCCAGCCTCTTCAATATGCATCAGGGAACAGAGTATTGTTTTTTTGGGTTTCTCCTCCTCCTTATCCTTTTGGAGTTAATAGCTAGAATGTTCCACTCTGTTCCTTCTACCCGAAGTTTACTATTGGTTTTCAAAGTTCTGGAACCTCCCCACTTGTACCCCCATTCTCAGGCTTCCCTGCCAATCCTGCATCCCTCCCATCCCGGTTGGTTCTCCAATGCAAACTACTTCCATCCTGCACCCCCTCTTAACCCCATGTTTGCTTCCATTCTGTGCTCTGTGTGCTCCAGAATCCAGACGCCTCTGACCCGTACCGACCCCACGCACCCCATGCCGTCCCACTGCACCTCAATAAACCCTGGATTTTGGGAACACAGAGACTACATTTCCTTAATCTCCTCGTCTCCTGTTTTTCTCCATTGTGGACGCAATCCACTCCTGTGCTCGCGGCATCCTGGCGCCGCCCGGTCCGGACTCGCGTGGGGCTCATGCCATGGCAGCCTCCTTTCGTGGGGTTTCTGGGTTTTGCCGCTTTCCCCAGAGCGAGAAACCTCATATCTATGGCAGTGGATTTGGTTGGCTCCAGAAACCAATTTCATTTGCAGTACAAAATAGAGTTGTTAGCTGCTTTCAAATAAAAAGGGCAGATGAGGAATAAAATAATTTCAATCATTGCAAGCATGATGATTACCCATCCAAAGAACTCTGTTGTCTTTAGGGGATTAGGTTACAAATTACTTGCATATTAGAAGAGTACTAAAGATGGGAAGCTGGGCCTAGTGAATCACCCTGAATTACACATTAAAAGCATCATAAAAGTGTGTGTGAATAGGTCTGTAGTTGCGTGGTCAGGATTGTATTCAATTGCTGTAATCAGCGTGCTGGATCTTGGCACTGGATTGCTGGAAGAATGACTGGAGAGAGTCATGGCATGTGAAGTAACAGGAACCTGGTGAGCAAATATTTTAAATTAGCAAAGGATTAGGGTAACAGGGTGATCCATGAATGACCTCAAGCTGTGAATGAGATAGGAGATGGTGGCTCTGATTTAGCAGATCACTTTAATCACAAATACATTTACTTACCTCTTCTTGCATGATGACAGCTCCGTGCACGTTTGTATAATAGAGCTGGAGTTTCTAACTCTCTCTGTGAGCTCTCTGTGAATGCATGAATGCACTAAATGGATGTAGCTTAGTATTCTAGTTGCCATAAAACAAGTCACTTTCGTCCCATTGCTTTTGAGGTAAGTTCAATGTCATGGGGATTTTGATTCAGTAACATACACTTCATCTTTTTTTAAAGAGTCAGCCTGTGTTTCTTATGTGTCTGCATATTACCATATCCACAAGAGATAAAATTTAAAAATTTCTTTAAAAATGCTGAGTAAGAATTGGTGTAGTGTCTCACCTTAGCAAAACCCAAAACAGGGTAAGGTTTGATTTGGTTGACAATTTCTCATGAGACTGTCTTGCATGTTCTAGCTAAAACTACTGTTATTTTGGCTGCAATGTCTTAAAAAAAAAGTGATAACCCAATGTTCTTTATATTGCAGCTTCACAGCAAGTTTACTGCTTTTTGCTACTTTTGGTCTAATTTTTCAGCAGGTGTTTTATCACTAGTTGTAGACATGTTTCTTAGTTTGATGGTGGACATGATATATTGAAGGGAAGCATTTTGCATTCCATTTGCCATAAACATTCTTTGGTGAACCATGTAATTTAAAATTTAGTTTCAGGATTTGAGTGACTAAAAATAATTTCTTTAAACATTTCAAAGCACTGAACATGATCCCATAAATTTTGGAAATTACGGTAGGATGACTTTCCTGCCTCTTTGCAGCCAAAATATAATAATTTGCAGTTAACTTATGATAATTCAGGATTGCAGATAAGAACACAAATAGAAGCCAAACCAGATAAGGTTGTTGTATTGTTGTTGCTCAAGGTGAGAGAAAAGCAAATTTAAGCAATACCATGCAAAACAAGTAGGTCAAGTCCTCTCAGTTTTCACAATCAACAGTTCATCTGATGGAGAAGCTGGCAGATATTTCTTTAACCTGAACTACCTTTCTAAGAATAAATCCTTTGGGAGGATGCAGTACTCTGCTGCAGGGTCGTATCATGCTAGGAGATCTGACCTGCCGAAATGCTCTGCAGTGGCTCTGGAGGTTGGTATCTGCTAACTGTACCAAGCCAAGTCTGCAGTTTGGCTTCAGGTGCACATGGTGTGGCATCCAAAGTCAGTTTGTAAGGTAAGCAGGAAAGAAGTGTGAACAGATATTCACAAATGAGGGATTTAGAGCCTGCAGGGCTATTTAGGAATCAGGCTTTGATTTAGGAGTTAACTGCAGATGGAGATAAGTAGTTTGTAAAGGGTCATGGAGGTTTCTCTATGTATATCTATCTCTAAAAGTATGAGAGCTGAGGAATAAAGATTACTGAGGTATGACCTTCATCTTTATTAATGATGAACTGTAAGCATTAAAAATGGATGGAAAGGAAAGAGATAGGGGTGTGAAAGGTATGAGATGACATTTTTGAGAATTTCAGTACTTAAGGACTATACTTCTCTCCCTGCTGTCAGAGGTGATCACCAAGAAAAATGACTGCTTGCACATAGCAAGTGAAGGGAATGAAGAAAATGTGGTCAGTGTAATATAGTGGGATTCCTATCAGCTGATTTACTGCAGATGTATTCCTGATACCAAATGGATTCCAAAATGGAACTGGGTTATTTGTTGGCTTGTTAAGTAGTTAGTGAATGTGTGTGCATTATTAACATATGAATGTTTCTCACTGTGGTACTAATTGAAAATCTGACACATCAAAAATCCTTTTAGGGCAAAGTTAAAATTTGATTGCAACATTAAATTACCTGCACTGGAGGGCGAAGCATGGAAAAATGTGCAAAGGCCACTCGACTTGAGAATTTGATTATTATTTGAAAAGAAGCTACTTTTAATGTGTTCTGATACTAGAAAAAATACTCTAGTTGTGGAGTATTGGAATTTAATGGATGTGTAGGTAATATTTGGAATAGCATCTCCAGTGAGGCTGCTATACATCTCAGATAGTAAACCATGTCTTCTACTGAGTATAATAATTTCTCACAGCAGTAGTGCAGCATTGTTCAATACATAACAAAAGCTGTTTCCTTACTTTTAAGATATCTCTGTTGCAGCCTGCACACCTTGAAAAAAAATGGTAATTATAATGGAGGGGAACTTTCAAAGGTGAAAACAATGTTATGCCAAAACAAAGAGACTGAATAAAATAGGGAGTAAACTGATCTAAAGGGAAATCTTTTGCTAGAGGTGAATGCTACAGGATAGCAACTAAAGAATAAAGGGTTATCAGTTATTAGTTAGAAGTTTTTTAAGAAATGGACAGAATGTCTGAAAGCCTAAAGGACCTGCAGAAAATTTTGGAAGAACTCATTTCACCTTTAGGAAAGAAGGACGCAAATTTCAATTTGCATGAAGTAACAACCCCAGATGGGATACTTTGTGAATTCTGAAAAAAATCACCTTGCTGACTGCAAGTGAGCTGTGAAGAAACATTAAGAATACATCCTGTCTGTTACACTGACTTGTTTGTGTCTGTGAGGTTGGAAACAAGGAGTAAAGACATCCTTCTAAATCTGTTCTTGCTGTCTGTCCCAGAGATGGCAATGTACCTAAGGCTTACAGACTTTAACCACAGACCCATCTGTGCATGAACAGCTCCCTGACTTGGTCAGTGAAACCCCTCAGTTCAGTTCAGTGTTGTCCTTTCTATCTGTTTCCTAAAACTCTGTACATTAAAATCGACCTTTGTGTCTCATTGTACTCCAGAGCTCATACCCTTTACTCACACCATGCCTGGCAGGGTGTATGGTTGGTAAATCTGTATTCAACTCTCCTTGAAGCTTCTGTTCAGCTCTCCAAAAGCAGCACTCTGGTGCACGCCAGGATGACAAGATTTGTGGCAAACGGCAGGATGACAAGATTTGCAAGTATGTGAGATGCTGCACTTAATAAAAACAACAAAAGTCTGTGGCTGAGCAGAACAACGTGCTGGTGTTTTGACAGCTTACTGCTTTCATTTCCTTTTCAGCGTCTGAATACTGTTGACACCACTGTGCTTTAAAGAAAAATGCCCACAGAAGAGGTTTATATTATGAGATTATTATTTACATGCTCAATGCCATCTATCAGATCTGTTTTCCCACCTGCTGGAACTGATTTAGGACCCAGTGCTCTCCACCCTTTTATCTCCGTGGGGCTGCATGCCTGCACATTGTTGGGGAACGCTGGGGCCACCCATGGAGAGCAGCCTGGAGGGAAAAGCTGTGCCCCTGACAGTGCCCAATCCAGCAGAGTGACCTAGATGTTGTATTGCAGCATCTGACTGCTCGGCTCTCCTGTGCTCTCTTTGTAGTAAATGGATGAATATGATGATCAGAGCACAGGGATGTAGTTTTTCCATGTTCATGTCTGCAGTTCTAATTCCCTTGCTACGAGGTTTAGGGCAATCTGTAAGTCTGCTCAATACTTCCAACCAAAATAAGAAGCAGTAATCAGAATTTCAGTATGTGTGGTACAGTTTAATTGGTCTGGTCTGTGTGTCTCAAGATGGTGGGATTTATTGCTTAATCCTCAGTACTAGAAGAAGGGAAGCAGAGTCAATGGGGATTAAATGCGGTAGCCAATAAAAGTCATACTCTATGAAAATATTACAATTAGAAATGAAAGATAGCCTTTCCAGATAGCTTTCCTTGAGCTCTTACAAATGTTTAGACAGCCTAATCTAACCACATATTTAGAACAGCTATTTTCAGTGAGACCCTTGTGAACTGTGCTGTTGGTTAGCATTCTTGGCCCAGGTTAGCAATGGAAAATATTTCTTATCTGATTTGGCTGTATTTATAAGTGAAAGACATGTTAAATGTATTTTGTCTTTTGAAACCTTTTTGAGTTACAAAAAATAACAGTGTTCCTAATGTACCAAAAAAAAATGTCTGTTAACATTTATGTAATTGTCTGCTTGATGACATTTGATGCTACTCTGCAAATCTTTTGTAAGCAATTTATGTATAAATAGCAACATATTTTACATAGGTAATCTACATTTATATAGCTAGCTTTCCCCATTTTTATAAACTGACATCAATGTCTGGAACTATAGACAAAGCTCTGCCATTTAACCATGAAGCCAGAAACTGACAGTCCAGCAACAGGCCATAGAAACTACATTTATGTGTAATCTGAAATGATCTTTCATATCACAACATTGCTGTTTCCATCCATCCCTTTGAAAAGTGAGGAAAGGAAAAATGATTTCATATAAAGTCAGAAGTTCAATATTTTGGCAAACTGGTACTAGTGATATGCAACTTAGAGTTTTCAGAAAGGACATGACAAAATAAATTCTCCAAGGAATACATACGTCCTTTATGAAAAGGACACTGTTGATATATTAAAAATGCAGCTTGCTACATTAAAAATCTGATATGTATGTGGCTTTGAAAAATGGTATTTAAGGTTTAAATGTAGACAGTGACAGTGAAGACCCATAGTCCATGCAACAACAAAAGATTTTGGGTCATCCTTATTATCCAGTGTTTGAGAAAAGGCTGGTTGCACATATCTATCTTAAAAATAGAGAGAAAATAGCCTTCTTTCAGTCAACACTAAGAAAGAGTGAATCTGAATGTATTCAAGAAAAAAAACAACTTTTTGTAAGGATTTTAAAATTATTATAAGAGTAGCACAAGTATTTCTGAGCAAAAAATATTCAGAAGTGTTTAGAAACAACATACAGCTCAGTTCTTGTAATTTATTTTCTTATTTGTCTGTTTTATTCAAAGGTCCTAATGATGCTAAACAAAAACTTGAACTTCACCACAGTGTATTGACTGATGACTACTGCTCAGTTTGAGGACAAGGTATTTCTGCCCTAGTAAGTGCAGTCTGAAGGAGATTGCTTCATAAGACTTAAAATGCGACTTGCTGACATTGTTGCCATGAGCCATTACTGTGGGTTCATCACTTTCCTGACACCTTGCAGCCTTTGAAGTATAAATTTACAAACATACTCTCAGAATTTTGGATCAGAAAGCTCCTAAATAATTTATAATGCTTATGTTTTTTATTAATTGGTCAAATGTTCCTTAACTTTCGTGATCAACCCTTCAGCCTCTGCATTATTTGTGAATTTGGAATTGTATAGGGGACCTTTTCTTTGACGTCATCAGGATGAATTTCACCTGGGCTGATCACTCTTTTTAAATGTCTTTTGCAATTCTAAAAATTTAATTAGCCCAGAACAAAGTCCCTTTTCCCAAAAACAGGACAAAAGGACAACAATAATAGGTCTGTAGTAACACTTGGCATGCTAACTATTCCCCAGATGAGCTTGTCTTATGTATTGACTACTTTTCCAGCCTTGGGGATCATCTGTGGCCAGACACCTCCTCTAAGCTCCATGTGATGTTCCCGTGGCTTTAAGAAGTAATTATCCCTTTTTATGACTTTTTAAGCATTATTATCCCTAATGACTTAATTATTAGCTCACAATTATGCATGTACCATGCCTTGGGGCATGGCAGGAAGACACTTGTGCACGTTTGAAGAAGCAAAGCCTGCTTGTAAAGCTCTGTATGAGGGGAATCAGGGAATCCCCTTGCTGCAGCCTTGGAAAGATATTTCTGGAATGATCTCTTGCCAGAACCATACTTGGGTGTTGTGTTGGAGTGATCTAACTAGAGTGGTCCAAAACAGGACCATGGAGCAAGGTAACCATGACATGGCAGAGAAGCAGAGATCCAATATTCTGATCTCTCACTGTCTCTTTTATATTTAACAGTCTAGAGGTATTCTTAGTTTCCAGTCAAGCCTGAAAAAATAAATTTATTAAAACCTGCTTATTTGATTAAAATATGCTTTTTGGTGTCTTTTATGGAGCCTGAAAAGACTTTGCAACATCTTCAGCTCTTTAAAATCTTGTCTGCTTGAAGACTATTACTGAAGAGTTTCTGAAAAAGTAAAGGGATCCGAACAGCTAAAGCTAAGGATTTAGGTACAGAGCACATTCTGGGGCTTTTTTCCAGTGTTTTAAAACTTGTTGAAAATTTGATACTAAGTTTGTTACTCTTTTCTAACCTGTTACAGCAGTGAGCTATTCCCAGAGGGCTTTTAGGTAATTAAGGTTTGTTTGTGTTTGTTGTTATTGCTGTTGTTGTGTGTGTGTTTTTCTGTCTATTTATTTATTTATTTTTAATTTCTTGCTTTAAATCCATCAAGCTTTCTGTGTTACCTGAACCCTTGGGAGCAGATTTGGGGGCAGCAGCCTCATCCATAGAAAAATAAGTTTGCATTGGGTGTGAGACCAGCAGGCTCCAAGTTGAATGAACACCTGAGCACTCTCTGAGCTGCTTCAGGACTCCTCCTCCCTTTGAGAAGTCCTGATGGCACCTGGTCCTCTGAACCCTGATGTCTGCAGGCAAAGGGCATTAGAGATTATCCCAATTTCACGCATATGACTGAGCAGATGATGATGGATCTGAAATGTTCCTTTGATCTTGTATGCAGGCAGTCAGAGCTGGAGCAGCACTAACAATATGGGGATGAAAACTGTAGAAGAGCCAGTTAGCCAGGCCATCTTTTATTTTGTCTTCAGCAGGAAATATATAGGGTGAGACTGACAAACTGTGTTTATGCTTACACATTACTGATAGCAATAGGATGTAATAAAAATAGGAAATGGTGGGCTTCTTGTGAAAACACAGAACTGCTTTTTTGTTTTAAGTGTCAAAAGTCATCCTATTAGAGCTAGAGATGAACTATGCAATATACACACTTTGAAGCATGCATTTACTTCTCTAAACATTCAAGAGAGAGATCATTTATTCTCCCTGCTGATGTCAGGAAGCTGATTTGACCTTTTACTGGCCTAGAGCCTGTAAGTGTCAAAGCAGCAAAACAAGATGCAAATAATACGCATTTCATCCTCAAACTTTAGGTTGCACCAGAGGGGTTTTATTTTCATATTACTGAGCTATTGTTACTCTGAAGTGTCCTCAGATAGGTGTAAGTCCTGAAATTAGGTTTCAGTGTTTTGCTATAATAGTGTGCACACTCTTGGGGTGTTCCCTGCAAGGAAAATTACGCTAAACCCTGTACTGGTTCTCTGACCATCTGCTATAGATGTATACATTGCTCCAAGGATGTCACTTCAGGGTGCTACAGAAGGAAGTAGGGAAATCACCTGCAGAAAATGAAGGTATAAATCCTTCTATTACCACCTTCTTGCTGTTCTACTTCCCACAATGTGGTTTCAGTTTTCCTTGGATTTGCAACAAAATTTTCTGCCTCTGAACCTTTTAGAACTTCTCTGCCTGATTTCCTCTGATCACTTAGTAGCCTATATTTGTGAACATATCTAAATGAGGAGCAGAAGTCTAGGTTAAGGAGAAATTCTGGGCAAAGGCAGTTGTTCCTAAGATCTTTTACTGCTGAAAGTTCCTGCAAAAACTACTTTGTGTTCAATGAAGACAGGAAGAGGTGGGGAGAGTGACTACAAGTATCTTTAAGCTGTTTTGTGTTGGGTTTTGTCTTTGATTTCCTCGCTGGCTTTGAGGGGCAAGATGTTTTCACAATATACTCTGGCCATAGCCACTGGGTCAAGAGTCTGGGACTCTGGCACAGAAACTGTTCCCAGGGGGTGGTCTCTTCTTATTTCAAGGCCACATCTCCCTGAAAGGACATCAGAAGTAGGAAGCAAGAAAAAATTGAGCCCTGGAACTTGGCCAGGCACTTGAACTTGAGGTATTCTGTATTGCATTTAACCAAGAACTTTTTCTAAGCAGACTGGATATGATTAAAAAGTCCAGAAAAAGACGATTTGTAAGTACATTTGACTGTAAGGCTATTTATATTGTCCCATTCTGATAGACTAAATTATGCCTACAGTTCCACCAGCTGCCTGTGGCAAATTCTAGCCTGGTGTCTGAAGTGCAAAAATGAAACTAATCTTATGTTTTCCACTCCTGTCACAAAGTCTGCCTAGTCTCAAAGAAGCGTGAAGACAGATGAAGCTCTCCAGGAGCAGTTGAAGGTGATCATGTGGTAAGGACTGCTTCAGAAAATGTTCATGCACAAATTCAGCTTTAACTAACCAGACCCATAAAACATATTTGCTTCTTGACCTTTGAGAATGCAACAGTCAGTAGAATAAAAGGCTATTTTCTCAGGTAAAAGATGTTTCTCCTAGATGTCTTGTAGCTGCTCTTCTGCCACCATCCACTCTACAGTCACTTGAATTATATTGCTGTGAGACTCTACTGGATGAGAAGAAAGTAAATGTCTGAAGTACAAGCTGTCAAGTTGTTCTGACACATGGACCTTGCTCAAGACGTTACCAGAAACTGCAAGATTAAGAATGTTGGTATCACCTGCAGTCACATCTTTCTCTTGAGAAATTCTGGCCTTGATGTGCACAGTGCAACAAATGTCTGTTCAGTTACACAAGTTGGTGCAAGCTGTGCATACCTGAAGTCCCAGAGTAATTCAGCAACAGTGCCACGTGTGCTGGAGAAAATGGGAATGTATTATTATTTTCTTCCTTATGAGAACCCATGCGTTCATCTGCTTTGCTTGCAACACCTTCAGGATTCAGTAATCTGGATACTCATTGCACTTTGCAGTTATACTTCCCTTCCTTACTGTACAGTAGCTGAGGATGAAACCTCAGACTCAATGTAGCCGTTGAACTCTGGAGGTTGAACATATCCTCCTGGAAATTGCTTCCTGCCTGGGCTTTGTGAACTGTTTCAGACACCTGACTTGAACAGGTAGTGATCCTCAGATGTACCTGAACACCAGCCAGTGCTTCACAGTCACTCTGGAGGCTACAGTCGGTGATAGGTGTGAAGGATATTATCTGGTCAGAGTTCCTCCTCTCCTTCCTCCTCTCTCTTCTCTTTCTCCTATCCCCTATCTCCCCACATTTCCCTTTCTTCTCCCTAACTGTGAGATCTGTTTTATCTTTATGTTCAGCTTCTCCTACTTCTCTGTAGAAAGAAAGGAGAACTTACAAAAGTAACAAGCCAAATAAAGGCTTGTGAATGCTATTACACACCTCTGTAATTAAAGTTTGATTATTGTTTCAGTTGTGCCCTCATTACCAGTTATGTAAACACAGATGGATGTGCAGACAAGCAGATACAGAGCTCCCGTAATTGTAGATAAATATGAATATCAGGAATCCAGAGAGAGCTCTTGCTTTCTGGAGCAGGGCTGTGTAGGTTAGACTTCTCAGAGTTGGAGTTACACAGACACAGAGGAAGCACTGAAACAAAAGAAGCACAAATTTCTTCATACTTGAGCTAAAGCTGTCGCTCAGCACAGCAGCCATCCCCCAGAGGGTTTTTCCATCTTTCCATGCATTAGCCATTATAAATATGAACTAGTGAAGGGTAACAAGGCAGCTGCGCTCTTCATGAGGTTGGGGCAGAGGCTATTCAAAACCACAACAATTCCAAGGTGTTTACATCTCTCAAAAGTTCAACCAACAATGTTTGTTTGTGATTTGTATCTGCCTTTTGCTAAAGGCGCTGCTCCATGAACAAGGGCGTCCCTCCCAGGAGCAGGGAGAGCCGAGCCAGTGGATGCTGTGGAGAGCCGGGAGCATGCCTGCCCTTCAGCCAAGGGTGTGTTTGCAGCTTGTGCGGACATTCCCCCTGAGCGCTCAGCCAGCTGGATGGAGCAAGGGTAGCAGCTGAGCCACTGCAGCCGGAGCGCAGCAGAGGCGCCCGGCGGAATTTCCCCGCTTCCCCGGCAGGTTTTGCATCCTGCTCTGAGCTCCAGGTTTGCTGCAGCAAGTAGGCAATTAAATGATCTAATTTAAGGGCAGCTAATGCATAACCTGAGGAGATGAAGCAGCGTTGTGAGAGGGATGGATCAGGATCTGGCTCTCTGGTGCTGTCCCCATCACTCTGCTAGCCCAGCTTTGGCGCTTCTTGTGCACTGAATCTGAGATTCTGTGGATGGGATTTTGCATATTTTTTCCCGAATTCTATCAGTCCAACTTAGCATCAGTGTGATGTTTCAAGCATTCTGCTATTTGACAGAAATTTCTGATGCCAGTAGCCATTTTAATAAACATTGCTTTATTTTTAAAATGTTTTAAATTTAATAATTACTTGATAATTAGTTTAATAATGTGTGCTGGGCCACCAGATTGCCATATAACTGCTATATCATGAGTGCTTTATAAAATCTAAGTTAGATCCTTGTTTGCAATATTTTATAAACTGCCCAAATTTTTCTTTTTTTATGTAGTTTTCAAGAAAACAAAAGTTCCTCTGTGTATGGATTAGAGGGAATGTACAGATCTGCTTATAGAATCATCTTGAAAATATTTAGTGACCTTCATTGAGAATTATGTTATTATGCTGAACATTGTGCCATATTGAAACTTCTAATGGCGTGGAGCTTTCAAGCCTGAAGTAGCTGGTGAAACAATACTTTATTGGAAGTAAAGGCTGTGAATTGCTTTTATCTCCAATTTCACCTTTGCAAACTGAGGCTGATCAATTTAATTGGAGTTTATTTAGGGCATATCCTCACAAACCTTCTGAGTAGTCCTCTTGATTCATAGCTTACTCTTCTGTCAAAAGCCTGAAATATCTTCCTTTGGTGTTTTGTTGCATTTTTCCAAATGAGGATTTTTTTTTTTTCTTTGAGGTGTTCCCTTTTA
This sequence comes from Grantiella picta, assembly GCA_013397955.1. Lineage (NCBI taxonomy): Eukaryota > Metazoa > Chordata > Aves > Passeriformes > Meliphagidae > Grantiella > Grantiella picta. The sequence goes on along the minus strand of VZRM01000248.1, from coordinate 294,516 downwards.
GTTCTTTCTGGCAAATAGTGACACTAGTATGGGTCTATCTGCAGACCTAAGTTATTGTCAGATTACCAAAGGAATTTACTGTCTCACTTGAAAGGATTTCAGCTTGAAGAATGAGTTGTTCAGCATTGTCAGGAAATTCTTCTGTTCCTTGGGTGTGTATGCATGCAAGAAATGCTCGAGTTAAATATGGTGCTGTTTTTTGAGTTCTAGTCATCTGTACTGGCCTTTTTTCTCTTTATGTGCTGTGAAGTCCAAGTATAGAACCCTCAGTGCACCACAGTGAGCAGTTCTGGTAAATAAGCTGCACTTGGTCTGCATATTCTATCTTAAAACTTAGTGGAAAATACTGAGAAATGATGATTAATCCATTCATTTACCAAGTTCTGGGTCATTTATATGTTCTCTTCCATCAGGAATACAGAGCACAGGAATCAGTGATTTAGGGTTTCCATGCAATATATGTGACACTGGAAGACTCATACTTCAAATATTATTGAAAAAATCATACATAATGCTTGCAGATAAATAGATTTAAAATTTCAATCTGTATTGTTCATCCATTTGAGACATCAGTGTTGATCAGTATTAAAAACAGATTTAACTAAACAAAATTTTAAGCTCTTCTTGCAAAGAGATAACTCATTGCCACAATATGAATGAATTAGCTGCTTACCCGAAGGTGGCATAAATGTTTGAAATTTCAGTTCATTATGCAGTAGTTAGCCTTGCTGATGTCAGTGGAGCTGATTATTCAGCTACGCGAGTAATTTAAATAGTCATGTAAATTTTATTTAAGCCTCTTTTTAGACAGTGCTAGGTTTTAAAAGAAATACAAACCCCAGCCCTGCACAGAACAGAGTAGGGTGTCCTACAATACCTGACTGAGATAAAAGAAGAAACTAGAGTGTGTATATTGTTAACTTGTGTTCATAAATTAAATGAAAACAGAGGTGTCTGGCCAGACAGCAAGTCTGTTCACTGCTGGTGCAGGCAGTCAGCAACATAATCTCAACATACGTCTGAGATTTGAGCTCCAACATAAAGCATTTAAATTGCTCTCAAACAGTTGGCAGGAAAAATCATAAAAAAGCTGTATAAGGAGCAGGGCTGAGGTGGTGTTGAAGGGAGAACTGATTCTTATCCTGAATTGAGGAGAGAGACAAGAACTATAGGGAATGGGATGGGCACAGTGATACAGATGTTGAACAGAGTTTCCCAGAAATTCATTATCTGAGTTGCTCTGCTGTTCTATCAGCTGGTCTCTCTTGCTTTGCCTTTGCTTTCACCAACAGCTTTGAGACAGATTTAAAGTCCTCTGCAGTTAACCAAAAGATCCTAAGGGAGAGACTAGGTTCCTTTTGTCTTCTGCCTGCATCTAACTTGCTCTTGTACAAATGAGTTTGATTCAGTGCCTGAGGGTCAGTTCAGTCTTCCTGCTAAGAAGCCCCCTAAAGGCAGAGGTGGGTGACCTTTTCTGATGAATGGTTTCCTTTAAAAAAGATACAGGCTTGGTCTTTCCAAATGTATTTGTAATTCAGAGCTGAACTTGGTAAGTAAAGGTGATGAACTAAAACATACAGAAAATACTACTGAGGTGCTTCCCTCCAACATTTCCAAACCAAACAGCCTTTGTTTTCTAACGCTGGGTTGCTCAGAGTCCCTTAAGGGCAGTTTGTGGGCATTTGGCATCAGCCCTCCCACAGGAACAGAGCAGCCCTTCCCTGAGCTATGCTGCAGACAGGCTGTGTGAGGATCCCACTCACCAGGCTTTAAGTCATGAGGCCACGAATTGCTCCTTGATTCTCCCTTGATTCTGGGTCTATGCTCCAAATGATCCCATAAATGAGAGAAGAGTATGGCCAGACACTCCCTCTAGTTAACTGCAGGTCGATAGAAAGTTATTTTCATGTAGTCCTGAGCCAACAGTGGTTATTTTTGGTTTGATCCCTTACACGGAAGCTGTGCATCCGAGGCTAAGGCAGATCCATTTCTTTTCTATCAGGCTTTCAGCTCCTGCAAGGAGATGGATATTAGTATCAGAAGTGAAATAGAGACATTAAATGAGGTCAAGGTGACCATACATAAGCATTAGACAACACAATAATTTAAAGTGATGAATGAAGTGGTTAAAGTATTTTAATTGTAAAGTACAGAACAGACACAGGGAGACCCTTGTAGCAAAGGGGTCTGCAAAACTGTGTGAATATCTCTGGCAGCTGGGTGCAGGGGAGGTGTGAGGGGGAGCAGCAGGTACACTGACAAAGCAGCTTTTTCAAAAATTTGAAATTCCTGCTGTCCTTGTGCTAACGGAGAAGGGGGGGAGGAAGCAAAAAACAAGAGAAATAGATTGCTTTCACAAAACAAGTGGGAAAAGACAATGCTAAAAAATAATAGAGTTACAGATATTTTTTTAAAACATAATGATGGTTAACAGACAACAGCTGGAAAGACTGGATTGAAATAATTTTCTTTCCTATGTACATTTGTGGTGAATACTTCAAGAGAAATTCTGCAGCCTAATGGTAGGTAGAGAAGTGTGACTTGTATTTAAGGGAGCACTTGCTTGGACATCAGAGGTGGGAAACCAGGACAGTTTTATGTTAACAACTGTAGAGTCTAATTCTGCAAACACTAAGACATGTGAGAGTGGAAATATTCTCCTGAACACAATATATATGAGTACAGCAATATAGATTCAACATGCATAATTATTGGATCCTTTGTCCCTGATATAATTTTAAATTATTGAGCTCTGTTTTTAAATCTCTGTTTTAAACTGCAGATATACAGAGAAAATACATACTTATCTTGGAGCAGAAATGCTGGTTGTGTTTTGTTGCAACCAAAACAGATTTTGTCCTTTTATATCTGTAGCTTCATGAGTTTTCTTTTAAAAAAATCAAAATCTTGTTTGTTGTTAGAGATAGTTTTTGACTTTGTTTTTTAAAATCCATTCAGAAAGCCCTATGACGCATAAGATAGAACACATGAAAGAAAGTCAGTCTTTTTCTTTTCCTTTGCCTCCCTCTTTTTTTTTTTTTCAGACAAGTAACTTTAAATATGTGTGTGGTGTGAGAACGTGTGCTGAAGTTTCATGTTTCAGGTAATCTTCTTTAAAATAATGGGAGTCTAGATTGCATCAGTTAGTTTAAAAACTGCTATGCTATTGGTAGGAAGAAAATGGGATTTGAGCCAAAATTTGCCTGTGTTACTGCCAAAGTCTGTATCAGATTTAAGACACATGCTTCTGCAAGCTTCCATGAAGGTTGTGAAAAAAGTTTTAATACAGAGTTGGATTACAGCTCTCGGCTCAAAACACTGGCCATTGCACTACCATCTTAAAAGCCTGCTGTAACACGGAGCACAGAATCGAGCAGATTTCTTACACTTTCTGGACCACAGATGGATTTTGAATGTCTCTTTGTGTCTTGATGGAAGATATAGTAACTTCATTAGCTGGAATGCATACCTGATCACTTGTTAGTGTGTATGTGTATACATACAGATATATATCTATTTAAAACCTTATCATGATTTTATTTCAAGTGTATCTAAGATCTGCTCTAAGAAATTACATTCTCTAGAAGAACTTACAATTGTTTTGAGAGACAGATATTTACTCTCAGATGTTGGAATCCTTTGTGAGTTTATAAGAGAAATTCTGGAAGCTTTTCTGTATTGGTGGTAGAGAAATGCCTTTTGAAACAGACACCTCCAGCTGTACAACAACTGCGTAGTAACCTGTGGATTTTAAACATCAGAATGTACAAACCGTGGGCAACTGTGAATATTTTCATAGTTTCTTTTCTACATCTGCTGCAAGGATCTGACTATGAGAATGGATCTGTGAAGGTAAGTGAACTTTATTTACTCTGATTCTTAATAATACAAATTGCCAGAATTACCTACATTTAATGTGCAAGGTAGTGGGTTTCTTGCTGTTTTGGTAATGGGTTGTTGTTTTTTCTTTGGTGATGGTTTAGTCGCAGAGATGTTAAGCAGCCACAGAGGAAAATGAATCTACAAGGAATTTAAATCCATATTCTCTGTTTAATATTTTATTACTTTTTTTACTAGTTATTAAGTACCTCTTGTATACTTTGTTCTGGAGTTAAAATTTTAGTTTCAGTCATGAAAAATAAAAGAAAAATCTGAAAAAACAGTGTGAGTCAGAGCATTTTGAATATTTGTTAAATATACTTTCTTTTAATTTCGGGTGTTAGTAATTGCGGGAATTACTATGCTGGCGTTGAAATTTTCCCTGTAAAACACGTGTTCATCAGCGTTTCACTTGTTTGCCAGAAATCAAAGACTTTTTCTTTTGGTTCATTAGAAGAAGTTATATAGGATTTTAAAATAAACAGTAACTAGTAATAATAGAGCACATTGCCTGGAAATTTATTTTTTTCTGAATATAATACATGGAGCAAAATTTAAGTTGAAGCCTCACCGAGGAAGTAGGATTTTTCAGATCTGACTTTGAGACAATGTGAGAATATCCAGGACAATCATTTAGAAAAAGCAGAACAAAAACTGGAACAAGTATCTACATGTGCAGTCTGTCCAAAAATGATTAATTCAGTGTGTGGTCCAGAACAAATTATTTGTTTTTCACTAGCACAGCAAAACAAGCTAATATTTTTGTTTTCACTTCAGAAAACCTCCTGCTTGCAAGCCATGACCACACACCAGTCTGTGAGCCTGCTGCATGCTGACCTGTGCTTTAGAAAAGAAATGCTAAGTTGTGTGCCTAATTGCAGACTGCTGTTGCCAGCCCAATCAGTCAGCAGTGGTGAGCAATGTGTGCCCCAGGATGACTGATGCCTGCTGACTGTTCACAAGCTTTTCATTTACAACCTTAGCAATCAATTCTTTGAAGACATTAGGACCAGAGTAATCAGCCTTGTTTCATACATTAACTTCGTGCACTGCATGACAAATCACTGGTTTTGTACTTGTAGGAATCACTTTATTTAAGCCAGAACGTGCTTTCTAATACAGAATAGTAACCACTGTATAAATTGACAGGGGTGGTAATTCTGTCCTCATGTGGGACCCAAGTTTATTCAGCGCAATAGTAATACCGCTACAAGGTCATTTAATTGTAAACTTTGAATCCATATCCACTTTGACGAGAGTAAATGCAAGACTTCTTGCTAGCTTAAACTGGCTTACAGTTTATTCACTGTGATAGGATTGTCCATCCAACATATGTACAAATGTGATTATTTTCACTGAAATTTGGCTACTGCTGTCAAGCAGCCAGCTTAGCCACAGGCTACTGTTCTTGAAACAATTCACTGATAGTTTCGAAGACTATCCTAAAGGAATCTTATTGATCACACTCAAAAAGGGCTGTGTTTCACTTGCATTGGCTGCTGATTGCCAAAAGGGAAAGATTGGCTTTCTGCTTGTTCTGGTTCTTTTGGTCTAGACAGAGATTTTTGGCTAAACTGGTTGTTTTCCTTTTAATGTTTTACATAGGATGTTAGGTTTCTAGGTTGTTTTCTAATCTATGACCTCTGGGCTTCTGTGTATGTACATATGTGGAACTACACCACAAAAAGTCCTTCATGTTAGTGTTGGATGTTACTCAGGGTTATGACTATTTTTACCATTTGCACCTCAAATTGAATTTGCAGTACGCAGAAATGATGTATTGCATTCACTTACTCTACCTCATTTTTGTAAAGTTCTTTAAGATCAACATTAGTATTCCCTGGATAAAACCCACAAGGTCAGGATGCAGGTAACACACAACTAATGAGGCCTAGGAAGGCTTAAGCACCAGCAACGTGCTCTGCCCTCCCTGTATATGAATTCAAGTTAGGTGAGCTCTGCCCAGGATACCTGAAATTTTAAACCTGTTTATGCTTTAAACCATCAGGTGGTGTCACTGTGGTATCATACAATTGAGTTTTGGGGGGCTAAGGATTTAAATACTCTCTTATTCCCCTTCAAGCATCCTGATTTAAGGCATGAATGTTAAAAAGCTTATGTAGAAACTGCTGTGATCCTGCAAGTATCTCCACGGCACTTGGCTTTTCCTAATCCTTCAAAAACACCATCTTTTTCTAGGCACAGGAATTCCTTTTCTCCACCATGTACATGTATTCCTTGCCTGTCAGGCCCAACTCCTTCCTCTCTCCATTCCTGACCTTTCCTACCTCCAGAATTTGACCTGTGTTCCCTCACCTCCAGGACTGAGGGACTCAGTTTTCCCACTGGTCTCTTGTTTGTGCTATCCATGTCCCACCCTCCTTCCTGCTTATTTTCATTCTGGATAGGGGTGTCCCTCTTCTCTCTCAGACCCTCAGGAGTTCTCTCCAAGCTCCTCAGAGTCAACCCTAATGGACCCTTTTGCTCTCCAGTCATTCCTGACCATGGTCCCTCCTTCCCTTCTCCGTCCATAGCTTCTTGCTTTGTCCCTGTGGTCTTAATTTCCCCAACTTTCCTTTTCCTGACCCATTTCTAGTTCTGGTCTCCAAAGATGATCTCAGCCTCCTCAGCCAGGTCCTGCCCTCTTCCACCAACATTCATCTCCTTCCCCTCCCACAGGCAAATCTAGCAGCTCCCTATCCCTGGATGCCAGACCCCTGTGGCCTGAGGGAGAAGAGGGGCAGGTCCTGTGCTCTCAGCCCCATGGGCTGGACTTGCACCCATGGGTGACCTGAACCCATGTCCTGCTCCATTCCTGGATGCACTGGAGTCAATACAGGACCTGTTTGCTGCAAAGCCCTGGGAGCTCTCTGCTGCTGCTGCTGCTCTTGGAGACGTTTACATCTATGTGGATTTCTTTCAAAGATAGCAGTAGACACATCTGGGCCAAGAAAGGTTCCTCACATCTGAAAACTTCACATCTGTGATTCACTGTACGGAAACAGAAATTTGTTTTCCATGGAAAAAGGAAGATCTTCATCCTCCACCGTGGTCAAACCATTTTGACAGAGAAAGCAAAAAAACAAAATCATTGAAATAACTTTGAGGCATCAGGTATGGAAAGTTTTGGTCTGAACATTGAATGTCTGGCAGTCTGAGGCACAACTGGAATACAGGCTCATGTGGGAAGCAGTGGGCAGCCTCAGACAGGGGCAGAACAGCCACAGAGGTGTCCAACAGGGCTCAGCTCCAGAGCTGAATGGATGACAAGGCTGGCCCTTTCACACCAGTGGCTTGGTTCAGGATGCCAACCCAACATATGAAGTCCTCATGGAAGAGTTAGATTTCCACATGGGTTTTCTGAAGACTGAGAATTATTTGTCTTTTTTCGTCAGGAAATGCTTTAAAAATTCCTTATTGAAGCTTTTGTCCCAACAATCTCTTACATTTTGGAACCTCTCAGCTAGAGAACCGCAAATCTCACTGCCTCTCTTTCTGCCTCTCCCCTTCAAATTTTTCCTCTCCTAGGGCAGCAACAGACATAAACTACTTTTTCCAGAATTTTAAAATTAGATACGAAGAGCTATGTCCTATATTCATCAGAGCTGCGGCAAATTTTTTGCCAAGAAAAGCCAACGATTCATCAGAGCTGCTTCTGCCTTCCAACACTAAAACTGCCCCACTAACGAGCCTGCAAGTCTTGATCTCTGAGAATTTAAGTCTCTGCTCCCTGCTCTCTTCTGCCACTTCACATAATTAATAAAGTGTTGGGGGACAGGCAAGAGAAAGGGACAACTGGTCTCTCCCAGGTTAAACAGACTCACAGCCTTTTCTTTTTGAAGAGGTGTTCTCCCCATGTTGAACTCTCCTTTGGTTTTGTTAAAGAGATAGTGGATAGGCCTGATGAGTGTCCCTGAGCTATAAAGCTGCCTTCTGATCCAAAGACCAAAAATTAGATGTGCTTAGCTGGGAGGTAAACATGGCTGCTCCCTGTTCCATTCACTCCTTTTCCACAGCTAAATCTTTTTTTACTTCTGCACTAAACATTGATAAAGCCTCGAGTGGTCGTTCTTGCTCAAACAGATCTTCTTAATCTCCTGCTGTCACTGGGAACTGGACAGAGGGAGAAGCCACTTTCCAAACACAGCTGGAACACAGTCCTTGTCTACTGGTGAGAGTGAAGCAGCACTTCCCCATCATCTTGAGGCCCTGGACCACCTAAGTGGAGAATGCCCTGCCCTTGGGGAAGCATGGAAGTACTGGAGAGCCATCACACCATGGGTGGAAGGAATCAGGAAGCTATTTACATCTCCTTTCTGAGAGCCAGCTGCAGTCTGTCTGTCTGTACAGCTGAAACAGAGCTCAGTGAGGAAACCTGAGCAGCAGAGCTGGCTGTAAGCTTTTGTCTCTGTAATTATAACTGACACTGGTTTTCAAATAGATTTACACAACTCTCTAAAACCTGCTTGCAAATGTTGCTCAGTTTCTACAAAATTTAGATTCTAACAAATCTTCTATGTCATGGGATGTCTTCCTCAAAGGCAACTCCTGAAAAACTGCTCAACTGCTAGAAAAAGCAACTTGAAATGTCATTGGAAACAATTTCTCTGTTTAAATTAGGCTTCTCATCCTCAAATCCAGCTTCCTTTCAAAGTTAGGAAATTCTTCTAAGCAAATATTATGAAATTGTGGTTTTCAGAAGTATTTTATTCTCCCAGTTTTGTCACTGCTGCTTTTGATTCTCTGTGATTACCACCCCTGATAGACATGATGAGCCAAAAATGTGTGAAAATTTACTTACTGCATTCCTGCAGAAATGATTGTGCATTTCCTACGGAAGTGAGAAGCCATTAGGGAAGATAGGAGGAAAGCCAATTTGTTCTGAATTACCTGGTACTCTCTTGACAAGGCACATTGAAGGAAAGCCGAACAATCCTGTATTGTTATCATGCCACAGAGCATCCGTCCTTGGCTCTTATCAGTTTGGAAAGGGAATTACTAACACACTGCTACTTTATCAAGAACAGTTCTCGCTCATGAGAAATAGCAAAAAAATCCCTCTCAGCTGCTGATCCAAACCAGTCCATCTCAGCTAGGATTGTAATGTCTGAGGATAGAGCAGAGCTTGGAAAAATACACCAGGCTGTGTAGATTATTCAGATGCAGCATTTGAGAAATCCAATAATCAGCTGTTTGAAATTAAGACAGCACTAATTAAATTTTGCCATCATATGTAGCTCACATCTGAAAGTCTGTGAAAGCAATGGGAGCCAAGAAGGCAGGTTCAGAAGGCAGTGTTAGTGGTCTGAAGGCAACCAAAACAAGCCATCAGCTCAGGCTCAGCAAGTGTTGGTTTTTTCTGTTTTCTGCAGCCTGCTAGTGCTTTCTCCCCACAGGCATTTGTGTTGTTTCTAACCACTGGTTTGGTGGTATCAGTACAGGCTCCCACAGGAGGCAAACAGCGAAAAAGTCTGCCTGAAAACAGGAAAACAAACTGATGCAAACTCTGGCTTGTGAGACCTCTGCCATGGTGTCTGCAGATTTTTTTCTGATCAACACTATTCCAGACTAGGTTTACTTGTGTCTTATCTCCTGTGGTGGTGTCTGGGAAAAAGAAATACTGTACTGTTGTTGTAGGTGATAACTCATTTATTCTTACTCCCACTTAAAACACTTGTACAATAATTTTTATAGTTATCACAGAGTGGGATCTGTGTTTCTCTTAGGCCTTTCTCTCAGGGCAAGTCTAGTTACTAAACTGGCCTTTGCCCTTTCTTAGACTTGGCTTTGAGATGTAGTCCCAGAATGACCATATTGCTGAGGGGGAAAAACGACCTGAGATATGAGGGAAGTAAATCTGATATGGCAACTTTCCTACAGAAACCCTTAGTCCTGAAAAATTTCTTATTTCTCTCACTATGAGCTATTCCCTTATCTACTTCTCCACCTGCTTCCTACCTCCCCAGCATGCTTTGCAAATCTTCACACATCTTGTTGGGATTTGAGGAATGGAAACAAAATGCTGAGAGCTCGCGCTACAGCTGCACAGACCCCATTTGCCCATGGGAAGACCAACATCCTTGCAAAAGAACAACATATGGGCTTCTGTATCAATAAATAGCAGAACAATTGCAGAGGCTATTGTAGGTATTTTTGCATTAAGAAAAATTCAGCTTCCTTCCTTTATGAAGGACAGCTGCGTATTTTTTATATTTTCCCCCCAAATGTGATTGAATGTGTGTGACCACTCAGCTGGTGGCAGGACGCCATCTAGGGTCGTTCTGCTTCCTCAGAGTCATCCTGAGCACAAACGTGCAGTTGGGCTCGCAGGATTTGGCAATAGTGTGGGCACCACATGAATGGGTATGGAAACGACTGACCTCCTTCCTCACTCTCAGGATGTCAGGATGGGTTTGCCTGAGCTGTGCTTTCATAGGAAGCACGCCGTGTTGGTTTTGAGAATTCAGGGTCACCGACTGCAGTGTGGTCACTGTTTGAGTGCAGCTGGGGAGGGAATTCTATTTGAGTCATGTGGAATTGCGAAAAAGTTGCATCATGTTACTATATCATATGTCACTTTGCACATAGAGAATGTGCCGTACAGACAGGCAAAACTTTTCACTTTAATTAGCAGCGTGACTCAGAAACCATGTTAGGACACTTTTCTGAATTGCTAGGGAAATATTACTCAAGAAAAACTACAATTCCAGGAAAATGTGTGCATGTGATTGGGGTAACATAAGTTCATTCAGTGTTGGCAATGGCTTTGCTTTGTGAAGTGACATTTTGAAACCCAGCTGTCCAATTGGCTAGTCCCACTTCCAAAACATTTATTAAAGTGTCTTGGGGCAAACCCAAAAACCAATGAAAGCACTAACTGAAGGACCCTTCATCACATTAAAAAATATTTTCAAGTATTAAAAGAATACATAGTCATCTGATTTCACCCTGGTCTCTCTTACTGAGCCATTCCAAACTCACTCTCCAAACCCCTGTGACTCCCAAGGAACGGGCAAATATCAAAAGACAGTGACTGCAGCCTGGACACGCTCTTTATAAACACATTTATTATGCTATTTTTGATGCGTGCACCCTGTCACAGTGTTAGGCCAGCACCTAACCTTGTGTACAGTGGAGTGATAATGTTCTAGCTGTGCTCTGTATTGAGCAGCACATCTGCCTCAACACATTGCAGCAACGAATGACCATATGAACAAGCATAGTGTAAGTTCAGGAAAGGTACTGTAATGCTCTCAAGGCTATCAGGAGAATTTAGGATATATCAGGGAACTATCACATTAAACATTTACGACAAATCACCTGGGTTTTTTCATTTACCAAGTGAGTATACTTTGCATGATCACTAAAGGTGAACCCTCAGTGTAGATAGCTAGGCTTGAACAGGAAGAAAAACCATACCTTAGCAGACAAACTCTTTTCTTTCATCTACCACTCCAGATTTTCCATTACTGCCAACAAACAGTGGATGTTGTTATCTTCAAAATCACAATTAGAGGATGTTTCCCATGAGAGAAAAAAACCTAGCTGTGGGAAGAAACATCTGTTTAATGAGAGTTGTAGCTGATAGTCAAAATGTTTGCTGGTTGGAAAAAAAGTGCCTCATTTTGGTGTAAAGACCTAACTGGCCAGAAGTATATAGCTGTGAGAGGTATTTTGATAAAATATTATCAGTCTCTTCTTTGGACATGAAAAATTATATGAAATATTCTGAGATTCATACTTCTACAAAACCATGTCCAATCCTGATGTTTTCAGTAACTTGCTTTAAATATTTTGGTTTATTCAAGAGAGAATACAGCAACCAAAATGTCTCATCTCTGAGGATTTTTATAATGTAAGCATGCTACTAAAGTGCAAGAAGTCTGATTTGTTTGCTGTAGCATCACAAAAGATCTATTCTAGTTCAAAAGGCCATTCAAAATATAAAACAGCTGTTGTCTTGAAGCCACAGTGTAGTTAATATGATTTACTTGTGAAAACATATCATCTTCAGCTAAAGTAGAAGCTCTTTTATCACCACCTTGACCACCAAGTTTAGAAAATGGGTAATTAGGTCTTCTTCTTCAGTGGCAGTAAAACTGGAGCCCAGGAAGACAAACTCTCAAGAAGGGGTGTCTGAAAGAATATGAGGTGGAACAGTCTAGAGCTTCCTCCTCCTCTGGTTTTGTGTCTCAGTCAGACAATGTACTGACAAGGTTTTAGCAAAAGAGGCCCTAAAACATCACAAATGTATCAGTGAGAAATGTGACAATCTCAAGTCAGCCTTCTGCTACCTCATACAACATATGGACAGACTATTAGTTTGACCACTTTCTGTTCCTCCCAAACCCGCAAGTAACATATCTGTCAGTCCTTCTTTCTGTGCTCTGGCAACTCTACACTGCTTTCATACCCTGAGCTGTTTTCAGGGAAGAAGTTCTGTCCCTTTGCATATTTTTTTGCTATATACTTGGACATTATAGGTGTATGCTTTCAATACAGCTCTCACCGGAGAAATCACCCATTTTAAAAAGTGAGAGCTGGAAATTTGCTTCACTGGGCCTAAACTTGTCCCCATCATAAACAGAATGTCCCTCCAGGTTATTAATGCTATAACTCTGATGATCAAAGGAATTTTCAGTCAGGACAAGGCAGTGCACTGAGAGAGATGAAACATTTTTAGAAGAGATTTGAGTATTTGTTTACAACATTTGAAGGTGAAGTACTGCACGCTCCTGAAATTTCATCAATGTTTCTGAGATGACAAAGACTGTAATAGCCACTTAAAAATCCCATGACAAGCCCAATGTATTTCAGAGAACAATTTTATTAGGAAGTTAAAGTATCTAATTGTTTTGTCTCTCTGTGGTCATGTTCACTATAATTAAAAATAGCTTATTTTTGCACTAATAATGTACAATCATGCTTCCAGAGGGAATAGAGTCAGGGATGCAGCTTCATACATCAGAAGTTCATAGCTGAGAGAGAACCAAAATTATGATTTCACTGGAGCTGTTGAAAAGTAAGTGCTCTTCTCAGAAATGAAATACAATGTGATGATAAAATTACTGCAAGCTAATATGTGTCAGACATGTGGCAGTTAGATGCCTCATGACAGATATTTATGGGGTGATGCAGTTGTTTGTTGATAGGACAGTAAGTCATTCCTCCAAGCCTCATGTTTTCATGCTGCAGAAGATTCTCTCACCATTTTTTTACCCATTATGCAACACCCCAAGGGTACAAGATGCTGTATTATAGATAATATTTGTTATGATGAAATTTGGCAATGGTTGAACCCCTGCTACCTCAAAATCATGGCACATCACTCTGAGCAGAATTTTCTGTGTTTTCTTGGTGCTCCCTTTGGATGAATGCCTTCCTCTCTTTTCTCTTGTCTTTTGCCTTGGTTATATACACCTGGTTAGGTACCATCTCTTTCTTTCGTGTTTGTACCTGACTCCAAACTCGTAGGAGACACAAAAATGATAAAAATGCTATTAATAATGATGGAGACCCTCAAAAGAGTTTTTCTTATTGAAAAAGCTCCACACCTGCTTGTCATTCTCACCAGGAAAATGCACTTCTTTGTGTTGGCGTCACAATGGCAGGAGCTGCTTGACTTTGCTGCCAAGAGAGAACAAAAGTTTTCCACGGGAACTCCCTTGCAATTCCTTGGCCACATCAGCTCCCAATCTGTGTGCTGTGAGCCACAGCATGGCTGGGCAGCTACACTGTGACTCTGAGGCAGGGAATGGAGTGCTTTCCTCTGCCCAACACCTGCCAGTGCTGGCCTTCAGCCAGTCCCAGGTCCTTCTGACCCTCGTGAAGTTGAACTGTGGTCACTGTTATATTTGTGTACCTCAGAAAGTGTTTGTGCTTTGGATTAGGAGAGGGAATTTTACCTCATTTTACCTCATTTGACTATTCTCAGTTGAGTGGGATTCAGGTCCCCTCACTACAGCTAAGCTGGTGATCTGCCAATTCATCCTTCAGCATCAGTGGAGAGAAAGAGGCAGTTTGGAGGCACAATTAATTCAACAGGCTTCAGAATGAGACAAATATTCACCCAGTGGACCTATTTTTCTCCATTACCCATAATAAGAGTCGAAAATAACTAGCTCATAATCAGTCGTGAGAACAGATTGATGGAATCAGATTATTTTTTATTTTTGATGATTGTGAAGTTGCAGGGAGCTGTAAGCACTTTATCTCTGCAAGATGAGGATGCAACTATAATCAGCTTATACACTGTGGTATAAACACCTTGGGGAATGCATCATGGAAGAAAAGGAGGTTGTTTTCAGGTATAGCATACATAGAAGCAAAATTCCTTGGTATTTTCATGTGGTGATGAATCATCTACCTAGTATTTAAACTGGTTTGAGTCTAGTTCTGATATTAGCCTTCAGGCAGCAGTGGAACAGGAGGAATTCACCTTCTGGTTGCATCAAGTCTTTGTCTCCTACATGACTTCTGTTGAACTGCATGCAGTTGCTTCAGCTGCCTAAAGCACACAACGTTGGCAAAAAGGTTCAAAATGTCCTCACATACTGCCAGTACTCTGTGTTCAAGTGCCCCCACTTTGAGACAAAACTGCCACCCTACAGATTGGGTTCAAAGTTTTAATCTCACTTTACCTTAAGCCTGTTTGGCCAAGTTTGTGATAAAATGGCATTAAGAGGATCATTACTGTGTTATGCAGCTACAATCTGCTTTCGCTGGCAAGATGAATCTGTTACCTTCTTTCTATTGCTTAGCTGCTCAGAGGATGGATCATAAAACAGTGCAAGGTTATCAGGAGGTTCCTTAATCATCTGTCCTGGCCCCAGTCACAGAGGTAATGTTGAAATTTCCACTGGTATTTTTGCAGCACTTGCCATGATAGTGTCTGTGACCCTAACTCAGAAAAACCTTCCTTATCAGAAGAGTTTTTACATGTGTTTAGCTTTAGGCAGAAGTTTATGTCCTACTGTGGAGAAAGACTGTGAGGCTAGGGCTCAAGAAAAGTAGTCACTTTTGTAAAGATTTCAGGCTATATTTCCTGGGTTTGTGAGTGTGCTTCAGTACAGAGCGAAATGCAGGCAGGACTCTGCTCAGATTGAGCAAAATATGGATTTCAATCAATCTTTATTTCTGCCTTCCCATACACTCAAAATAGTATTCATCTTCATCAGTGCAGATCATTCATGCATCTGTTTTCTTTTATACAATTTCACATGTATTTATGCTCTAGGTCCCCAAACAAATCTGGGACCTTAGCAGGCCTTTTTTTTTTTTTTATGTTTTGCTCCACATCTTTCCTCAGTTATTCAAAATGCCTCCAGGAGGTCTTGAAACACAGCATTAATGCAAAGACCATCTGTGTCAGGCTGAAAAGAGCAGTACATGCAATAATAAAAAGGAGTTCAACAAAGGTACATTCTGCTGGCTTTCTTGGACACCATTTGATGTATTTTTCCTAAATAGGAAATCTAGGAGATTGTCAAGGACGGAGTAAAGATGCAAACTGCAGAGCTGCAGCCCCTGGTAGTCAATCCTAATGATCAACACTAATAGTCAAGAAGGAGCCCAGTTTGAACAGTGCAGGCTGTCTGTGGGATTGTGCATCTGCATGACATGGTGCTTAAGCTAAACATTGGACTAACATAAATCAGTGGGGAAATGAACTCAGTGTCTGATTTCAGTCAGTGTCCAAGGCGGGAAAGGCCACTGAATGTATCACGGCTTTTTCTCTTGTTTCTTTCCAATGCTGACTACTTTTAGGGTTTTTCTGGCATCTAGGATTGCTAGGAAGATGACAGATAGCCCATTATGGTTTCTTTTGGAAGGACAAAAGATGTAATTATCCAAAAATCACAATGCTAACCCACGTTATCATTTCCTGATGATGTTGTTCATAGCCAAAATAGAGGAAAACAGATATTCCTCTTTGAATTGAAGAATAATTTTGGAACATGTGAGAGGTCAGTGTTTTGAAAAACATGCGACTTCATTTAATTATGAATCTGGTTTTTATCTTGGGTGTTTTATCTGGTTTTTATCTTATGGGATACATTTTTAGATAAGATGTTTAGAAAAATTACATTAAGAACAGCAGCAAGCTGAGGAGATAAGAATGAAGTACTCAAACCTTCTAGTTTGATATTTGTTATTGATAAATTCTACTCAAACATTTCTCACAGGCAATAGCATTATGTCTTTGGTGGACTATGGGGTACTGAATGGTACTAATGGGTACCATTTATGGGTACTGAAAATTTAGGACACTTGGATCTTTCCAGTGATATGGCTCAACAGGTGATTTTTTCATTCTGAGAGCATACAAATGACATTGCCATAGCCCTTTCCCAATGACTCCTTCTCTAATTTGTTTTTCTCTCAAGTCTTAATGCATATTTTAAGCTTTCTGGGGCCAGAGTTCATAATTCTGCTATCTACGAGTACCATGCCAAGTGGAGTGAAGTTCTGCTCCATGTCTTGGTTGCAACCATTACAACCAACAAATTCCACAATGGTGACAGCTCATCTCAGCTGACTACTAAAATCTGTGTCAATGTAAAGAAAAGTTGGATGAGGGCATGGAAGGTTAAAAATTGATATTTCTCTGGAAAAGGAGGCTGAGCAACTCAGCCTGAGAAAGGTTTCATTAGACTCCCACTTAGCAAAATAGGGGAAAGAAGTGAAAATAATCAACATAAAAGCACAGTGGGATCCAAGCAGGTCAAGATGTTGAGAGTAGAGTGGAGACTGGGAGTGGAACCTGAAAGGAAGGACTGTAGTGATCAAAGAAAGACTGAAAAAGGAGGTAGGGATATCTGAAAAGTAGGAAAGAGCATGTGCAGATGGCTACAGTCAGGAGAAACAAACACTTGATGGTTCTGTTCCTCTTGCTTTTTGTGAGGAGTTGGATCTCCCAGAGATGTCAGTGAAATGTCAGTTTGACATTTGTGTCTTTCCCCTGCTCTGTGGCTGAGTGAGGAGCTCCCCTCCCAATCAAATGCTAGTTTTAACTGCTGTCCACTTGCTATCACAGTGAGAGGGGATAAAGTCCTAGATCACCATGTGACAGGTAAGTTTGGGACTCTGTTGAATCTAACACTCTCCTTCAATTTAATATTTTGAAACATTTATTCACATTTCTGTCCAAAGCTGCACTCTTCTAAATGTGTCTTTTCAGACATAGAGTATGTCTATATCTAAGCAGGGCTTGTATTTAAACAGTATATATTGAATTTAAACATCTGCATGGTGTCCATGGCGCATCATCCATGGCATTATCTGAGACCATAAGGGGTTCTGTGCTTTTATTTGGTGCTGTCCTTTTCAAAGTAGGATAACCAAAAATTGAAAGATTTGGAAAGATTTCATGACAGTGCTCTATTTGGTGCTGCTGTGCTGTAGGAAGAAGGTGTCCAGCAGAAGCAGTTCAGGCTGTAGGGCTTTGTCCTGCTGATGGAGCTGATGCACCTTCTACACTTTTCATCTTTTAAGCTTTTACTTTTGAATGCTTTTAACTTGTGGACAGCCACCGCTGTGGTCAAAGCATTTTAGGATGAGGATATCCTTCTGGTTGCTGAACAATCTGCTGTGTGCTCCAGCAAGTGTTTTAGATAAGAGCGTTGTAGTAGCCCCAATTGAATCAAAAGAAACATATAAGGGGCTTTTCACTGTTCCTGTTTTGACACTTAGCAAGACTGGAACAAAATTAAGTGCTTCTCTTCAGATGTTTTCTTCCTCAGATATTTGAGTTGAGTTTGATCAAAGATCTGCCATACCAATACCTCTTGTGTCCTGGTGAGCCTGGCTTTGCTGGTCACCCAGCAAAAAGACTTGCACTGTGATTTCAAATGAATCGTGCTCTAAAGGTGTCTATATTTTTTCTCTCTTTGCTACAGAAGGAGCTCAGGATAACCAGCTCACAAACAAAATAGATGTTCCCATTGTAAAAACCTACAACTCCTTGAGATTCAGACTTCTCTGAAACACTAGCAGTGCCTTCAGCTCACCATCTTACCTAGTGTCAGCAATGCTCAAAGACCATACTTTATCTCAGTGCTGTTGTTATGGGAAAGGGCATAAGGAAATTCTGTACTGCATAGGGAATCCTGTGAAGAAGTTAAAAATTCAGCTGTAAAATCTGGTCCCTCCAGGAAGGAGTCAAATATAAGAAGAAGGAATACAATTATTTTTGTGCTATCAGGGTAGGCAACAGGCAATTCCATCAGACTGCAGAGGTTGGATAGGTGTTAGAAAACATGAAAAGAGAAGGGGCAAAAGATTTACTTCAGGGTTGAATAGCTAAGGCAATGCTGAGCAGAGCTGGATATGACAGAGAAGCGGTAACTTTGTGTGAATTTTGGATGATAAGTGGTAACTCTGTGGGAATTTTGGATGATCACGGTTTAGTTAATTAGGATACATTTCTGGTGACTGCAAAAGCAATTCTGCAATGAGCACTGCTCCTTCCATTTCCTTTTACCTTCCAATTTCCAATATATGAAAACCAATAAGAGAAGGAACAACCTGAATACATAGGAAGGTTTTGTTGGTACCACTATTAGGCAGCAATACCAGAGGTGTTTTTTTTTTAATTGCTAGAATTCAAATCCTAATGGAATTGATTTTTTTTATTATAGAAATGATCTCTGCTAATAGCACTTGTGAAGGCATAAGGTTTGTTAATTTCAGTGTATTCTGTCCACATTATGGAATTTGTATAGCTTTAAAAATGAAAAAGTCCTTAAAACAGTACAAATCCTTGATTTAGAAAAAATAAGTGAACTTTGCTAGCCATGAGGAGGGGTTGCTACTTTTTCTGTACTCATTCATTTTAGGTTTAAACCTTACTTTGCTTGTATAATAATCAGGGCTTGGTTTAGGGGTGAAAACAGTGGTGTTGCTGGATTGATGGTTGGTCTTGATGATATTAGAGGTCTTTTCCAACCTTAACAATTCTGATTCTTTGACTAATAAAACCTCATGATATATAAGTAAAAGAAATTGAAAAGCCAGTCATCCTAAACTGCTGACTCTTACAAGAAGTGCAGGGATAATATCGTCTAAGTTACAGAATGCTATCATCTCATTTTACAGGTTCTGTGTAAATTCAGTCTAGTTTAGAAGTCTTGGATGCTGATTCAGCTGGAAATTTTTATTTTTTTTTTAACCACAAAGAGAGAGGAGAAAAGTTAATGCTCAATAGAGTTCAGTTTTGATATCTTTGGTCCCATCACCATGCCAATGCTGGTCCTACACTCACATGTTTTGCAAGAGCAAGGAGACAGTTTGTGAATGAGAGTGAATATAATTTGTAGTTCTTAGAACAAATAAGTCTTGACGCATTGACCTCAAGCTGGATTTCAGCTTTCCTGGTTCATCAAAATTCTGGGAATCTTGTTTGAAAAACTGTCTTGGAATTCAGTTACTGGTGCTAAATATTCACATTCCTTCTGAGCTATTTGTCTGTAAGCATTGGGATGGGGTTTCCAGTTTTTACCCCATATGAAATGCATGAGAAATCATTCACCTATGAAGCAGCCATCTCTATAATGAAACATGGCAGCTTGCTAGAGCACAATATAATGTTCTGTATGGGCATGAAAGGAGAGCAAACAACTTTTTCTGAGTTAACTACTTAGGGAATTTTTGGTCAGTGGGAGGTAATTAATTGCCCAAAAACGAACTTGGCCCACACATACAGGCTAACATCTGTATTGTTGAAGAATAAATGCCACAGATGTTTTTATAACAAGTAACAGATGCTCTCAGTGCTTGAATTTCAGATCTCATCTAAAAATCTTCCTGTTATAGGTGGCCCTTTCCCCCACCGCCTCCCCAGCCCTATACAGAACACTCACTCACTACTGGTTCAGACTGCTGCCTGCTACACACCTCCCAACAGCCTCCTGTACTACAGCTTTGGTTTAAACAGCTGGAATTTTATTTATGACAGCTGGCACTGCAGCCCTCTATTTTCAAGTCAAAAATACAGTTCACTGTATGACCAGAGAGTACAGCTGAGAGATCACCATCCCAGTGTAACACAGACATTTACAGAGATAACCTCTTACTTGGGTTGGAGACAATGCTTTCAGCAGATCTGGTGACTCAGTGGAAATAAATACTCAATGCCTTGATAAAGGCACAAACACAGATGTTGGAAAGCAGCAGCCAAAGAAAGCAGTATTGTGACGGCATGGTGCACAATATTAAGTGTTAAACAGCTATTTTTAAAGTGAATATTAACTTCAAACTGATGGGGAGAGTCTTTGTAGGGAGTTTTCTCCAAAGGAAGCAGAGTGGTCACGAATGTCACACAGGTGGAAAACGCAGTGACTGTGCTAATGCTGCTGCACAGCCCCAGCCCTGAGGCTGGACATGGGCATGACCCCAGTGGTGGTCAGAACGGGAGATGGCAGATGCACCCTGCACTTTGCAGCATGTCCAGTATTGTGTTTGCCAGCCATGTGGATGGGCCCTTGTATTTAGGGCAGCTTGCAGCTGTATCACCTGGCCCTGCAATGGTGTCTCACAGCTGGAAACAGAGTTTTGGCACCCAAGGTGGTTTGTTGTAGAGGCACATGGGCTGAGCTCACCAGCTGAACTCTTCAGGTTGCCTGTAGGGTGACCTGGGGTTCACTCTGGCACGACTGGCCAGCTCAGGCACAGCAGTGATGTGATCAGTGTCTACCAGGTTCCCTGCAGACCAGAGACACAGTAAAGTCTGCATTTGTTAAATAGCTCTGAGGGCTGTGATGAAGGTGAAGAAATGGGTATCTCCCCTTTCCAATTTATGTGGGCACAAATCCTACAGGTCAGTCTGGTGCTGGGCACTGCCAAAGCCCTGGACATCTCTGTGTGTTGCTGTTCTGCCAGGTACTCTCAGATGTGCTCTGTGATGTGCTGCCTGTTGGTACAAGTGCTCCACGTGCTGCACTGGGGACAGGCTGTAAAGTACTGGCTTTCTGACTTGCCCCTTTCCTTCCAGAGGACATCTCTGTCAGCATTGGAGAGATCAGAACAGCAGATTAGGAGAGCATCCAGCCTGGAAGAGCTGCTTCACATCACTCACTCTGAGGACTGGAAGCTGTGGAAATGCAGGTTAAAACTCAAGAGCCTAGCCAACTTAGACTCCCGCTCTGCTTCACACCGCTCAACCAGATTTGCTGCTGCTTTCTATGACATCGACACCCTGAAAGGTAGGTGCAGGTGTGGCTAAGTCTGATCTCAGCTTCAAGACCCCTCCCTGATTCTTGTGAAGTAAAGTGTTAAGTAAGTAAGGGGTTCCTAGAATAAACCCATACTGGAAATAACAGGGTATTACTGGAAAATTACTTAGTATAAAAAAATGTCAGACAACACCTCCCCCTTTTGGTGCCAAATCAGGCTTATTGTTCTCTGCATACTCTCCAAAGGGAAGATGTACTATACAGGGATTTGTCAGTCCACAGAAGAAAAAGAAGTCAATGTACAAAAACCAGGTCAGAGTGACTGGCCAAGGGGCTAGACAGCAGCATTGTGCTACATTTAAGAACTTGCTTGCAGGCAGAAATGAATGAACTTTACTGCAGGCATAGAAATCCCTTTTTTATTAGGTGTGCTCTGATGAAAGGCACTGCTCCAGCAGCAGTGTCTGTGTGGCAATTGGGGGGAAGAAGGTGTTGTCCTAACCTTGATCTGTTTGAGGAAGTTTCTCTAGAGAAAAGTAGATCTTGAAGCAACCAAAAAGCAACTGAAAGTGGAGAATCACAACCTAGTCCCTCATCTGGAGCAAGAATGAACATCTTGTAGCTGTAATATTCAATAGACATTACATGTTCATGGATGTAAAACAAAGGATCAGTTACTATATTTTGGTCTAGGAGATGGACATCCTACAGCAAAGCTAAACTGTAGCCTAATGAAGGACAGGCTGAGATAATCTTTTTGTTGTCTTTACCCTGAAGTGATATTATCATATCACTTTCCTTTTGGGAAATCAGATATCGCTGATCCTGTTTCCAATACCACTTTTACAACCCCAGCCATATTCACACACCATTACTCAGCTAAATTATATCTGAGCAAAGGCCTTAAATTGCTTCTCTGAGCCACAACACAGAAATGTGTATACAGTTCTTGTCTGAGGAGGGTTTTCTCATCACAGACCTGTTTTTACCCTTTTCACAGAAATTTTGTACAGAAAAGAAAGCTAAATCAAATATATACATGAAGAAAAATTAAGAAGGCTTTTAACAGTGATAAACATTTTCCTTACATACCTTTATAATTCTACTCAGCAACATCAAAAATCTATAGAATAATTAAAAGGAGTACCCAGAGTCAAGTGCTGCAATCCCCTACTCACTATTGCTCATTTAGTGAACACCAACATTTCTGCAAAATTAAAATATCCCTTCTGTCAAAACAACATGACAACAGAGGATGTTATTAAATGTTACTGAGGCAGGGCACATTGAAATTGGCACTATTCAATGGCAGAATAATGTAACTTATTATTTACAATATAAATAATATTCAGGTAATAAGGTCACTGTGCCATTTCCAGTGCTGTAACTAATTTGAGATGGTCACAGGGCTGGAGCAGCTCTCCTATGAAGTCAGGCTAAGCGAGGTGGGGCTCTTCAGCCTGGAAAAGAGAAGGCTCCACAGACACCTAATTGCAGTCTTCCAGTACCTAAGAGGGAGCTACAAGAGAGCTGGAGAGGGACTTTTCCCAAGGGCAGGTAGTGATGGGAATGGCTTTAAGCTGACAGATGATATATTTAGGTTAGGTATTAGGAAGACATTGGCACAGGCTGTCCAGAGAAGCTGTGGATAACCCATTCCTGGAAATGTGAGGCCAGGCTGGATGGAATATAAAGCAGTCTGGTCTAGAGGAGGGTGTTTCTGCCCATGGCAGTGGGGTTGGAGTTGGATGATCTTTAAGTTCCCTTCCAAATTTAACTGTTCTGTGGTTCTATTACAATAGATATATAGATACAATTTTCTGCTTGGAACAGCTATTAGGTTGCTTCCTATTTTCCCTTTGAAAGTCTAACTCTAGACACAGATGTCAGCTCTATCATTAAAAGTCAAGTTGCTGAAATTCAAATTACAAAAAGCCCATTGGCCCATCTTCTCCATTCTTCCATTCAAAGTGAAATTATCCCAGGACAGAAACTACTTTTGTTCTAATACATTAATATGTTCAAGGTACTAAAGTTCCTTTAAAAAAACCCAAGCCCATAAACATGTATTTCTTTCCCACACCCTGTCTAGTCATTAAGCTTTTTGCCAAGGGCATCTGTTTTGTTTTAATAAAATGTTTTGATGAGAAGGCTGGGTCAGCACTCATCACTGTTTCACTAGAGAATCTTCCCCAGCCCTCCAAACTCCACCAGGGAAAATTCAGCACTCTGTTCCTCCTTTCAAGACCTTTAACTATGAATTCACTGAAATTTCACGTCACATCATCTAACCACAGTCTCCCCTGAGCTGCTCAGCTCACTAAGGACTGCAGCACTTGCAAATTGGAGACTGTATCAGAACCAAATTTCTCAGCAACTGCCCTGTACTTGGTCACAGAAAATATCAGGGTGACCATGGGGTTTCTGAACAAGATGTGATCCCCACTAACTTGAAGCCAGTTCCTGTAACAGTCCTCCTGCTAAAGAAGTGGTTAATAAAGTGAGGAGGTGTGTAGCTGGAAAGGTCATTGCTGCTTATGCTCACTGAAGTGACATCTGAAGTGATTACATGCTCATACCTTTATGAATTTGGCAAACATTTTATTTTCTATTTTAAGGTTAGGACTAGATTGCTGTTTTGGTAGTCTAACATTACTCTAGAAAATCCTATTAATTTTAATGATTATTCGCCTCTTAATTTATGCCTCTTCTTCACAATTCAGACATCAAACTCTTATTTCCTGTGCTCTTTGCATGACTGAAAAATGGAGCAAATCAATCCTGTGGAAGGACTTGGCAGGAATAAACAAAATTATTTAAATATACAAAGTCATTTGAAGAAAAAGTTAAAAACAACAAAAGTAAAGTCAGGAATGAGAAAAATAGATGTTCATCTGATGGCAAGATATAACATGTAGGTTAAAATATTCCAGAATTTTTTTTCCAGAACTTCACTGCAAATGTAGGCACTGCATTTACAATAGTAGGGAGGTGGACTGCACTGGAAGAAAGAATATTTTTTTAATAGTATAGAGGTTGCTTTTGATCTTTCAGAAGCCTGATATACTGGGTAGAGAAGAAAAATGTTTTTCATCATTTTAAGAAGAACTTAAAGCATAAGCATTGATGACTCGACCAATTCCTTAACTTGAATCAAGTAAGCAAAAGGAAAAAATGGAGGGCCACCTCTTGACACGACTCAATATTATATTATATTATGTAAATGCCACTGTTTCCCCTCTCTGGTTCAGGCAGTTAATGCATTATTCCTTCTCACAGTCTGAATCTGACAAATCAAACAAGCCTAGTCCACTAGTCTACAGCAACTCAGTATTTGAAAGATGCCACGGTGTTTTGAATAGACTACTCATGCTTGAATTCATATTCCTGTTATTCAGACTTGGACCCCCTGATGGTGCTGAGGTGTGAGACTGTTTGTCTTGGATTTCATTGGGCATTTTGGAAATGGTGCTCGCTGGCTGACATCCATCAGGAGTATTAATACCCTCTGACCAGAATCTGTTAATCATTAATGTGCTTTTGCACTCAGGCCCAGGCTCTACTGAGTCCGTGGTAGAGTACCGTCAGAGAGAGGATAAAATGACAGTAAGGGAGGTTACCCTGCAGCAAAGGGGAACAGGGTGTGGGGCAGCTTTGTCAGATAGACACTGTGGAGCTGGGGACACTCAGCTAAGGGAAATCAATGCAGCTCTACTTAATCTGCTGAAACTAACAGAGATTTTGGTAATTTGCATTGAAAGCTAAAGGCAGATAAATGCAACAACCTCTCTGCCAGTGCAGCTGGTGTAAGTTACTGGGATAATTTTGCACTCAGACTCTCTCTGGTCCTTAGATTGATCCAAGTAAGTGCAAATTGATCCAAGTAAATGCAAATTGCCTGCCAGTACTTAATCTTTATTTATATAATGCTTCTGCTTCACTAATCAAGAGGTTTAACTTTGCCATGATAGCTCACAAATATGGTGTTTTCTGCAGTCATAGATGAAGAATGGCAAAAGACTCAGTGTGTGCCAAGGGAAACCTGTGTGGAAGTTGCCAAAGAGCTGGGTACAACGACCAACAAATTTTTCAAGCCTCCTTGTGTGAACGTGTTCAGATGTGGAGGCTGCTGCAATGAGGAGAGTCTCAGCTGCATGAACACAAGTACAACTTACGTGTCGAAAACGGTAAATGAGGCTATTCATCTGTTTTCTTTTTACCCTGGCTCACCAAAAAGGGAGGGGAAGGAGGATGTTTGGTTTCTGAGATCCTGTTATGAAAGATCTGTCTGCACTGTCATAACAAACAGAAGAATTAATTTTTTTATCCATGCAGAGTGAATGCAGGAGTGTGCAATAGCATTTTACATTCACATTGTATTATTAAAAATTATTTATATCTGTGCAGGGATGGAAAATCTGGCCCTGAGAAAGTGACTGCAGGCTCATGTGTTGATCAGAAATTTAATCCTTCTATAATATATTGTTATTTGGACTGGGGACCCCTTGAGAGTATCATCTCATAGGAATCCTCTGTATCAAATATTTAACCCCTGGGAATTTTGTTGTATTGGGCTGCTACATTTCAACATTACTGTCTATGCCAAGAAGACTGGCTAATAATCTTGGATTTGCAATTTTGCAAGCCAAAAACAGATACATATTCATCAGGAGAGACCAGATGATCTTAATTAGCATGTCTTAGGATCAGAATGTCCCAAATCACACATCCCTTAGGGAAAGAAAAGCTTAAACCAATAGTCAATTACTAATTAGGTGCAACAGGCAATACCCAAATTTTAATGACAAGTGCCAAAACCTGAGCATAGAGCAGCCAGACAACTTTTTTCTGTAGACGCCCACTAGAGGCTAGGTACTGAGATACCTTGCTCCAGTGGGTGACTGAGCAGAGCTCCAGGTTTATACTTTCAATCTGTTCTGTGGACAAAACCATCTGTGTGCATCAGCTATCTGGTCTCACGGGTGGCACCCCTGCCCATAGGAGGGGGTAAGGGGTTGGAACTAGATGATCTTTAAGGTCTCTTCCAACCAAACCTGTCTATGGTTCTATGATTCATACCCACAGACAAAGCACAGGAGACCGGTCCTCTCTGATGAACCTTCACCTTGTGCATTCCTAGTTCACTTGGGCTAATACATGAAATTCTATTTATGAAAAAGGCTTTTCTTTAAATCAGAACAAAGATCAAGGGCAGTTGTTTCGAAAAGAAAACTGAAGCCCTCATGGGGACCAGGTCCAATTCACTTCTGTATTTATTTTGTGTTTGTTGAAATATAATCCCACTGTGTCTGGTTGTACTGGAATATAGCTCGAGTAAAATAAATCAGGGCCTGTCCTTCTTGCGTCAATGCTCATTAATTGCTCTCATTCCACACCAGAAGGAGAAAGCTGTTGTGAGCTGTTGGCCACACACAAAAGACATCTGATCAGCTCAGGGAGCTAGGTCAGGCTAAGAAGTATTTATTTATTTATGTGTTTTTTGAGCAGCAGTTCATAAGTTTGTTGAAAAACTGCAGTTTTGCAGAGTGTAACATTCCTTTAGCATCCTTCAAAATAAGCATTCCCTCAAAAGTCCCCAGCTAAGTTCCACTCCTGGATACACCACCATTAGTCCGTATTTATTCCTCTAATGGAATTATTCCCATATTAGTGAAGGCACTTTTCCCCCTTGGTATGAAATATCCACTGAAGGATATTAATACCACCTAAAGTTAGACACTGAAACACCGAAGTTCTAATGTCTAAGCAGCCTGGTTTGGGAATACTCAGTCCCTGCAGGTGGATGCAGCTTTAAGCCAAGACATGCTGGCACACCAAGATGTGCCCAGTGCTTTGGTTTCCATGAGAAGGAAGGTGGTTTGAGGGACAGAGTGAGTGTGGATCACTTCAACAGCTCCTACACATAGCTGCCCAAGGAACCAGAGCCTCCACAGGGCTCCTCAGAGATCACCCTTAACAATTTGAATACACTGAAGGCAGGCTGCTTTGTTCCTCTGCTATAGTCAACAGAGAGACATTTACAGGATGATTCCCTGTAGAAACCCAGATGAAGCAGAATGAACTTTCCTCTATTTGCTCCTGTTTCTTCCCTCTCTGAGAAGGCTGTGGGAGTTAGTTAGGTCCCTAAAGATGCATACTGTGGTTATACCCAAGAAGCTGTATCTGTAAGTGATAAGGATTCAAATGATGATATAACCAAGAACAAAGTTCTCAACACCTGCCTTGTATTAGTTTGAAAACAAACCAGGGGGAGATCACAAGTCAGGAATATAAATTTAATCGGGAAAATTTTTTAAAAAGTGCAATAACACAAGGAAAGAACACTGACAAAGTCAGATACAACCTGACACCCTGTTAGGGTGGTGGTAGCAGTCCAAGTGAAGTAGTTAGGTTGGAGCAATGATCCTGTGAAGGTCTGGTCACCACCTGAAGGCCCAGTAGAAGCTCTTGTCTGCTGGGAATCCAGTAGACAGGGCTGACTTGGGCCATTCAAAGCCAGGTTATATCCAGGTGGGAATGCTTGGCTCCTCCCTCCTGGGTGGAGCATCTGACAATAGGATGAGATAATTCCATGAGTCATGCGGTTGGTTCTTGATGGCTCATTGTCTGTTATCAGGGGTGAGTCATAGCAGGAGATAACAGCTAATGCCCCACAGCTGGTGGTAATAGAATACTTAAATACATCTATATTGCAGCCTAGGACAGCCTCTTTCCCATTTGGCCATAGCATCCCGTAGATGTTTTTTAGCTTGATTGCAAACAATTTTGAGTGGTCTTGGGTGTTTAATAGCTGTAATACAGCACTAGGATGCCTGTTTTGGCAAGTTCCTACCTTGGCAGGCACTGCTTGCTCTTCAAAACCCTGAGTGCATTCCTGCTCATTTATATGTATGGTAACTATCTCTAGAAAAAAGCAAGGGTGGGAAAAATGGTGGAAGAGAATATGAGACTTTTATTTAAAACTCCAAATATTAACTGTGTAATGGAAACTGAAAAATAAATGTAATTTGTCCCACCTAGCTCTTTGAGATCTCAGTTCCCTTGACAAGTGTCCCTGAGCCTGTGCCCATCAAAATTGCCAATCACACAGCCTGTAAGTGTACATCAAACACCCAGCGCCACCAGTACACCATCATACGAAGATCTGTCCAGTACCCAGAAGAGGATGGGTAAGTTCCCTCATTGGCAAACTTCTACATATGTTGAAATAGTTTTGTTCTGACTTGCTTGTTATAATGGTCCATTCTCTTTCTGTCATCCCAAAAGTTTTTCCAAATAACTTGGTTATCACTCAGGGTTAGAAAGTTCACCTAAACCATGGCACATCAGGTCAGACACAATATGAATTGTGGCTTTTCACTTTTTGATCTAGTCCTGGTTTGCATCTTTAGGGCTCACGGACTGGAGAAAAGTAGCCTCACACCTCACTCCAAAATATGGTATAAAATACTGGTACTCCTGGTGGGAAAAGGCTACATAAATTAAACAAAGACTCTAGAAAGTCAAATAGCTTGAGTGACTCACTGGAAGTCACCCCAAATGTCTCTGTCGAGCTCTGCATTTGGCTTGTCCCCATCCCTGCCCTTCAGTTGGACATGGGGCTGGGAAGAGGTGTCATTTCAGCAAAACCACTCCAGCCCTCCCTCAGCCTGCTGGCCACTCCGAATCCTCTTTCTAGACAAATACAGAAGAACCTCAGTCTTTTTTCCGTTTGTGAGTTCCCTTCCCAGAGCAAAGGGCCTGAAAGTCATTCTGTCCCTCTGACACTGAAATAGTCCCATGTGGATCCATGAGCACAGGCAAATTTAAACTGGAGCTGAACCTTCTGGCAGCAAGGCAAAATTGAATACAGTTACATGGCATGAATGTCATGAATACAGTAACATGGCAGGAGTATTATTTTTAATTCCTATCTCAATTTTTTTTTCTTCTAGATGCCCCTTTGCCAACAAATTTTGCCACAATGGATGGATCTGGGATAGTGACAAATGTGAATGTGTTATAGACACAGAGCACTCCAACAGACGAGAAGGTAAAGGTGAAATGATAAAGAGACACTTTTGTATACTGTCTTGAAGTTCTTTGTGTCTCATTCTGGTCTTCTTGTTATTTTTTCATTAAGAGAGTTACAATTTTTTTTCCATATCCCTAGATAGATTTGGATTACAGTGTGGAAACTTACCTGAAAACAAATACACATATGCGCTTCCCCCATCTCATGTTTTTTTGCTTGGATGCTTTACTCTCTATATTAACCTCAGTAGAACACAGGAAAGTATTTATAAGATTTTGTGAAGTGTAAATATTTATTTTATATGCACCTTAAATTGTATGATGGGCATTAAGGAAATTTCATAACTGTAGCAAAAAAAAAATGCCCTGGAATACAGGCAAGTACTGATTTTTTTCTTTTTTTTTAAGGAAAGAATTAATAAGAAATAAAGTAAGCAAAACCAGTCCTGCATGTTAGCTGTAGTCAGTGCAAAAAATATATAACCTTTCAAAGTATTTGCGTACTTTTAATGATAATCTTAAGTAATTTAGGAATCTTTCAAACTGATGCACCCTACATGCTCAGAAGTACATATGTATACTCCTTCAGGTCTGTGGAAGGAAATGCAAGAGGGTAAAATTTGTAGAAGAGTAATTACTGCCCTTCTTCCTCTGCTTCTGTAAAATTTCCATCTGTCAGAGAAATTTGCAGGCAATATTCTGGGTGGCACCTCTGTAAGTCTAAACATAATTACCAGCAATAAATATTAAAAGAAGTTAAATTGTCTCCAAGTCCTGTGTAAGCTTTTTAAAAATTGGTTTTTTGTACTGGTCAAAATAACATGATGAAAGCACTGGAGCAGACAGACAGAGAAGGAAACTTTGCCTTTGTGCTTTAGCCTACATGCAGCAAGAAAAAGAATAAACCATGCAAGGCAACAATAAATCAAGCTGGAGAGCAATTCCTAGACTAGCACACTAAAATAAATCTATATTACCTCACAACTTGTCTCCTGATTACAAGCTCCTAATGATAATATGCAAGAAATAACTTTCACAGTGGTTTCTCTTGGATTTTTCTCACTCTGGATAAGATCCCCTGACCATCAGATTAGGCAGCCAAACTCAGGTTAGACTTTCACTCAAGAAAGGATTAATACTCTGTGTTTCAGAGTGAGTCTGAAGGACTGAGAATAGCCAGAACCTTCTCAATTCTGAGTCTTTTCAGCTTGGAGCATTAAAATTTGTGGCTTGTTGAATTATGGCCCTTGTTGACATAGACCCAATACTTCCTCAGAAAAAATATCATTCTCTGAAGTACATTGTGTTTGGCAAGTGGCTGGGACAAAATAACTTAAAATATGTCTTTGAGGTTGAAACAAAGTGAGATCGAAACACTCTACACCACTTAACACATGCCAAGCTTTATCACCCCAAGGAAAGGGTTTGTCTTCCAAGAATTCTGGGTAGACTCCCTCCTCCCTTTCAACAGCCTTGGGTTTTATCCTATCTAGATACTGGTTTTTCAGCATTGAGTAAATAATAATGAAGATTTCTTTTAAGTAATGTGCAAGCCTTTTCTGGCCACTGAGATCAGGGATCAGATGGCAGAGGTGTAGGGTGCATTTCACATTCCATAGGTTAAATCCAAGAGGTAATTGTAAAGCTACAGGAAATTACCTTCCCAATGACATGTTATTTGACATGACCTTTAACTGGGGATGTGCTGTTTGCATTTTAATAAAGCTTTCACAAAATGTGTTCCCTTTTTGCTAGGATTAGCTTCATATTGTACTCCAGATGTGTATTTTGAGGGAAGATATTAGACAGTGAGTTCCCTTGGCTGCTTTGGGCTTTTTTTTTTTTCTGAAACAAAGTATTTTCTTTTATCTTTGACAAATGTGAATGTGCTCCTTGTTGAAGTACTAGGCCAGCTTGCACCTTACTAGGTGCATTACTCCTTAAAAATTTCTACAGTGACTGTGCAGTGAACTACACATGTGATGGGTGTGGTAGTTTGAATGGATGTCCCATTTTCTCATGGGTATAGACTAAATCTTTTGGAGATTTTATTTTTAAATTTTGCTGTCCAGTAAAGATTTGTGCATTCCAAAACAAAATATTAGGCTCTTGTAATATAGATCCCCCAAGATTTTTTGTGCTGGTTCAACCCACAAGAAATAGCAGTATTAGAATAGAGTGAAATAATCATTTCAATCCTCTCAAGTCCTTTTCTGCATGGGAAGTTACAACAGAAATTGCGAAGTCTAGAATCGATCAGAAAGTACATGTGTGTGTCCTAGTGAATAGAGAACAGAAAGAGTCTCTTCAAAAGCAGGATTTGGTCATGTAAAGCTTATTGCTAAAAGATGTATGTGCTATTGCAGGACTCCCTCCTCTAGCTGAGCTGGCTATGTGTGGACAACATATGGAATTTGATGAAGAAAATTGTGAATGCATCTGTAGACATAAGTGTCCCACAGATTTCTTTCAAAGTAAAGAGAACTGCAGCTGCTATTTGTGTAGGGAGAGCCAGGAGAGCTGTGCTCTAAAACACAAGATATTTCATGCTGAAACCTGCAGGTAAGTGTTCCTTGTCATTGAGTGTCTACACAGCAAGACCTGAATTAACATGCCTAGATGGAGGTGCAAGTACTGAATTGGCTAGGGTGTCCACTCGGGTTAAAACACCTTGCTGAAGTTTGGGAGACAATGATAATAATAATAATGGAGATTATATTTAAAATACTTACCTCATAAAAGGAATCTAAGGTTCATTTGTATTTTAAAGAAATCTGGACAAGGCTGCTATTCAGCTGTCAATACTTACTACTTTTTTTTTTTACTAATCTTCAGGGAATGATGATTAAAACTGTACTACAACTGATACTAGTTTCTGCAGTGAGATACTGAGTTTTGTATTTGTAGGTAGGCACAACACATCCTGTGACAGCTGTTCTCTGCATCAGCTGAAGGCAATCTCATGTATGGTTAGGGACAAAGGCTCCCTAAATCTGCATACAGAGCACAGAGCACACAGCACATTCCTTATCCAGTTTGTCCTCAGTGCAAGTAATTTTCTAAACCTAATGCAATTTTATACACATACAAATCCACTCAACCAGCTCTGACTCCACTGAGAAGCAGGAAAATTGTTTTGGAGCTACTGTACTCCACAAATTTCCCTAATCTTTTTGTATAATTAGTTTTGAGGTTTCCTTGACAGATCACAGATAGAAAATGCCCTCTTAAAACACCTGTTTCCATGCATTTGTTAACTGTTTTAATTTTTCAGAAAGCTTTGGTCCCATGTAGAGACCCAGGAGCATGCAGTAGCTTAGTCTCAAAGTTTATATAAGGATAGTGAGCATCCAGTTTCCCTGGGTACCTTGGCAGAGCTGCAGTTCACTGAGTGGTCACCCACTGTCCACTCTCAGAGGCTCCATAGGTTATTCACAGGGAAGATGCTGTGAAAGAAGTAAACTTTGCATCTTCAGGTTCAGCTTTGAAAATGAGGACAAACACAAACTAGTTGACAAGTACAGAAATAGTTAAAACAATCAGCAGAGCTGAAAGTGAGCACAAAAGAATTGGTTATTTATGTGTTTCAGACAGGCAGGAAGAGAGCAATGTAATCATTTGTTTATATTAATCTGGCTTATAGAAATGACAGTAATTTGGACACAGGACTTTAATGCCAGGCTTCCATGGCCAGTATTTCTGGAGGAGCAAAGCTGAATCATGAAGTGAGATAAGCTACTTTGCAGAGCTCGAGGGCAGCACTGTCCAGTGCTGACCCTCAGGACTTCACTGCTCTCAAGAAATGAAAGCATCATTTAAGTCATGACTCTAGACAAATGGACCAGTGAAAGACATGCTGCTGTGGACAAGAACTGTCAGGCAGCAAATTCTTTCCTACCTGTGTTGTAGGATGTCAACATTTTTCCAAACAGTGTCTAGGGAGCATTGCAGTGCTCAATGATGAAAAAGTTGAGGAATATGAGAGCGAAGAATTATCATATTAAAATGCTTCTCTCTTTTGTGGTCTTTCTCCTTCATCAAACAGCTGTGAAGACAGGTGTCCATCCCAACCCAGAACGTGCCCAACAGCCAAACCAGTGTGTTCCAGGCATTGTCGTTGTCCAAAGGAGAAGAGAGGTTCTCATGGGTCCCAGAGCAGAGAAACTCCTTGACTGAGCTTCCCCTATTCTTCAAAAATCCACTGCTTTGCAAAGTAGATGTCACTGACTTTCAAACAATAGTAAACACGAACATCTTCCACATTAATAGCAGAAGAATTAATCCAGTCTGCATTTATTTATTAGAGTAATCACTAACTGCAGGTGAATCCTCTGGGACATTGGTAAGAGGTAACAACAGCTGATGAATTTCTGGCTGCATGGAAGAAAGATTGGAAAGCACCAGTTCAATGTACGTTACGGAAGATGAAGCTGTGTGTTGGAAATAGAGTCACAGTCTCCAGCCAGTCATTCAGAAATTGAGACTTGATAATCTTAGCCTCTGAATACTTAGCTAATGCAGCTCCTGGGTAAAACTTTCTTCAGAAATTCAGTGTACAGGATTTGGCTTCTAATAGGTTCAGCACTGAGTTATTTGATCTACTGTCCAGCTTTGATTATCATTTTGTGTTTATTGTACAACTACTGTCAGATGTGCCATATTTAAGTGTATATAAGAAAATAAATACATCAGTTATTCGAGTGGCTTTGATTTTGCTCTGTTATTTCAAAACTCTGCCCAACAAAAAGAAAATAAGTAAAACCCCAAAATCATTTCAAGTACAGTTTTCTTATATTTGTTCCACAGGGACTGGCTTCTGCCCAAACCCAGGTCAAAACAAGGTCACTTGACCCAACAGTTTCAGTAAAAAAGAAGCATTTTTTTCCATGTCTGCTTAGCAGAATGTGTGATTTATTTATTTGTTCCTGGTATAATGCGTTAATCTTCCTAAGGGGATAACAGCACACTAGTGCTAACTCTTCAGTGAATTTTGGAAAAGCACAATTCACTAGAAGTTGGTTTTTGTTTTAGCTTACCATGCTATGAAAATATCATCTTTGCACTGAAATTCCTCTCACCAGTGTGAGGCCTGAGTAACAGTTCTTTAACCAGACCAAGTACAAGGACAGTATTATTTTCTGAGCCACTGAAGTCTGGTGTGACCTAGCCCAGAGAAAATATTATGAGCAATAATCCTGAACAGAAAGTGATATTCTTGACATCTGTATGGTTTTTTCCCATTTGCTGAATTCTTCAATTCTACACTGTGAACAAAGGGAATAGAGTATATGAAACAAATGCTACAGAGATGGAATGCTTGACACAACACAGGGAACAGGAAATGGATTTATGATGTGCAACTAAGGGTTTTTTGTATTTGTATAGGAAAAATACATTGCTTTAAAATAAAATTAGAGCCAAATCCCAAAATTGATTGAATGGTTGGACAAAGCTCCAGACAATTTAACATGCCTTTAGTTTTACTAAGGCATTTAGGATTTGATCCTGAGTGCTGTGAGTGCTTCCTAAGCCTCCTGGGATCTAGGTCTGTGCAAACATACCTGCAGGCTGTTTGTGCTGCCTGTTCTGTGAACTGGCCTGGAATCCTCTGACCAAGCAGCATGGCTTGACCTGTGAGCATCCTGGGTGGAGGCTCTGCAGTGGAATTACCTCCTGGGCTGCAGTGGGCTCTCCTGGTGTGGGTGTTCTCCAGCAAGAAGGACACATGGCACTAGTGTGAAATCTGCGTGGCCAAGAAGGGGAACGTGACCCCAGTGTAACATCAGGTGTTCTCCAGCAAGAAGGACACATGGCACTAGTGTGAAATCTGCGTGGCCAAGAAGGGGAACGTGACCCCAGTGTAACATCAGGTGAAGCAGCCTGGCAGCACAAGAACACCCTTACACCTCTCCTGCTCCTCCAAGAGGCTCTGAATTCAAACCCATGTGCGTGGTGGGTGAGGTCCCTGAGCTGCACAGGGGTCCATAAAAGGAATGAACTGCCACATCACTTCTATCTCAGCTGGGGGCACCCTGACCAAAAGGCTGTGTTGCCAATAAGCTACACCATTAGCACACTCCTCAGAAAGCCAGACAGCCGCAGAGGCAAACCTGACAATTAACTGGTAGCACCAGAGGTAGACGGAGTAAAAATACACCTTTGTGCAAAAACATGTAAAAGTATTTGTAAAGCTAAATTCTGTGGAAAGAAATCAAGCTTTTACATTTCCTAGCTTAACCTGGAGTTTAGCAACTGGAACACTGTATTAATTCCATCTGTGTCTTATCAGTGTTGATCTGTAGAGGCTTCCTTGGTTTTCTGTCCTGACCAAGAAATATATTAACTTCATTTTTCAAAACTGAGCTGTTCTTACCTGAGACACAATTAAATCTGCTTCAAGCTCAGAAAGCTCTTAGATGTAGTCACTGAGGGGCTGAAAAATATGTTCCAAAGCTTTTCTCACAGAGATACAGAGGGATTTGAACATGAACCACCCAACCTCCAGGAGATTACAATGGCCATTAGGATACCTAAGCTGGAAAGGTACCATCACTGACCACCCTTGTGAACCCTGCTCTGAGGTTTTCCACACTTCCCTATTCCACTGAAAAATAGACCTGTGCCTGGACGTCCAATGCAGGACTGAAGATCCCAAGGGGATGTAGTGAGATGAGATTTTACTACATTCATAGGCTTCTTTCAGTCTAAGCCTTGCGGTGAATTGAACCTTTAGCCTCAAAATTTTGCTCTTAAATCTTGTGGATCACTTGGTTAAACACTTAGGCAAATATTTTTGATAGAGTTGTTGTCTAAACCCAGGTGGTAACTAAGTACCACACAACTCACTTGCCCTACCACCACCCTAATGGGAAGATTTGGAAAGAAAAGGTAAACCTCATGGGTTGAGGTAAGAACAATTTGATAATTAAATAATTTTGAAACAAAATAAACTATAACAGCTACAACAACAACAATACAGAACATGACATTCTACTGAATGGGATATCCCTTTGACCTGTTCAGGTCAGCCATCCTGATGATGGCTGCTGATTTCTCATGGCTTCTTGTGTACCTGCTCTCTGTGAGAGCATTGGAAATTGAAAAGTCCTTGATTCAGAGTAAGCACAACTTAGCAATACACAAAACATCAGTGTGTTATCAATATTATACTAAATACATAACACAGCACTGTACCAGCCAAACCAGGACAGATAGCATGCTCAAACAAACACGAATATGTAATCATCAAAAATACACCTGGAGGTCAATGTAAAAATCAGTGTAATTCCCACTGAATTTAACCCACTACAGGTTGTTCTACTTGTGAAGGACTTCCATTTTGCAGGAGCAGTGTGCCAGAAAGCTTGTGGATTACGAACAGTTCCAAGGCTAACTTTCAATATGGAAAAGGAAGCTGCTCATGGTGGCATTCACAAAGCAGCCAACACACAGGTTTTTATCTAGTTTAAAACTGCCATGCTCCTTAGATGTTCTCAGCCCTTATTTCTAGAAGCCTTATGAATACACTTCTTCATGCTTCAAGCAGGATTGTCATCTCTGGTGCAACCTACAGGCATCTTACAGCGTATTTCTTTCACAATAAATCCCTACTACAGCAGTCATCTGTTCCTAAGGCCCTGTGCCAGCCTCTGTATTACAAGGTGCTGCTCTTTGCCACCCTATTCTCCTCATAATTAGAAAATTAACAAAGCCAGAGCATGTGGTGTGTATCTGTAACATTCACTGAAACACTGTGGAAAAGCTTAAGCATTTAGGCACATTGCAGTCAATGACGGTGCTGTGGGATGGTCTTCACTGCCACAGCCCCAAGAAGATCTGGATGTCACCAACTCTGTGGCATAGCCATAAATCCTTCATGTGGAACACCACGCCTAAGAGGAGGGTCTGGGTGAAGATGCAAACACACGCAGACAATTAGCTTTTGGTGAGGATTTATAAAAGTTTATTGTTATTTTGTTGGCCAAATTCTGGATTTGTCATTTAAAAATATTCAACAAACTTTAAAATAGAAATACTTCATATCATCTTTCATATTGATATATCAGACTGACTTTTAATTAGGATATTTAATATACGAATTCAGAAGAATTAAATGAGGTAAAATTCCTAGCAGATCCTTTTTTTGATTGGTGTCATTAGCTTTTAACCTATGACTAAATGACCTTCCTAGAGAGAAGGTTATTGAGCAGTGGAATGTTCTCTTTGAAGTTTGAAAGGCCTTTTATTACTGTGTTCAGCATGACTTGCTCTTTAGGCATATGGACATGATTTACAGATTTCATGGCCAAAATAATAATGTTAAAAATTCCTGATGCAGTGTGTCTCAATTTTTATATAGTGAGGGATGTCTTTAATGAGATATTTGTATTATGTGTGTAATAGAAATGAGTACTTAAATACTTGTTAATTCTAAATAAACCCACATAAAGTTTCTCAAACCATCAGTTTTTACGAGCAGCTAGCTTCCACTTATATGTGCTTTTTTGCAGGAAGGGGACAAGGAAGAATATGAATCAGAATAATAGCTGAATATGCACACTGCATTGAAAGAGTCAGGAAATATTTATCTACTTGCAAAAACCATACTTGACTTCCAGAAGGACAGAGGTACGTGTGATCCTACCAAATGCTGGTGACATGGAAGAAATGCAAGCACATCTTGAAAGTACTGCTCTCATTCACTTCAAAAGCCATCACAGGTCATGTGCTCTGACATTGCTTATAGCAAGAATTATTCATGGGAGGGTTGACAGAGCACATATAAATCCTGCCATACTCATATACACTGCAAACATATAAATCTAGATGTATCCTTTGGGCATCAATTCCAGCTGACTCGTAAGGTCCCTTCCTGTATTCCAGCGAAAACAAATGTGAATCTACTTGGGTTTATTTTTTGTTTTCTTGTACCACTGGAAGTCAGGATTTATGCTATTAAAATTATTTTGCTTTACAGTAGTCTAAACAAAAGGAAGGAAAAACCTTGAGAACCCAAAACTGAATCTGTGGAAGCTCCTCCAACTGCCTGTTTCCTTTGTATTTTCTTAAGAACTGGTAAATGCATTTCAACTTTAAAATATCAAAGAGGTTGTCATCTTCTAATTCTGGACTTGTGGAGTGAATTGTTCTTTCTAGAACTACAAGGTGGATACCAGGCCAAGTAAATCTATGTTTCCATTTATTAAAGTCTACATTTAAAAAAACAAACAAGCAAGGGTTTCAAGTGATGTACTATCATTCATTTTATTTATCAAACTCCTACATCAGCAGTTACTTAAAAACCTCACTAAAAACTTTTAACTCAGGGGTAAAAAGTCTGTTTTAAATTAATATAAAAGGAAAGTGCTTCTTTGGCCAATAAAACAAAATGAGCAGACAAAATGATATGTCATGGCTTGGTCTGCATTTTGACTTCTATGCCATTAACACCCTTCTTTGTTTCCACTTTTATCATATTAACAGTACCACTCAATGTGAAAGGTCCTTCCAGGCTGAGAGCATTGAGGATCTGTAATTTAGCATGAACTGTTTCCTTTCTTAAACATCTAAAGTTACTTTTAAAATGTTTATGGCTGAATAATCAATTATTTAATTCTAGTCTGCAT
Source organism: Grantiella picta (assembly GCA_013397955.1). Classification (NCBI taxonomy): domain Eukaryota; kingdom Metazoa; phylum Chordata; class Aves; order Passeriformes; family Meliphagidae; genus Grantiella; species Grantiella picta. The sequence goes on along the minus strand of VZRM01000248.1, from coordinate 255,806 downwards.
TAATACGTGCCATATATTTAAAAACAGAACCGCAGTTATATAAAAAATATCTAGTTACAGAGTGTGATTACAAATTAAGAGTCAAGCAAATAAGGTAACAAAATGGGAAGCATTTCACTTAGTCTTTTGCCACAGTTTTTTATTCTAAGTGGTATTTTCAATTGGTGAAGACTATCTCTGATGTGTGGCTTAGGATCACAGGTCCAGCCGAAACAGTAATGCAAGATACCAGACAAACCCATCAGTTTCTGTTAGGTGACTCATTGGCAAGGCATGTACCCAAAACTTTCCCTTGAGCCCAGATCCCACTGTCTATGCACACCCATGTGCCTCCTTTGCTCTTTTTTCTTGGGAAAGTGTATCTTGATCCCTATTAATGGATAATGGTTCAGAATTGGGTTTAAACATTCAACTACAGTTGTATAGCAGTTATCTTGATTCAATCCTGAGAATAAAATCAACAATACAAATGACGAATCACAAGGAAAAGCTTAACAAAACCACAAGAACTATGCAATACTTTTTATCAATACTGTCTTTGCAATAAACAATATTTTGCTGTAGCTCAGTTATGAAGGTATATAATGAAAATCCCTTGAAAATCATCCAGTCTCTCTGTTCCTCCATTTCCCTGAGCAGCCCATTTTAAATATACCCAAAGCTCACTCCTAAAAGATTTCACATTTAAGAAAGAATGCCTCCACCTCTCTACCTGTCCCCTGGAATACAATCACCTTTCACCTTGCCCTGCTCCACATCCATTAAATTAACCTCAGAGCAGTATTTTCCAACCTGCACAAAGCTTGAAATCTGTGGCTTCTGTTTCACACCTCAAGAAAGATTTGCATGCCTCTCTGAGTTTTCTCAATTACAATAGTCCAATAAAAATTACTGCTTCCTCCACAGACCTTACCTTGTTTTTATCTGTAGATATTCAAGGCTACAGTAACAGTAAAAATTTAAAGAAACCCTCGTCACATTTAATGGATTTTAAAGTATAATTAAAACTAATTATTCTTGCTTTACAGTTTAAATCAATCTGGACACAAACTATCAATATATAGGATAGTTCATGCTTAGTTTTTACAAGAAATTCAGTTTTCTTAAAATTCAAACTGTAGAATGCAGTCTACTGGGTATAATGACTACAGAGAACAAGTGCTGAAAACGTTCTGGAGCATTTGTGTGGTGGGGACATTAGTTATAGGAAATAAAACATACCAGGTACAGGCTCTTCGGCTTTGCACTGAGATATTTTGCATTGCCACCAGGACGAACACATTTTAAGTTTCCAATAGCTCCATCTACTGTTGTCACTGCACCTTCAACAAGTCCCCACAATCATTCAACTTTCAGCAAAACTCATCTTGTTAGCATTTTAAAGCTGAAACCCACCTGACAGTTTGTATCAACTCACAGAATCATATAATGTTGAACTCTACGACATAAATTGCCAGGAGTTTTTTTTTAAAAGAGTTTGTCAAGTACAATCTTAAAGATACAAACAGAAGAACTCTAGGACAAGCCTTCTCTTCCAGCACAGCTGATACATGAGAGTTAAAGTACTCTGATGTGGCCTCAAGATTGCAAAAACAGAAACAGATCAGCAACAAAATAGACAGTAAAATCTAATAAAGCTGACCAAAAAAAAAAGAAAGTAGAACCAAGTGTAGTGTGGTCAACATGCTGTGGGTTTGTAACTGACATCAGATCTGTGTGTTACTGTAAATCATTTGATCCAAATCAGACACAGGCAGAATTGTATTTCTGTCAAGTTAGTCAGATGGCTTGTTAGAGATTTGATAGTGGTTGTGCGCTGGCTGCAGGACAGATATCCCCCAGGTCTGCCAGTACAAAAGTAACCAGTCCTTCTGACAGACTTGAAAGGTCAGACATCACTTTGCCCTGTGTGCCCAGGAATTTTTTCTGCCCCATTTGAGGAGTAGTTAAGCTGGATTACTGCCTTGGCTGGGAAGGTAGAAGACAGGCACCATCCAGGCTTTGTTTGCCACGACTGCTCCTGCTAGGCACCAGGAAGGACCAGAGATCAAGTGTTATGGTACCGGAATGGATCCTGCATGGGAGTGGTGAATGACTCACTTGCAGATGGTGAAAAAGAGGATTACTGTTAGTAACAGTCAAAGCACTGCAAGCTGTCCTGTCCTGTGTCCTGCTAAGAGATGCAACCTGTTTGTATGCCCAGAGGACTGGAAGCTACTCCTGGAATATATCCTTTGACTACCCCCAAGCCTTCATGCTCTTCTTCACCTTCACTGACCTGATTTGGCAGGGAAGGGAGTGCCCTGGGACCTGGGATGGAAAAGCATTGTAGTATGCAGAGGATGAGCACGTGATTGAGGACTCAGGGTGTGAGTGAGAGGCACAGGTTACACACATGTGAGACCTAACAAACACAGCCCTGACAACCAACTTCTCCCTTCTGTTAGCAAATTAATCTCCCACAGATGAATTTCAAACTCCTTGGGAGGAATAAGTGTATGTAAAATGGAAAATCAACTTATTTTCTGGCATCTAAGACGGAAATTTGGTTTCAAGAAAAGAAGCCCTTTCTCCAGTTTGCGTTTAATGGCAATTTCCTTCACAGACTGCACTGCAGTTTGTTAAGCCTGCAACTTGAAACCTTTATTTTAGAAGTACATTAAAATCTAATTTCAGCCAGCTTCTTCGGGATTCCACAAATAGGAAAACCCAGGTGTTTGAATGAGAAAACCATGATTTTTCCTGGCTGCTTTATGGGAGGTATTGCAGCCAGGTAATGAGATTGGCTGTATGCAGTAGAAACCAGGCAAAATCAACCTTTTTAAGGTACTGTAGAAATCTGTTAGATCTGTTCCTGTTTCCTGAAGGTAAACAGTTGGACCCTCATTCCCTCTACACAGGAATCTTAGGAGAAGTGTCAGGCTCTCCAGTCTTATCCTGTAAAAGTAAATTAAATGGAAAAATTTATCCTCTTTCTTCAGGGGAACAATTCCAAATACTGCTTTCTTCCTTGTTTTGGAGCCTATTTAATTCCAGCAGGATAAAAAACTGCAAACAGTGTCATTTTTCAAACAAGCTGTTGGGCTGTCTCTGGCTTTCTCTTGCTTGGTTTTGCTAGTCAGTCTCAGCTTATGCTGCATCTATAGGCCACAATTCTCCATTCAGCAGTACTATTTTTTCACTGCTGTTCTTAATTTGTGGCTTCCAACAGTTTCTGCTTTCCTGAATCATGCAAAGAAAATGTCCTTCACTGCAGGCCTGTTGTCCACTCTCACACCACTATTCCATGTCACAAGATTTTTTTTCCAGGAGTACTATGGCTCCCTTGTCATGGCATCAAGCTCTAGAGCAGCACTGCTTCACATCTCTGCTGTGAACTACTTTGTGAACAACTGATGGCTTGTTTTCGCCTATTACTATTGTTTTGTAATAATAAATGTGCATGCTTTAGGCTTATTAAGTGTAAATAAATGCATTAATTTAATACACCAGCTTATAACACAGAGCAAAGCCACTTCACCAAATAGTGAGTCTTTGCTCTGTACAGACATGGAACAAGAGCAATGCCACGCACCAGGCTGGGTGATAGAGTGATAGAAATTCAGCCTCAGAGCAGGCTGAGTGGGAGAATGAAAGTACAGAGTACTTGTCAGAAAGTTTTCCTACATTTTCAAGAACACTGAAGTGGTCTCCCTGAGGCATGATGGCACCTGCTACCTGAAGAAAGACACAGGAGTCTCTTTAAGTGTCCTCTGTCTTCTCTCTCCATTAACTCAATTTATGAGGTGCTTTAGAGAGCATTCAAGGACCAGGCTTGGAAGTGGCAATTACTCTGCTGTCACAGGTTTTACATCTTTACACTCGACTCTATCCTACAGTCTCACACTGACCTTGTATGTGCTTTAAGTGAGGGAGAGAATATATTGAGTGCAGGATTTACAAAGTAAGAAAATAAGATTCTTTCTTCAGCTGTTGGTCCCTTCAATATCAGCTTCACCTCAGATCAGGGCAGGATTGACTCTGGATATGCCCAGGATCTGTGACAATTTTATGAATAAACAACACAACACAACACAACCCCACAGCCAGTGAAAAGTGTGTGTTATCCCATCCTTGTGAACGAGATGTGGAGGGAAAATTCAGCAGCACCTTTTCCAGCTTGGCAGTGGCAAAGATTCATTTGCTTTCCTTTCCATTAAGGTTTTTCCTAGGTTCCTTGTTAGACAAATTTTTCAATGTCCTTTGAACATGACAGCAGAAGAAGGCTTCTGATACAGGGGGATTGACTGGACACTGACAGGTGTGACATGAAGCTCGACTAGACACATCTAATGAAGACCACAGGTGTCAGACCACCAAAGCAAACATGCCAGGCCAAAGGCATGGGCACCATCCCTGATCTCCTTCAGAAAGATGTCCAGAGCCTATGACCAACTGCCAGGAAAGTAAAGAAAAGTGCTGCTATGTCTATACCAGTTATGATTTCTCTTTGGATTTTTTAAGCTTGCATACTAAGAATTACAACTTCCCTAGAGAACACAAATGAAGAACTAATTTAAAAAAAGTATTTCCAAATAGTTAAAATCATAAACATTGTTTTCCTGACAGCTAAAATTGGAGTGACTTGACAGCTTGATTCTTCAGGGCAGTGTGAGAGCAAGGGAGGTAATGACCACCTCATTTACCAGAGCTCACATCATGGGGTGCTGCAGCAGAGAACCTCCAAGTGCATTCCTCCTTTCTCCTGGCACTGCTTTGGTGGCTTTTTCCTAGATGTAATTAAAGGCCACTGCTTTACACTCAGGCTACAGTTTCTTCTGAGAACTAGGATCCCTATAGCCTCCTGCTTCTCAAACTCTTCTTCTTTCACATCCTGCTGTTGCTGGTAAGAAGCTTCCCCTCTTCTGGCCTCACACGCAGCCTCTCACCCTGAAATTCAGGTTCTTCCCATGCTAAGAAGCACCTGATGATGAAATCAGATTTGCCAATCCTGGTCCCGCCTTTCTGAACACATGAGAAAAATTCAATCAATAAGCAATGTTTTTCTTAGTATACACAGTAGACTCTCACATCCTTCAGTTCCCAGAATGAAGTGCCTGATTTCCTTAGTCCTTCTTGGGATCAGTGCCTCCAAACCACGTTTGTCCAAGCTTCAGTCTTACAGGAATCCAGCCAGCACTCCAGCCTAGGGTCAGCTTGTGCTGTCACTCACCACAAACACCTCTGCATAGGAGTGATGACAGAATCATATCTGAGAAAATTCATATCAGAAACCTGGTCAAGAAGAAGGAGCTGCCAAACATAACTTTGGAAACATACAGGAAATGCATGAACACCCTTCTTGGCAGCCAGCAGCAGTCAGGACAGTGTTGGAGCTGCAAAAAAAGCTGATGGTAATGCTCCTTAAGAAGACCAGGAGTACACAGCGAAGTGATGCCTACCCAGCACTTTTCACAGTGTTCAAGCTCCTGGACTGCCTGTAAAAATCATGGTTTTATAATTTATTTTCATTCAGAGACAGCAAGCTTTCAGCACTTGTGGCAGAAGAGTCTAGAACATTTTGGGAGCTCCAGCTGTAACGGACCTAAACACANGCAAGCTTTCAGCACTTGTGGCAGGTCACATTCAGGTCACTTCTTTCAATAGCTCCGGACTACACTTATTTGACAACAATGCGCCGGGATGGGCTTCCCACCACAGCAAGGACATCACTGCTGTATTAGTGCGGTCCCATCGGTGCCTGGCGCCGGCAGCGGGGCGGGATCAACGGCTGCGAGATGGGGCGGCACCGGGAGCGGGGCGGATCCTGGGATGGAGCGGGGCAGGGAGCGGGGCAGGGAGCGGGGCGGATCCCGGGATGGAGCGGGGCG